>OX439245.1:5966384-6485042 GCA_949319165.1 Sialis lutaria | reverse complement strand
GGTACTAGACTATAATATACTGGTACCAGCAGGCCCTGTGAGAGCTTCAACGGGGCCCGGGCCAACCCACATTTCGGGGGCCCACCATACCCCCCCCCCCCCCCCCCCCCCCCGAATATAAGGATATTTCAAACAAATTTCATACTTTCTTATAACATTAAATCATTTCTTTATAAAATTCTTACAACTTCCTGATATTATTTTAGTATTAAAAATCAGGGGTTTTTAAGAAAATTTTCCGTTTTTTGCTTTCTACTTGTACTTTTTCTTCAAGGTGTATCTTTTTTTGTAGTATATTTGTGATTTTTAAATAATCTCTATTAAAAATAATATGACTAAGCATCAAAAAATATGTAAAAATGTAGAATATAATAATTTTTAGGGCGCCGGGGCCCCTGAAACACAGGGGGCCCGGGCCATATGGCCCTCCTAGCCCCCCCTCTATCTGGGCCTGGGTACCAGTCTTTAAAAATACCCCAGTGATAAACATTTTTTAATTAAAATCTAAATACATTTAACTGTCCTAAATAAATAACATCGTGATTTGATGATAATTGATCATTTTGTTTAAAAACACGTTTTGAATTTTATTTATTTTATTCATTACTGATTTTACGTTGTTCATTATTGAAGAAAAAACATATACCTATAAAATAAAATAAAAACTATATTTAAGAGTTTTGGTAATTAAATTGATTAAAAAGAATTACAAAAAAAGTAGCCCATCAATCCCAAAAAACAATATATTTTGCTCTAGAAGCGTTTAAGATTGGTGCCAGTATCTTATAAGGAAAAATTTAAATTCATTCGGAAGTTTTTGCGATTTATTTTGGTGACCGAAATTAGCTTTCACTGATTTAGCTGCAAAAAGGGGTAAACGATGAATTTTAATTTTAATACAGTCTGCCACACAACCCATAGAATAATATGCCATCTGCAGACACGTGTTCTGATATTATTTTAAAACTTATCTCAAAAAGGACCAACCATATGATTTTAAGGTATCGGTATTTCTTTAAACACATATGGCATATATTATTTAATCACATTTTTGTACGCGTGTATGTCTATTGGTGTGTGTGTGTGTGTGTGTGTTTGTATTTTTTGTACCAACAGCTGTCAAAATTCATGGTTCTCTACCTGTATTCTCAAAGAGCAGCTGCAACCAAAATTGTTATGCTTGCACGCTCCAATATCCCCTCCGTCCCTTGTACGTTCTTGCTCACCTACCCACAAAAAAATATATACACAAGCACAAAAGTCCATTTACCTTTCAAGATATCTTCTTCAGATTGTATGTTTGCGTTTACAATAAATTTGGAAAAAGTAGAGCATATTTTATAATTTAATACAAAATAATTAATATATACGTTATGAGCATAATTATTGTGAAAGATTAATATACATGATTTGAAAATCTTTTTAAAAATATGTGGTTATTTCAAATATAGTACGTTTAATAAATCTGCAATTAAAAATTAATATACAGGTTGTCCCATTTTAATCTATCACCCCCCTAATTTTTTTTATCTATCAATTAAATCAAAAAATGCTTCAAATAAAAGTTGTTTGGTTTTGAGGGGGACCCAAAATGGCGTTATTAAATTTTTATTTTTTGGACGTCTTCATGGTCAAATAGGCCCAACTTTTTTTTTCAAATGGAAACCTATATTTTTTATTACAGTATCTTATTGTTTCGAAAAAGTATATGTTATATTTTTCAAAATTTAGATCGAAAGAAATTAATAATTTTATGGTATTTCGCTCATGTGGATTATTGAAAAAATATAAATATTTTTTATTCTACACAATTCTTTACTACATTATATTGGTCAATATTTAACGGTTTATGCAGCTTATTGCAAAACAGGGCACCTGCAGCACTTTTTTCTGGCTTGATTTACTATTATCGTCACTGCTTATTCCTTATGTGACCTAATGTAACAAAATATATACTAAAACCTAGGGCAAGGAACATATTAAAAAAAAACATGTAAATCGGATAAGTGGTTCCGAGTCTGTCTGTCAGATAGACAGACAGACTTTGCGTTTTATAATATGTAAGTATTTTATTAGAAACATGTAATAAACGGAAAAAATCACTATGCTATTTTAGGTTTTTGAAGGACAAATCAATATTAAGGAAAAAATAATAAAAATTTTATATGAAAATATAGTAGAATGTTATGTTTAATGTAATAATTTTGACAATGTAGCTTATTAAAATTTCTAATTTTAAGTGAATTATTCTCAGCATAGTACTTTTCCATAAGTGTGCATAAGTTAAGACTGCTTAACTAATTAATTTGTCATATACATACAGATTTAAAAATACTAAACATATTTATTAAATATAATAGAAAACACTATTTATAATCAAAAAATATATGTTTATACTTGTTTAATAGTACCTACAGTTAGTTAAATAAAATCCGTTAAAAGCAGGCATTATTACAATCACAACAAACTAATTTAAATATAAATTATAGCATTCATTGACAGCTGCAAATATAATTAGCTAGTTAAATTATGATATATTAAAATAATAGATACTTCTGTTTAGCTGTTTTGAGTTTCCAACTTGGCAAAATTTGAAGACAAATTTGTACCTATTATATAACGGAGGGTATAGAATTTATTGTAAGGACATAAAGTAAAAGCCGTAGAATTTCGAGATTCTTTCGAACAATACACATTTTTCAGGTAGAATATTTTTCAATTCATTTACTCTGCAAAGAATTTGTTTGAAAATTACGCAAGTAGCTGACAAAAATATTTTCATTCTTAAAAAAATTCGATTTGTTAAAACGACCACCACGAAAACCTAAATTACATTTAAAAAATTAATACTAATATTGTATATTATAATAATTCAAAAACATACGTTTTATTTCGTCTTAACACGAAAACTATTTAACCGATTTTGTTAGGATTATTACTGTTTGAAAACCTGAGATACTAGAATTTGTTTAGGCTGTATGATTATTGAATTAAGGCAGGCCCGTATTTAGGGAAGTAATTTTATTAAAAATATATTATTAAATCGTTTTGATTAATATTAAATATACTGCACGAAAAATTAATTATTCAACATTAAACAAATATATCGAACTTAAAACAAATTATGTCACTTTAAATAAATAGTTTCCACTAAAAATTAATACTTTGCGCTAAAAAAGTATTACTTTACACCCTACCACAAATTGGGGCTGTCAAATTTAAAAATTACATATTTTTGATGTATTTATTGCAATTTTTGTGGTTTTCTATATTTTAACCTAACTTAAACACTAAACTCCCTCGTTTCATCTCAATAGATTTGATATTTTTAATGTGATTTTCTATATTTTAAAACGATTAAATATTCGCCATATGCATTAAAGATAAAAAAAAAAAATATTAAAATTTATGTTCGATGTGGTACAAAGTGCATATTATCTAATATATAGTGTAACTAGCGGAATCCCGCGGCTTCGCTCGCGTAAACTACGGAACTAATTAGAACACTATAACAAACAACAGACAAAAACTTGAATTTTCGTTACTGAAATTAATGAATTGTGCCATGTTTCATTCGGTGAATAAAAAAAAATATTTACAAATTTTTCCACCCCCTTAACACCTTAGGGGTTAAATTTTGGGAAATGCTGAAATAATTGTTTCATTCATTCATTATTTATATTGTATGTAGAGTGTAGAGTATGCTCGATAAGTTTCGATTAAATGCGAACAAAAAAAATGTATATAAACTTTGACACCGTTTTAACCCCGTAGGGGTTAAATTTCGAAAAATCCTTTCTTAGTGGGTGCTTACATCATAAAAGGAAGGCACCTACGAAATTTCAAGTTTCTAGGTCCATGGGTTTGGGCTGTACGTTGATATATGAGTGAGTGAGTGAGTGGTTAAGGACAATTTCTTTTATAGATATAGATTAAATATAACCCTTATAATAATTCATAACCAATAAATAATTGATTCTGTAGGTACATTTTGTTTCGACTTGATACGAAAACTGCTTAACCGATTTTGATAGGACTTTCACTGTTAGAAAGTTAGTTTGGGCTGTATAATTATTAAATAAGGTAGTCCGGTATTAAGGGAAACTATATTTGACAGATTTATTAAAAACGTTTAGCAATGAAAATAAATTGCGCGAATAAGTTGTAATAAAATGAATATAAGTTGGTAAACTGTTGTATTATTACATTATACTATATCGGTGCGTGTATAGTAAAGTACATGAAAGGACTATATTATACATTAAGAATGTATGTGGTACATCCGGCATTAAGAAGGGAGGAGAATCTGGGGTATAAGATTACTTAGATGATCAATGCAAGTGGCTCTAATGTTGGGGTACGGACCTACAGGGGTTAACAGGGTAAGGGACGGGGAAGACGAACAGATGGTAGCAAGATCGTCGGGTGTATATGAATTACTTGGTTGGACATAACAGCCACATGTTGCTTTGAAGATTTTGTGACGTCGTTATAGCCAGTGACGTACATGCCAAAATGTGTTATATGCATTATGCACATATACATTATCGACAGTAGAAGGCTAATAGTTAATACCAAATAAACACGGAAAAAATGTACACTTATCCCTCTATTTACACGGTAGATACGTTCTGCACAAAACCGTGTAAACTGAAATCTTGGATTTTGCTAAGTAAAATCGTGTAAAACAAAAAAAAAGAAACGTGCATGATTCAGTAATTTATTTAAGTAAAACAAAAGTCAGACATCTTGGAACACTCAAAATTGTTCTTAGTTCATAAAACAATTAAGAACAAAAAATTAAAAAAGACTCTTAAAAATTAATTATAAATTTAATCACTATCATCATTTTCTTCAACTATCAATCGTTTCTTTCAAAAAAATTCAAAAATGCCATCAAATCTTTGTATAGGCGTATATGGAGCGGAATAAACATGTTTACTAGTTTTTTGAAAACTATCAATTTATAAATCGTGTAAAAGCGAAATCGTGTAAAACAAGTGCCGTGTAAATCGGGGGATAGGTGTACTGTAATGCGGTGTTTACACCGAAAAAGACAAAATCACTTCGTATTTAAAAATGTGTGGGGTTTATTGCACTTTTGTAAAAAACTACACGATGTTGCTGTTTTGTCTCTTCGGTGTAAGCATGGCATAAAAGAATTACAGTTTTTTCTGTCTATCCCGGATAGTAAGCGAAAACCTATAAAATATTTTCCTCTCTGAAACTGTATCTAATTATAAAAATTTTAGACTGTAATATTTGCAGTTTATCCATCAATTTATATTGAGTATCTCATGAAATTTCTAAATTACTGGGTATATGACAATTTTCAGATTGTTTTGCTTCTTTTAAAAATCACGCGTTTTTTCGCAAATTATTTTTTCCGTGTATCGAATTTTACAAAAAAGTGGAAAAAAAATTTGGTCAAAAATTTTTGACATTCATGTCGTAATATGCATGAAGTATAAATTATGGCTAAGCTGATTTTTTTCGAAATTTCTTCTCGGAAGAAAACCTATTTTTGAAAACGATATCGAATTTTTCGAATTATTTTTGTGATATGTGAAATTAAAATACTAACTCTATGAATTGAGCACTCGGAAAAAATGCTCTAATTTATATTGTCAAAAAGCCAATAGACCGTTCCTAAAAAATACTTTTCGTTTTCTGAACCTCACTATACAGGGTGGTCTGGTTTGGGATACAGATATTTTAGGAGCTGATTCCCTGACTCATTGTGAGTAAGAAATTGTGCGGGAAATGGGGGTCTATCTTTAACACCGTCTGAGTTACAGGGTGTTTAAAAAAATTTCTTCAGAGTAGTTTTTACAACAAAGATTATCTCATAACTTCTAAAGTAACGTATCTAGAGCAATCAAAATGAGTCAGTTTCATAGGTAATTAACTAACATATTTTTCAGTATTATGGTTATTGCTACCCGTATTTCTATTTCCGAGTTATAGCTCATCAAAGTCGAAAAATATATTTTTTTGTTGAAATTTTTTATGAAAATTACATTTTTCTCCAAAAGTACCCCTAACATATTGTATGTTTTATCATTATTTTGGTACATCATAATGTTACCTACAAATTCACTATACAAAGTGTGGACGTGGGTACTACAGTTTTTCGGTAAATAATTATTTTTATTTTAAATAATAATAAATAATAAAATTATGTAGTTATAAACAAATAAATTTATTGACTGTTTCATTTAATAGGGCAGATAGCAAAATAGTAACTTTGGGGATTAATTAATAACTGGAAAACTATAAGACCCATGTCCAAACTTTGTATGGTGAATTTGTAGGTAACATTATGATGTACCAAAATAATGATAAAAAATACAACATGTTAGGGGTACTTTTTGAGAAAAATGTAATTTTCATGAAAAAATTCAATAAAAAAATATATTTTTGGACTTTGATGACTTATAACTCGGAACTAGAAACACGGATAGCAATAACCGTAATACTGAAAAATATGTTAGTTAATTACCTATGAAACTGACTCATTTTGATTGCTCTAGATACATTACTATAGAAGTTATGAGATAATCTTTGTTGTAAGAACTACTCTGAAGGAAATTTTTAAACATCCTGTAACTCAGAGGCTGTTAAAGATAGACCCCCACTTCCCGCACAATTTCTTACTCACAATGAGTCAGGGAATCAGCTACTAAAATATCTGTGTCCCAAACCGGACCACCCTGTATATTTAAATAAAATAATTATACTAAACTTTAAACTATATTTGCATACTTAACAATAACTAGTATCTATAGTCGAAATTCGACCAATATTTTACCTGCCTTAACGGCAACATACACATATTTTATTGTGCATAGATATGCACAGTATGATGTAAGTTTCATTTCCCTCCTTTTATAATAAATACAAAAAAGGTACGAAAATTTTCGGTGTTCACCTATTAATATACAGGATGTCCCATTTTAATCTATCACCCCTCCTAATTTTTTTTATCTATCAATTAAATCAAAAAATGTTTCAAATAAAAGTTATTCGGTTTTGAGGGGGACCCAAAATGGCGTTATTAATTTTTGATTTTTTGGACATCTTCATGGTCATATAGGGCCAACATTTCTTTTCAAATGGAACCTATGTTTTTCATTACGGTATCTTATTGTTTGGAAAAAACAAACAGCTTTTGTTTTAAATAATTTTTGTATGTCTTCATTTTTTTTATTTAACCAAATAATTTTAGATTTTCACTAATTTTTTACTCGAAACCTAGTTTTAGAGGAAAAGTGTATAAAACAATAAATATTTATTTTAATCTGATATAACTAGGAAAATGATTTCAGATTTTTTTGCATTAATATTTTGAAGAGTAATCCTGATATAATTTTCCTAGTTACATCGGATTAAAATACACATTTTTTGTTTTTTACACTTTTCTTCTAAAGTTAATGGGTTTCGAGTAATAAAAAAGGCCCCCCCTCAAAACCTAACAACTTTTATTGAAACATTTTTTGATTTAATTGTTATATAAAAAAAAGTAAACATTTGGGGGATGATAGATGAAAATGGGAGATTAAATAAATAGATTCCGAATTAATTTTGACGAGTCGCTCTTGGTAGCGAAACTTAGGGTCCTAAGTGTTAAAGTTTTGCCTATAATGTTTTAGATTTTAGATAATGTTAATTTTGCTGAATTGATGGCCTACTAAACAATATTTATTTTGTTAATTATTTTTTATAGAGTTTCCATTCCTGGCTCCAGCAATTTTTCCGCGGCCATTGTACACACGGCTGCCTTGGCCCCTTGGGAAAGATTTGGTGTAGAACTGATTCTCACATTCGTGGTTGTTTTTACTTACTTTATATCAATGGACACCTACAGAAAATGGATGGGATCTTCGGCTTTGGCGATCGGGGCTTCGTATTCAGCATGCACTTTAGTTTCGGTAAGCAAATTAATTTACATAAATATACACAATAATAAACATATCTGTGTCAACCCTGATTAAATAGAGGGCGGGCAGGTAAATTTGTTTACACCTGGCCATCTATACAGAGTCGGGACACATACATTCATATACAGGGTGTTCCATAAATCGTGTGTATTATAATAAAAAAATAATAACTTTAGAATTTTATTTTTAAGAATCGTCAGTCAAAATGGACGGAATTATACGTATTCTAATTTTAATTTATTCGTCGCTGTGTCAAAAATGGCGTAACTATATTTATCCACTAAAAAAGACTTTGTTTTATAAGAAATTTTTATATTTTTACTATAATAATTACACAGCTAACAAAAAAAGGTCTTATTCTCTTCCCAGTACTAATTGAAAAAGTAATCAAAATGAATCCAATTTCGACGTTTCATTCCGGTTTCTGTAAAATTCCCTATTCACCGCCAATAATTTCATTACGTTCAATTTATTATTGTTTATTACGTCTAAGCAGTTTGAAAAAGTTTTGCAGTGCTGCCAACCTATTTTTTAGTTGTCAATTTTCATTATTGATTCCTTTTGAATCCGGTAAACGTAATTCAGATTGAAACTTTGCTATATCTTTTACGTTCAGATTCCGAATTAAAACTGAATGGTATTTCATTCCGTTTGATTATTTTCTCAATTACTGAGAATAAACCAAAAAGCTTTTAAAACTTCGTATTTAAAAATGTCCTATTTTACCAAAAAAACACAGTTTTTCTGTTTTGTCTCTGATAAAAACCCAACTATTGTTTTTTTTTTACAATACGTAATTCGTATTCAAAATACTAATTCGTATTAAAAATTTACTATATCTTTTACATTCAGATTCCGGAATAAAACAGTATGGTATTTCATTTCGTTTGATTATTTTCTCAATTACTGAGAATAGACCAAAAAGTGCTGTTCTACCAAAAAAAAAACAACAGTTTTTCTGTTTTGTCTCTGATATCAACCCAACTATGTTTTTTTACGTATTTTTGGGGAATCTAGGTAATTTGTTCGAATGTAATTTGTTCGAAAGTAATTTGTTCGAAAGTAATTTGTTCGAAAGAAATTTGTTCGAAGGAACTTTGTTCGAAGGAATTTTGTTCGAATGGAAATTTGTTCGAATAACATTTGATCGAACGGAAATTTGTTTGAAATTTTAAAATTATTTTAAAAATGTGTGACAAAATGTAGACTACGAAAATCTTATATATTTGTCACGTGTACATATAATTAGCTCAGGGCAGTATTATTTTTTTTTACAAATTTTATTATAAAATACAAAAAAAACTTAAAAACCTTAAAATGTGTACTTAGGAATATGTTTTTTTATAACTAAGAATTATATTGTTCTTATCGTAATTGGCCTCAAATTGTTAAGGGTGTTGCTTATAATAATAGAGCCCTGAAATAATTATCTGTAATTAATAACAAATCAATTACACGTATATTTTTTAATTTACACGTGACATATATATATAAGATTTTCGTAGTCCACATTTTGTCACATATTTTTTAAATAATTTTAAAAATTCGAACAAATTTCCGTTCGATCAAATGTTATTCGAACAAATTTCCATTCGAACAAATTTCCATTCGAACAAAATTCCTTCGAACAAATTTCTTTCGAACAAATTACTTTCGAACAAATTACTTTCGAACAAATTACATTCGAACAACTTTCCGGATACGATTTTTGGGCGCTGAAAACAAATTTGGCCATAAAAACTCGCTGACTGTCAAATTTTATATATATAAAAATATAAAATTTCTATCAATTTTAAGAGCAGTACAAAAAATGTTTCTTTATAAACATTTAAGCTTATTTCATTAATATCTGTGTTTTAGAAGTAAAGTATAAATTAACTATATATGGTGCCCTTTATTTATAAATTTTGCACCCCTGGAAAAAGAGCATTTGCCGGCCCCCTTTAATGATAATTTTAGGTGTCGACTAAAAAAAAGGTATAAGGCAGTGAACACAAAAAAAAACGTTTCCGGGAAGTGAACCGCTTATGCCCACGCTTGCCGCCCAGGGCAAGTGTTCTTTTCGCCTTTACGTAAATACGCCCCTGTGCATGATTTATTTTTACTTAAAATCAACGTTAAAACTAGAATTTTTTTCATATTTTATAATGCTAATAATTTGTTTATTGTGAATTTTGTACACACTATATATTATTTCAATCCGAATTCCAAAATGACAGGTGTAAGCCACTAACAACTACTTGTGAGTGTGGTCCCCCCCCACTACTCATTCCTCTTTAACACACTCACACATGCATACGTGCGTATGGTGCAGAATCTGATTCAAATTCTTGACAAGATTTTTTCCATGTATATAATATACATATACTTAAATCATTTTTTTTTTGTCTTATTGTTAAACATTTCAATAGTTCTTTCGAATTTGTGAACATAAAAAGGAACTTTTATGCTCCTTTTTATACGTAGTTAAGATCTTAATGCAAAGGAAATGAAGATTTAATACAAATAAAATAAATAAGTAGTTAATTTCCTAGTATGTATTAGTAGGTGTGTAAAAAAATAATTTTATTTCCTTACGAAATACGTTAATTGTTGACCTAAAATAAATCCTCACCTGTAGTTCAATTTTTAGAGGTACCACAAAGGGGGGTCCCTACTAAAGTACGTATTACTGATTCATAATAACTGATAAAAAAAATTTATGTACATCATTTTGTAGAAGATATTCTCTACAAAAGTGTCTACAAAATCATGTCTCTCAATTCAACGTATCAAAAGTTACAGTCATTCGAAGTGATTTATTTGTTAAATTGTACGTCTAAAGGCTCTCACGGCTCAACTATGGTTTTTATAAAAATAAATTACATGATAATTTTGTAGAAAATTTAATTCTCTATAAAAATAGTTCGGAGAGCTATAGGTGTAAATGCAATGAGTTAAAAATTATGAGCGATTTAAATATTGATTTTTTAATCATTTTAACGTACATTTTCTAAAAATATCAATTAAATAGCAATATATGTATTATATTATTATAAGCCGATAACTAGCATTATTTTTTTCTCTACAAAATTATGAGAATCAGTAATACCAACTTTATAGTACTAAAGAATAATTTTCCCCATGTTATTTAAATGGTAAATGGGACCCCCCCCCTTGCGGCACCTCTTAAAATTGAAATATTTTGTAACGAAAGCGAGGAAAAACAAAATATCATTTTTTTTGACACACCCTAATGTATATGATCTTGTCTCATTTATATCTAATCAATAATTTTAAATGATGACAAAAAATAATTATGGTTTATTTTCATTACAGCTGCCATTTCTGAACCCAGCCCGTTCATTAGGTCCAGCATTTGTTCTAAACAAATGGAATAACCACTGGGTGTACTGGTTTGGTCCACTTGTTGGCGGAATTCTCTCCGGGTTGATTTACGAATTCATTTTCAACCCTCGTAGACACTTCCGTTGCTCTAAAGAATCGGTGGACGGAGATTCGTCGAGCATGCGATCCGACGAAGACAACTACGATGATTTAGACAAACCGGCTGCGCCTAAATTCCACGGTTCTACCTACAACACGTACAGACCTTCTGTTATCGGGACTCTACCGTCGGCTAATGCAGGAGCAGTAAACTATTGTCCCAGCCTGGCATCGGCCAGCGTTTATTCAGCTACAACATCCAAACTCAACAGAATTGAATCACTTTACGGTGGAACCAAATCTTTATATTGCAAATCTCCTCCTTTAACACGAGCAAATTTAAATAGATCCCAATCCGTGTACACCAAATCTAATTGTGCCATAAACAAAGACATTCTACCTCGCCCTGGACCTCTAGTACCAGCCCAAAGTCTTTATTTGATGAGATTAAATCAGCAGCAGACGCATATACAAAACCAAAATGTGCAGAATCAAATGCAGCAGACTTGTGAAGACGTGTGTGGTAACAGAAGCAACTGGTCCGATTCTAATTACGGGAACAGGACAGAAGTCTTGTACGGGACAGGGGTAACATCAAACGGAAGATCTGAATCGTCTTATGTACCACCAAACCGAGGAGAACCGACATACGGGTCTAGCAATCGATCGGAACAGACTTACGGAACAAATACTTGTCACGAAGGAATATATGAAGTGCGAAATACACCCAGTTCAGACAGCACTAAGTATGAGACCCGTGATGAAACTAAATCAAGCAATCCTAGGAATGGAAACAGGCCTGAAAGTATGTACGGGATAGTTTCAGGACAGCAAAGACGGTTGCAATCAGAAGAAACTTACCATGGGTTGAATTCGGCAAATAGAAGTCAAGCGAATGGAAATTATGTTGCTAGTAATTATAGTGCAAATTGTCCACCGCCCAGTGCAATTAGCACTTTTAACCAAAGACAGACGGAGTCTGAAGTTAGGCAGTCACCACCTACGAGTATGATTACTACAAATTCAAACTCGACAACGCCGTATCTGCATAGTAGACCTCAGAACTCACCTAATTCTCAGTATTAAGTAGTTATATAGGGTGCATGTAAATAAAAATGTTATTTTTTAAATAGCAGCCAGTATTATAATTTTTTCTCTACTATATTTAATGGATTATATTTTAAGAATAAGAATGCATACGTGTATATAAAAATACGAATATAGCAATAATTTTCCTACTGAGAAGTAAGTTATATATTTTTATTTTGAAGCATTTTTACGATGGATAATTTAGATGTCTGTGTTCATATACATATTACAATTTTATATTTTTTGTACATTATGTTTATATAATTAATTCAGTTATACTTTCATATTATGTTGTTTTTATGCGAGCTGTGGTATTAAGAAAGAAATAGTTTTTTTTTTATAGATAACATTAGAAACTTTGAGTGTATATGACAGTATATAACTTCAAAAGTTTCAGAAAAAAAATTGAATTCATTATATAGGAGATTAAATATTAAGACTTGTATGTATGTATGTTTAATTTATATATAAATTTATTTGTTTAATCGTTTACTTATTATTAAAATTATGTTTATATTGATTATTGATAACGTATGTAAATAGTAAAAAAAATGACAATCTGTCATAGTTTTGCTATGTATTTTTGTATAGTATTATTTTTTGTTTGATTTTTTTATATGTAAAATAATAAATATTCTCATTTATTCAACATTTATTTTATTTTAAAATCAATAACAAATTTTTTTGTAATGTTTATTTCACCCCATTTAAATGTCATATGGATCAATACAGGGCAAATAAAAATATAACGCAGGAATAAAAAATAATAAGAATGGTATTTTACTAAAATCGTTATTTCACATTTTTACTTTTTCTTTGTCTTCTTAATGGTAGCGGCACTTTCACTTTGCTAAAAATAAACAATTGAATTAAACATAGTTAACGTGAATTTATATCGAGCATCCCACATACCGATGATGAAACTATATTACTGTGGCCATTTTTAGTTAGTGGTCTTTGCAAAGAACTTGTATCCGGAGATTCTAGTTTTGTTTTACGTTCCACGCTAAAATAAAATGTTACCATTATTATGATCGATGTAAAATAGCCTATATTTATTTTTACCTATTACTACGGCTTGAAGATCCAGCTCTTTTAAACATGCCTGCTATTTTTCCTTTTAAATTCGTTTTACTTGACTTTATATCTACACTATTGTCAGATTCGTACCCTTGATTAATCTAGAATTAATAAATACCATTTAGAATTTGTCTAGATCAACTATTTCTATTATTAAACTTACTAATGATGAACTTCCAGCTCTCGAATCAGAGGTATCATCAATACTGTGGGATTTAGTAAGTTTTTTCAATTTCCCCATGAACCCTTTCTTTTTCTTTTTATCCGAATCTGATGTGATTATTTCACTTTGTGTCGAGCCTCCAGATAATCTGCTGTCCATACTTGAATCACGTTTCATATGTAAGAACCTTTCAGCGTCTAAGGATTGTAAACTAGTTAAACTATCATCTTCAATTTTCCATATATTCTGTTCCATTTGAGCTGCCGTTTGTTCCAAAGATAAACTCTTCCTGTAAAATCAATCAAAGTCAATCAGTAATTGTAATTGTGATGTTTTATTTTTCTTTGTTACCTGTGAAGTTTTCCAGTTTCACTAACTCCATTTCGTTTAACGACACCTCGTATTCTTATATCACTTTCTCCGTGTTCTGTTTCTGTAGAGGCTGCACGTCGCATACCGAATCTCTTTGCTCTTTCTTTTTCTCGTTCTGATTCTCCGAGTCTCTGATACCGCCGTAATTCTTCAGTAGCGTCGTGTAATCGCGATAAAGTTGATTGAAGTTGTACCTGCTTTACTTCCCTTCTTGGTGATGGTTCTCTACTTAACGATCGTCTTTCTAATAGTGGTGATGATTCACGTGACTTACCCTGCAAATATCAATATATAAATCATAAAATCGAGTTTGGTTTTATATTAATATAAATTTACCTTCGTACGTCGTGGTGGTGTAGGAGTCATAGCTAATAATGAATTAAACACTTCTTTGTCGGCATCTTGGGGTAACAAATCAGGGACTAAAATAATCAGTTGTTCTACTTGCTCTAATAAACTAGATATTCTCCTTTCTTCTTCCTGCTCGGCTCTTCTCTTTGAAGACACTATGGCCCTCATTTCTTCCCTTTCTCTTTCATGTCTTTCTTTTTCTCTTCTTAACTTCTCATTCGTCGTTCGAAGTTTAGCATGCGCATCTCGTAGCTCTAACAAATCACACTGTATTTCATTTATCTTCTTCCTGTTCTCATCTTGTTCTTCTTCAACAGATTTCTTCAACTGGTCTTGTTTTCGTTTTGATTCTAAACGTTCCTTGTCTCGCTCTCGTTCAACTTCAAACAACGTTTGCCGAAGATCTCTAGCTAATGTTGACGTCTCTTGAAGTAGCCTTTGTTGTTCTTCACGTTCTTTCTGCCAAGCAAGTTCCATACGAGTTCGAAGACCTGGTATCTTAGTTCTACCGCTACTAAGAATACGTTCTTCTTCCAACTGTAAATATTAAAACAGTATCAATATGCGTGTACATATAAAATATATTTATTTCATTTATTTCACCTCATTAACTCTAGATTGCATTTCTGATAGTTTCACTTCCCAAGAAGACCTTTCCGAGACTAATTCCGTACGAAGTTTAGAACTTTCTAATCGTGATTCGCTCAGTTCATCTTCCATACAACTGATTTGTTGTTCTAGTGTTGCAATCTTGTTTCTTGATTCTTCCATCTAAAAATAAATCACATTAAATAAAAATACAATGCTGTGAATGTTTATAAAATTTACCTCATCATAACTAGCATTAGAGTTTCTATTTTCAGTTCCTGGTTTCTTTAAAGATCTATTTTTCAAATCCCCGATAGTTTTTTGTGCTTGTTCTAACATATGTTTGAAATTATCCCTTTCTCTCTTAAATCTCATTACTTGAACTTGCGATGATTGAAGTTCTTCATTTAAAACCCCCACTTGATTGTCGTATCTCATTTTGCATTGTGTTATTTCAGTCTTATGAACTTTTTCAGTGTTTGATACTTTACTCTTTAATAAACGTAGTTCTTTTTCTAACGCATTTGAATCAGCAGTCATTGTTCTTTGAATTTTAGATACTTTATCGAAATCGTCCAATTTTTTTTTCAATTCATCATTTTCCTTCTTAAATATTTCTAATTGATCTTGCAGTACTTCACTTTCTTTTATTTGTTTTTCAATCTCCGATGTTTTATCATCAATAATTGATTTGTATCTATTTCTTTCTAATGCTAATGTTTCATTGTTGTTCCTACTCATTTTTTCTTCTAATTCCTTCATTTTTTCCTATTTAACAACAAAAAAAATTTAACAAAGAAACAAACAATAATATTCATAACGTATGTTAAATAACTGACCTGCATCGCTAGTTTTTCAACCATCCATGCATCTTGTTTAGCCGTGTAAGTGTCTCTTAACGTTTGTAATTCCATAACTATACTTTCTAATTGTTGTTGAGTATTATGCAGTTGACTAAAATATTATAGATATTTAATATAATTAAATATTAGTAAAATAATATTATATTTCATTGTCAGTTACCTAGTAATTAGCTCTTTTTCAGTTACTAACTGAGCTTTTGTGACTACATGTTCTTCTTCTAACATTTCGTATTTAGAAGTGAGATCATCGTAGTCTTGTATACTTTTCTTCAAATCGGCAGAAAACTCTATAAGAGATAAAAGTGTCTATTAATAAAACAGATACCATATGTTTTCATATAAAAATAATAAATGTATCTTACTGTCGATTTGATCTTGGTATTCTTTTTTCAAATCTGCAATTTTTTTTGTTCCTAATCCTGAATTTTGTTCTAAACTTTTTATTTTAGTTTTCAGTGCACCTAATTCGAGTTCTCTATTTTTCTGTTCTTTTTCGTGATTAATTTTAATTCGTTCTATTTTCATTCGTTCAGCCTTAAATTAAATAAATTTCAATAATACGTAAATACTGAATAAATATAATAGAGTAGGTACATACATTCAAATCAGTTTCCAGTTCTTTAATTTTAGATTCAGCCGTTGATTTTTCTGATTTTAAATCTGTTTCTAACTTCTTCACCTTTTCTTCCAACGTTTCTTTCTTTTTATCTGCCATTTCTGATTGACTTTCAGCTGCCTTTAATTTTGTTGTTATAGCTAAAACTTCCTCTTGCAATAACCTCATTCCTTCCGTAGTTGTATTATTTGATTCGGCTTTCAAAAGAGCTTCCTATATTACAAATATAATTAATTGCATTATATTTAATTAATTTGCATTTTTTTTTTTTTTTTATTCCTTACCTTTTGCTGTAAATGAATTGTTTTCGAATGCAAGTTTTGCTCAAGTGTCATTATTTTATCGTTAGCTTCATTAATATGCCTTTCAAAGCTGTTAGCTTCATTAGACCAATGTTGTAAAGATATATCTTTATTTTTAACAGTTTCGTGCAGCTCGTCATTCTATTGATTAGTGCGTAAAGCAAAAAAAGCGAATTTAAATGTAATTGTTACATGCAATAGTTTAAAATAAAGAGATAGATACCTGCTTTTCAAGCCTAGCAATTGTTTCTTTATTTGAAGTTAATAGTTTATCATTCCGTTTTATTTTATCATCAGCATCTTTCAGTTTCTTTTCTAAGTCGGATATAGATTTTGTTTTATCACCAATCTAAATTAAAAAAGTAAATACATTAATTGTCCTTGGTTAGAGTAATACATGCGGGCCCAATCTTCTACGGTGATGGTGGGGTTAATAATAATAATAAGTTCAAATGGGGACTCAATCTCTACTACAACGAACTATGTTACAATGTAGTAGCTACCATATTCTAAAGTTTACCCAATTTATTCTTGTATTGAAATTAGTATTGGCGGTATTCTTGAGTTAATAAAATGCTTATGTTTAAGCCCCACTTTTGAAAAATTACCGTATCTTTCTTAAAATTTTTAGTAAAAATAACATTACAGAGAAAAGAGTTTTTGATTTTTCTTGAATGTATGCGAATTGGCTCACGACGAAAAGGCTGCAGTGAGTTGTCCTAGACCGAAATATATGTTATAATGAATAATACTTACATCTTTTATTAACTTTTGTTTTTCATTTTCTGATTTTTGAGCCTTTTCTAAATCATTTTGCAATTTTTCCACAGATTTATTTTTATTTTCAATATCCTTTTGAAGAGTTTCAAGTTTTTTATTTAACGTTTCAATTTCTTTTCCTTTGAGATCATAGTTAGCTAAAATTATAATTATATAACAAATATAATAATATTTATATATACACACATAGTATTAATTTATATACCTTGTTGTTTTTTAGAATCATTTTCAATTTTATCTTTTTCATTTTGTACTGATGTCAAACTCAAATTAAGTGCGTCTTTTTCTTTTGTTAACGTTTCTAGTTTTTTATTTAATTCTTTCAGCTTATCGTCTGAAGTACTAAGTTCTTGTTTTAGTGAATGATGTTCTGTATTAGATTTGTTTTTCTCATTGATCATTTCCTTTTCTAACTCCGCTAATTTCTTCTTTGTTTCACTTAATTCATGATTCAGTTGCTCGAGTTTGGCTGACGTTTCTAATTTATTTGATGTTTTTAATTCTTCTTCTACTTTCGTTCTTCTTGCTTCAGAGTTTTTCAATAGTACTAAAACTTCACCTGAAACATATCACTGATTATTTACTTGTACTTTTGATAATTTTAATTTTTTTTACCTATTTCATTTTCTAGCTCATCGACCATTCTTTTCATCTGTAATTTGGTTGTCAAATCTGTTGGTCTTTTAGGAGTACGGGGCTTAATATGGGCAGCTTCATCCTTTAACTTTTTAATAGTATCAGATAATTTATCTCTTTCAGTTTCCGTCTAAAAGAAAATAACTATCGTAAAAAAATGAAAAAAAAATTATAAAGTATTACAAAATACCTTAGTTAACTGAAGTTTAATTTTATCTAACTCTTCTTTAGCTTTCTTTTTTTCTAAGTCATCGCCTGGTTTCTTAATCAACGCAACTTCAGATTTCTTCTCGCTTTCCAGTTTTGTTTTATATTCATTAAGTTTATTATTTGCTTCGGTCAATTCCACTTCTAGAGTAGCTATTTTATCTACGTAGACTTCAGTTGATTTATCATTTAGTGTCTTTTTAGTACCTCTAAGGAGATTCAGTTTTTTATTTTCCGCTAACAGTTTTTCATTTTCAACTTCAAGTGATTGTGTTTTTGTTCGTAACACCATAGCTTCTTGCTCTATAACTTGAAGCTGTCTTTTTAAATCTAAAGCTTGTTGGTCTCCATCTAACGATCTTAAAAATAAATTTAAAGGTTAATTCATTCACGGTTTAAAAAAATAGTTTTAAAAAATACGTACTTGCTTTTGACTAGTGTTCCTTTAGTCTTCTGTTTTTGGGTCAGACTCAATTCGGCATGTAACCTTTCACAATCTCTGTCCTTCTCAATTAATTTTTTTCTTAAATCTGATATTTCTTCTTCGAGCACTTTAAGTTTTTGTGTAGCGATAGGCCCAAGTTTAGTATGTGTTGTTGTTGTAGTAGGCTTTACAATCACTTTTTCTTCATGTTTTTCTTTTATATCCTTCATATTCTTTTTAAGTGATTCGTTCTCTGCTTCAATATCTTCACATTTTTTTCTTAAAACTGCCGTTTCCTAAATTTTTACATTAATATTATATGATTATGTGGATTAAAAAAAATCTCTTGTATTTTGGAATTATAAATCCTAGAATCTTCGGAAGTCTTAAATTATTTATTATTACTTGAAGGGCTGTAACTATAATAAATGATTAAACAAAATGACTTAAAATGTATATTATACCTGTTCATTTAATTCTAGTAAGATTCTTAAATCTGCTGGATCTTCTTCATCTGATATACCTTCATCTTTTTCAACATTTGTTTCAGGAAGCAATCTAGATGAGGTTGGGCTTTTTTGACCTAAAATATCATTTGGTTTTGTATTTATATGTAATATTTCCATTATTAGAAAAACACCACTGGCAGCCTTAGAAAATGGCTATCGGACAGAACCGTAAAATAATATTCTTTATATCACTACAGTTTAGTTACAAACGAAATAATGTTTTCCAATTAAAGTTGTTACGTATGATTGAATTGTTAAAATATAGGAACGAGGTGTAACTCACGTTAGTAATGAACAAAAGCATGTAGAAAACAAAGCGCAATTAACGTATTAGTAAATAGTAATACAGAATATTTGTGTTATTTAATTTTGTAAAAGTATGAAAAGGATTAGACTCGAATAATAACAATTTCCAAAAAAGACATACTTCTGGCCTTTGTAGCCATTTTCTTAAGCTGCAACACCAGCGACTCATTATCATCTTCTACTCTGGCTATTTTCCGTCGCAAATTTTGTCCCTGGAAAATGCAAAATTAATAATAAAAAACGTGTAATATACCTTGTATAAGATAGAAGTTGCTTCGAACTTCTTGAAGCAAGTATCTTGATTGTTTACGACGAATAGAAGGTAGAAAAGGGTATATAAGCTCAGGAATGTTAGGTCGGGGAATCAAAATTTCATTTGGGAATGATGAGGGGTAATTTAAATTAACAACAAATGGAGTTTGGGTAGAAACATTTATAAATTTAGTACCAGAAACCTGTTGGAATGCTATTTGATTTTCTATATCTGTTTGTGTTTGAAAATCAGTCTTAAAAGTTTCAGTCTGCGTTTCAGTCTCAATATTTTTGATATCGTTTTGAGTAAATTTATCATAGAGTTCTTTAATTTTTGTTTGCACATATTTTTCATGTTTTTCACAATTTAGATCACTTTGTGTGAAATTATTAACCATTTCTTTACTTATTTGTACCGATTTGTTTTCTTTTTCGAATTCGGTTTGTAAATTTTTATTCGAAACAAATACTTTTGTTTGATTACCTCTGGAAACAGATTGTCGCATTCGGGAAAAAGGTAATACTGCATCATTAGGTACAAGGGGTGTATTTTTTTGGTAGGGTAAAACTACAGTTTGACTAGAAACTTTTTTCATGTTTTGAATATGGGTTGATCTTCTTTTAGCCCACAGCTGTTTTGAAATGAATTCATTATAGTTTTTTTTTTATTAAAAACCAAATATAATCTAACATATTTACCTCTTCCTCAGCAAATCGTAATTGCTCTCTCAAATCGGCTTCTCTCTCTATAGAATCCTGAAGATCCCGAAGTAACTGAACAGGGTCTTCTTGCGAACCCCCTCGAGTTAAAGATTCACGAGAAACTTTCTATAAATTAATATCAATTCATTAATTTTATTTTTTCTAAAAATACTCCTTTTATACAATATTACCCCATCTCCTGATGGATTTTTGCCTATACTTCCTAACATAGGCGCTTTCTTTTTAGGGACTGTACTTTTTCCTTCTTCTATTTTAGATACTTTTTCATTTGCTTCTTCTAATTCTTTTTGTAATCTATTTGAAATTTCGTTTGATACTTTCAACTCTTGTTCTAAATGCTTTAACCTTTCAATATTATTAATTGCGTTTTTACTCCCTGAAATCTATACAAATAATTATATTAATAATAAAATAAAGAGTGTTTCAATTAACAGGAACATACTTCTTGTAGTTTATTTTCGGCCTCGTTTTTTTCAGTCTCAAGTTGTTCTACTTTTCTTTCAGTCTTTCTAAGTTTGAATGATAAAATGCGGCAGTTTTTAGCAGTTTGTTCTAACTCTTTTTTTAATGACGTATATTCATCAGCTTGATCTTCTCTAAAATTATCTTGCATCTCCTCTATTTCTTCTTCTAGATCTCGTAGTTCTTTCTTCATGTCTTCATTTTCATCCATTAATTCTTCACATAATGTTTCTGCGGCAGCTAATTTCGCTCGTAACTCGTCTTGAACTCTTTTCGCTTCACTGCTTGTTGGTCTACTCTCTATCTCTTCCTCTAATTCTTTAACTCTCAATGATAAACTCTTTTTCTCGTCTTGAAGATCTTCCGAATGACTTTGAAGCTCATTGACTTTCTGTTGAAGTTTTAAAACCTAAACATATAAATTATGTATTTAATTTACATACCTCTCATTTTATACCGCAAATACGTTCTATGAAAATGTGTGTTAATCGAATCAGTGCCGTCATAAATAGGGCTGTACCGGAACGTGAATTTTCGATTCCGGCCGGAACCGGAATTACCGGAATTCACAACAAAAACCGGAACCGGAATTTTTTTCAAAAAATTATATTTCAATTAATAATGATAACAAAATAACTGAAATGGTATAAATATGCTTTATATACATAGATTATCATCATAAACTAATATAACATTATTTTATATGGTATTTCTTAAAGATTAGAGGGGTAGAGTCTTACATTATATTATAAAACCTAGTATTTTCTACATATCCTGTGATTTTTATAGCTTTATAAGGTGTTTTGAATTGTTTATATACCATACGTTCTTTTCTATCAAACCTAATTAAATTTCTAGTATGTCAAATTTATATAAGTAAATATGATAAATCAAAACAGCAGTTAAACAAATTCACAATAGAGAAAATCGTACAAAGTATCGATAAAAGAATACCAATTAGTCGAAATTAAAGCACCAAGATGCGTTACTTTAGTTCTAAGTTCTAGTGTAATGGTCTTCGAACTATTTTCCGCGGTACTTCTCTGGGGGTTCCGCGAATAAAAATAAAAATTATGAAGCACTCACACTAGTTAAGTAGTATTTATTAACTAAACATAAATATAATGATAATTTAGAGAAATAATTATGTGAATCTTTCTGATTTCATAGCTAATCCCAATAGCATAAATACTTGTGCAATAACAAATTTTTCTCGGGCCACTATTTTCAATATTATTATTTTAAGATATATTTTTATATGGGTGAAATCGAGTTCGCCGAAAAAACATTTTATTTTAAATCGGGAAATGTTTTTGAAAAAACAGGACTAGAGTATTATTTAAAAATGCTGAATAAGTCTTATTTTACAGCTAATATTCCAAAATTTAGTTTATTATTGAACAGTTCAATGTCCGTAGTCCGTATAGTATAATGACTTTTTTATTAGTATATTTAAAGTCATTTAATGCTAAAATTTCATAAAACAAATAATAAAAAATTGCCTTTGTGTTGTACGACATGATTTTTTCATTAATAAAATGTATTTATTCATAATTATATTATTTAGGAATTTCTTAGTATAAAGAAATAGCAAAATTTATAAATTCCGGCAAACTCGGCCGGAATTTAGTAGTTCCGGCCGGAACCGGAACCGGAACCGGAATAAAATCGTGAATTCCGGTCGGACCGGAATTCCGGAACACCCCTAGTCATAAACCATACGAATTTTAACGGCTCTTTTCGCACGTTTTAGCTCACCAAATTTGTTTTATTAAAATAATAAAAATAAGATTTTTGTAGTGTACGAATATGTGCTATACTTGTTTTAAATTCACAAATTTATATTATTATATGTATTTATTTGAGAATAAATTCATTAAACAATACAACATTTAATTTTAAAGCCTGTTGATCAAATACGTAAGTAATTTATTTTCTAAAATTAAAATACAAAAGACCATAGACATAATAGATATTGCCTGAAAAGTACATTTTTCCTGAATAACTCGCAATTTTAAACATTATAATTTTTGAGCCTCGGGCCTCAAAATGTATTAGTACGATTCTGGTGGATAGCTATTTTTTTTATAATTATTTACTCGTATATATCTTGAGATCCGAAGCACAAATGAAAAATTAGGCCCCATGAAAACAATTTTCTCGTAAAAAAAGAAAATTTGCTATTTACCGAGCAAAAAAAATAATAATCAATATTGTGAGATTTTATTTTTATTTTTTTCCCTGGAGGCCATGCCCTTTACCTCGTTTATCTAGTATATATAACGCGCTACTGTTCTTTATTAGGCTCCTTTCATCACAAGGTCCTCAGCTAGCACATGTTTATAAATAAAGATCTGAACAAAGAAGCATTTCAATAAAACAAAACTTTTAAATGCATTTATTTATCAAAATAAATAACGTTTTAGTTACGCGTTGTACAATAGGTTTTGGCAACTGTCTAGTCCAGGCCTGCACAACATACACCCACTTGCAGCCCGCAAGACCTTGATGAAAATTCATAATATTATAAATTAAAAATAATATGCCCTAGCTTATTGATTTATAATTTATAATATTGCGAAAGTAAAATAATATAAATAATATAAATAATTAAATAATAAAAATATAATAATATACCTACACGAAATATTCTTTATTATTATTATTTTCTTAATAGCTTTCCCCCTGTCCTATTTTTTTTAAAGTATTACATTTTGAATTGTGCAGGCCTGGTCTAGACTAGGGGCCCAATTTATTTTTTTCTTGTCCCACATTAAGTCGATTTTTTCAAATTATAAATGACCTATAATAGTCTGGGAGCCAGGCGGCATATAACGCAATTGAATAATATCCATCTATAATTTCTTGTGTGGCTTAATTATATGCCTAGTCTACCACTTTTTTCCTCCCAAATTTTTGTAATCGTGAATTTCGCTCTCTATTTATTTCCGAAACACGTGCATTTGGTTTCATTTATAGATTACACAGTATTTTTTAAAACTACATAGTATGATAAATGTGCGAGAAAAAAATTTACCCGCATTTTTTTAAAGGGTACTTACCACCTTAAACCTGCCAAAATAATAACTTCTGAAACTTTATGATAATCAGCTATTTTTCAGGTTTATTTAATGAAAATATATAAAACCCAATAGTTACATTGTCAGACAAAATATATTTTCCGATTTTCCAGTCCGACGCGTGGAAATCGTCGTCACAACTCTTCGGAAATATAACATCGCTGAGAGAGGGAAATCCGCGATTGCAAAAATTTTCAGAGGAAAAAAAGTGGTAGACTAGACATAATTAAGTCACACAATAAGTTATAAAGGGATATTATCCAATTGCGTCATACTTATGCCGCCTGGCCCCAAACTATAACAACATATTAATTTTTATTTAAAAAAATAAGTATAAACAATCTTTACCACTGAATCGAATCCTTAATAATAATAATATACAGGGTGACCCATTTTAAGTGCACACCTCTAATAACTTTTTATGGTGAATTGTTATCAAAAAACTTTTCAGATAAAAGTTACACGGTTTGGAGGGGGACATAGACGTACATGGATGAAATTTTTTTAGGTGGTGTTTTCAGGGTGATATGAAGGTCAACATCATTTTTTTAAATAGGAACCTATAGTTTTAATTAAATAATTTTATTTTACGTGAAAAACACGTATCTTTCATTGAAAACTTTTTTTGAACAACTTAAACCTTTCCAAGATATCTAACAAAATAATTCGAGATTTTGAACTTTCAATATTTTTTTACTCAGAAACGATCAACTTTAGAGAAAAAGTACAAAATACAAAAAATGTTTATTTTGATCTAACTAGACTTGAAGAATTATTTTAAAAATTTTAAAACTTTTTCAATTTATTTTATTTAAGCAAAAAAAATAAAATTGTTAAAAATTTTTTTTAATAATTCTTTAAGTTTTATTAGACCAAAATAAACATTTTTTGTATTTTATACTTTTTCCCTACACCTGATGTTTTGTGAGTAAAAAAATATTGAAAGTTCAAAATCTCGAATTATTTATTTATTTTGTTAGATATCTTGGAAAGGTTTAAGTTGTTCAAAAAAGTTTTCAATGAAAGATTCGTGTTTTTTCACGTAAAATAAAATTACTTAATTAAAATTATAGGTTCCTATTTAAAAAAATGATGTTGACCTTCATATCACCCTGAAAACATCACCTAAAAAAATTTCATCTGAGTACGTCTATGTCCCTCTCCAAACCGTGTAACTTTTATCTAAAAAGTTTTTTTGATAACATTTCACGATAAAAAGTTATTAGAGGTGTGCACTTAAAATGGGTCACCTGTATATAAAGTTCAACGTCTCTCTGTCTGTCCGTTTGTGTGCTTATCACTCGAGAACCACTTATCCGATTTACGTGGTTTCTTTTTTAATTCATAGGTTCGTTCTCTGGCCAAGTTATAAGCTATATTTTGTTACGTTAGGTAACATAACAACTAAGCAGTGACGATAATAGTAAATCAAGTCGGAAAAATATTTACCGTCCACCGACGCTGTTTTGCAATACGTTGCCTAAACCGTTGAATATAGAACAAAATAATATATTAAATAATTGTGTAGAATCAAAAGTCTTACAATAAAATCCGCGACACCATATGTCTAACTTTTATATCTAAGCCACAATGACTGCTTTTATGTTACAAAGAAAACATAAAATATTTGGGTTCTGTTTACATGGACTTATGACCTGCAAAACTTTAATCCTTATCGAAATAAATGATTTCATCGTCATAAGTACTTAATGTAGATATAATTTGCTTTTTACAGAATCCAATTTGGTCTTTTGGTTTAGGAAATAACGTGAAATAAGTATATACAATAACATTATTCGTGACAATTCGCGCGAACTACGACTAGACGCCGCGCTGGGTAGAGGGAACAGGCCGGTATTCTTTTGATTGTCAATTGTTTAATTTGTTTTCAATAATTAGCTTTTAAATAAATAGAACAAAAATTATTTTTACTTTTTGTTCTGATTCGCTTTTGTTAGGTAGGTAATTTAAGTGAATAATCGTGTTTATACTTAATTCAACTATATATTTTTTAAATCTTAAACAATAATTCCGTAGTCCACGCAAGCGAAGCCGCGCGGGCCCACCTAGTAATTGATAAAATAGAATAATTACCTCACTGGCAGTTGTTTTTGAAGTAGTAGTTTCGTAAGTCGCTAACCGTCTAAGTAAAATATCACTTTTCTCTCTTTCGGCCCTTTCGCATCTTGTTTTCATCGTTTCTAATTCTTGTTTGAGAGTATCGACTTGTTCTTGAAGCTCATCTTCTTGGGCCACTAATGTTGTGTCTGTAGTTTCCGTGCCTGCAATACTAACGTTGTCATTTTCGGCCTCGCTGTCGCTTGAACTAGAAGGGCCCTCTGAAGAAGACCCATTCACATCATCTATCTGTTTATATTTTTCAGGACTGATCTTCTGTTTTTCTTTTTCCTTCGACTGCGCTTTCTCCAATGCCTGAGCCTTTTCCATTGCTTGTGCTTTAGATTTTACCTATAATTCAGTAAAATTTAATTTAAAAAATCGTTTTTTAATATTTGTAAAGCCCACTGCTATATCATTTACCTGTATTAGAAATTGAACATCGTGATTACTGGGTTCTTTGACTGCGGCTTTTAATTCTTTAACTTTAATTCTGTTTGCTTCATTAGTATCGTTCAAAGCTTTCGCCTTATTCTTTGCTTCTTGTAATTTTTTTACCCTTGCGGCCAGACTGTCGTTTTTACCAATCATAATTAAAGGCGGTTTTCTTAACGTGATTGTTTCTAAAAATAATATTATTTCAAATAATTGTATATTTTAAATGCAGTGGGATAACTAACAGGTCCGGCTTTAGCGAGCAACACCCTCACTGTGTTAGAGATGAGTTAAATTCACTTCTTATGCGGTGTTTACACCGAAAAAGACAAAACAGCAACACGATGCTTTAAAACACTTCGTATTTAAAAATGTATGGGGTTTATTGTAAAAAAGATACGATGTTGCTGTTTTGTTTCTTCAGTGTAAACACGGCATTAGGGCACGTCCATAAACCACATAACGCTTTTAAGAAGAGGGTTACAGCTAGATTGTTACATGAGGGCGGGGAGGGGGTCATATTCAAATGTTACATAATATTCATTCATACAAATAAAAACAAAATATCGGAAGATTAATTAATGTTTATTATAATGTTTACTTCATGCTGAAATACATACTTTAAAAAACATATTATAATATATATAAAATTAGACGTGGGGGGGGGTCAAAAGCTTTTGTTACATGAGAATATGGGAGGGGGAGATCAAAAGGTATAGAAAAATGCGTAACGTGGTTTACGCACGTTGGACGTTCCCAAATTTTATTATCAGTAACTTGATAAAAATAAAAGATTCTAAATCAAAAGACATACAATATAGGGTAGGCTTCAGTTATTGTGATAATATTCATAAAATTCACAAAAGGTGTTTTTATATTAAAAATTCATGTACGGCCATTACTAGAGGCTCGAACAATTTTCATGTATGTATGTATGTGGCTATTTATTTTCGAAAAAAATAAATAAAAAAGTTTTTCAAAAAATATGTGAATGCTTTTAATTTTAATATTTTTTATAAATAATTAAAATTACACCAGTAGATAAATTTCCCTATAAAGCTAAATATTTTAAAATCTTATAATACCATTAGTATTTTTTTACAACTACCAATGATAAGTAAATCAATTTTAATAAAATTTTGGGAAAGTTATTCTTTATGATTATAAATATGTAAGTGTGACAAGTTCCAAATCAAAACGGCTAAAAAAACACATTTAAAAATAAAAACTGACTCGTTGATTACTTCTGGGCAACATATGGTAGAGGGACATTTTTTATGTACTTTGCGATGGCGCTAAAGATAATTCTATAAATGTTTTAAAAATCTAATTATTTGGGTTTTTATTTTTGAAAGATTTTCCCATGTTGAATCAAAATGATTTTAACTCAAAACTTTTTTTAAATCCGATTTCGTAAAAAAAAATACCTTTCTTATTTAGGGGCCCCGGGACACCTCCTCGGTTGCAGTTATGACCCTGATGGTTCGCACTCTACAGTGGCGTATATAGCTTTTTGCGAAGGAGGAGGGGGGGAGATGTGACAGTATTAATTCTCATAAAGTTATATTTTTCATTATGAAAATCATTTTTTGATGTGGTGCTCTTATCTTATAATTTTTGTAGACTCATGGGGGGGGGGGATTCCCTTAATCCCCTGTAACTACGCCATTGGATTCAACACTGATTATGAAAATCTCGCCTATGCACACAATTCTTAACAAATATTTTTTTAACTCGCAAATACAACGATTTAACGAAAAATTCCAGGGCAGATTACAAAGATAAATAAATAAAATTAAGTTCTAAATATATCCTCAAATTTAAATTCGATATTCTTACTACAGTAATGAGTTAACTTAAGTATATTAGTTATTCTTCTGAATCAGTGAACAGTCACTGTATCAGTGTGACTATGAACTACTCTGCACTGTGAAATAGTGAAAAGTAGTCCACTGCTAATCAGTGGATAATCACTGAGCAGATCAGTGGATATTCACTGAACAAATCAGTGGATCATTGTTAATATGGCCAAAATTACTAGTTGATCAATGAGAACTGGAATAGATTACTGATTTTCTATTACTTTTACGTTCACTGGAGGAATCAGTGGAATTCTCACTGATTCAGTTTAAGAAAGAATTATACATGTATAGGTATATTTAATTATTTTACCTTGCCCAGTATCTTCAGGCGGCGGTTTCCTCTTTGGTAATGTTAGATTCACTGTCGTAACATTAGCTTGAGTGTCATCGTTTAAATTCGCTAGATCCGGTGTCGAAGTCCAGGAAGCCGGCTTGTTCCCGAACCGGATATTGATATCCTTACTTTTATCCAGAATAACCCCCGGTATTCCATTCTCCAGATTAGTGTTAGAAGACCAGTTTCTTCCGCTGTTTGTTTCTCCGACACTAGGGCTACGAACATCGTCGCGGGTCCTTTTAATAATAACATTTTTTATTAATTCTGGATAAAGAATACGATCAAATAAAAATATAAAATACACAATACTATGATAATTTAACTAATTTTGGTGAATTTAACACGAGGAAGCATATATATTTTTAATGGAAAAAAAGACTCTTAAAATACATGCAAAAGAAAGTGAAGAGTGTAGGATTTTATCAAAATATTGATTTAAAAAAACTGCGTTGTTTTGAACGATTTTTTTTTTCGAAAAGAAATCTGTCGAAAATCGGGTATAAAATCAATCAAGAAAATCCTACACCCTTGTGAAGCTACAATTGAAATTTAAAGTCAGTCCGTTAAGAACTGAAAACGCTAGGAGTACGACCAGCTCAACAAACATGGTTTCGAGAGAAACATTATTTAAATTTAAAAGCCGTACTCGAGCGTACTTGAATTACCCGCAAAAAGCGATGACTGTTTGAAAAATTGACTTTTTGGGCCATTTAAAAAAAAATTAAGTACACGTAAAAAAAGAAACTTAATGTGCTTTAGAAAATGACGCTCTACGTTTAATCAGTGGTTTCCAAACTTTATATTACTATCCCCCCTCTGTAATTTTTTTAATCGAAGCACTCCCTCCCCCTTTTTTATTTCATAAAATAATGCAAACATGTTTAAAAGTTATAAAATGTATTAAAACAAAAAATGAAGAAAGAAAACATAATTGATAGAACAATGCTTATTTATTATTTGTAGGTGTAAACTTGTAGTGTTGTTTCGGTCCATTTGTATGCCCGTCTATCCATCTGTCTGTCTATATGTTACAGCCATCCCATTTTCTCATTTATATAACTAATAAGATGAAATTTGGTATATACGGACGTAGATTGATGCCCCAAAAAATATAAATGATGAAAATATTTTTTGGTCCTCAATCCCATAGACTGAAAAGTGTACTCAATTTTTTTTCTTCTACCTCATTAAGTAGGGCGTATTTTGATAGGTCTCCTAAATACAATAAAAAATGATTTTAACCTTTGAGTGTCGAGATATTTGTTTTCAAAGTCGTTATCAGAACGCCCCCGCTCCAATAATTTCTTAACTATCGATGTATAAATTTAAAAAATGTAGCTTTTAATCTGTAATTTCCTAATTTCAATAAACATTAAAATGAACCATGTAGCAAAAATAGTTTATGAAAAATTTAGGAATAACTTTTTTTTATAAATCGTCACACGAACACGTACACATTTATAGAGATTATGGTATTACATTTTTTATCAATATGAAATAGCTCTTATTGTTAGTACATAATATCAAGTAGAGAATGTGTTAGTGAGAATGGCTAAAGTGGGGGGGGGGCTATAGGTGATGACCATATGGGATTACACATGTCTCGTGTTAAAAATTATTAACATCTTTTTGAGGGGTTATCGCAATTTTCGGGGGGTAATATGGGTAAAAAAGGCGCCACTGATTATACGAGTAGGTAAGGCAAATTAAGTACACGGGAAAAAAGAAACCTAAAGAATTACAGTTTTTCTCTGTACATTCCGGATAGTAATTGCGACAACCTATTATTATAAAATATTTTTTAGTCTCTGAAACTGTAATAATATTTTAAGCTGTAATGTTTGCAGTATATTCATCAATTTTCATTGAGTATCTGCTAGGGTTGCCAGGTGTCCACTATTTGAGCGGACAGTCCGCTTTTTTCACATTATGTTCACTATTTTTTTTCACAAAATACTGGACATTTTTTTATTCAAAAGCTTTATGATGAAATGGTACGTAATCTAAAGCTGTACAGTAGTACAATCTAAGAGAATAACGATAGAATCGCGTTTTTTTTTCATAAGTTAGAATCAGACAAAGATCGAATATCCATTGAACTCGATTCTCCAAAAAAATTAATAAAGATACTCAATTGTATAAATATATTTTTTAAATTTTTTTACTACTACCCCCCCCCCCTCTCCCCGCTTGTCCGCTATTTTTTGGAAGCAAATCTGGCAACCCTAGTATCTGCAATCATTATTATAGTTTCCGACTGTAAAAATATTTTATAATGATAGCTTATAGCTTACTATCCGGGATGTACAGGAAAAAAATGTAATTCTTCAGGTTTCTTTTTTTCCGTGTAATTGTGATATTGATTTACATCAATATCACAACTACATTCAATATAAAAAAATATTATTCAATAATATAAGGTGACAAGAATTATAAAAATAAAAGAGGACAAAATTTCAAATAAAGGGTACCCTCCCCATCATTCAGAAAATCCTCGGAAAAAGGTCACTTTATTTTTGTGCCTAGAAAATTTTATTTAAATGAATTGATACGATTTTCTTGCAAATATGTACTCGTATGTACAATATACAAAAACAGAATTATAAATAATTTTCATAAATTTAAATGAAATTAAAAATTTTAATTCAGTTTTATTTTTTCAATTTCAGTTAGTTAAATATATATTAATATATATATGATCATTATTGACGTAAAATTTACGTCAATAATTTCAATAATAATTACTAGAGATCAAACGGATAGTTTTTTGGCCGGATACCGAATACCGAATATCCGGTGAGCTGTAAGGCCGGATGGCCGAATATCCGGCCTGTTTTCAGAAGCTGGCCTCGTATACGAAAACAAGCGAAATCGCTTGTTACCGACAAATGCCGAAAATTTAGTCTTTATTCACCAAAATTTACCACTAATTAATTTCGAGTATTAATTTAATTTGAATTTAATGCTAAACATTAACATACTCTATTTTTCATCTAAGAATGCAGTGGTTCTCGTGGTTTTTGACGGTAAAATGCACGATTCGTACCGTCAAAATTCCTGCAACCACTGCATTAACTTCTTAAACGAAATATAATATAGTAGTAAATTGTGTTGTGAAATATTCATTAATAATCAAAATTAATGAGTAGTTAATTATTACCCTTCTTCTATCAAGGGAAGAAAATTGATTGTGATTGAATTTCTTATTTTAATAAAATTCGTTATTTTACAAATCAATTTCTTATTATTTGCCTCACAAAATATTTTTGCAGTTTTTAAATAAAAAATTGTATTTTTTAAATATCCGGTATCCGGCCAGATAATGCGTTACTATTCGGTATTAAGCCGGATAGGCCGGATACCGAATAGTTACCGGATATCCGTTTCATCTCTAATAATTACATATTATTTTTGAGAAAAATAATATATTTATTTTTTTGTAATTTTATGGATAGCATCTTTATTTTACCAAATAACAAAAAAGAGGACAACAGTTTCGAAAACTAAAAAAAGAGGACAAGTTTTCTATAGAGGACAGTTGGCCAAAATAGAGGACTGTCTCCTTCAAAAGAGGACGGATGGTCACCTTATATAATACCTCTTAAAACTTACCAAGACGAAGCAGTGCTCCATGTCGATAAACTTGGAGAAGATGCAGTGACATCATCCCGTCTAAGTGGAGGGTCGTCGTCTTTTTTTCTTCCTCCATGCTCTTTATAATCCCTACAATATTAATTTCATGAAACTGTCAGCCCTATTTTATTACAATTAAAATATTTTACCTAAAACATCTTTTACATCTAGTGGGCCATCGAACCTGGGGGTGAAACCCTAAAGGACAAAGGGGGTCTCCTTTTCCAGATGGATATAAATGATGCATTGTTTCTATTAATTAATTTGGAATATCTGTAAGAAAAAAATATATACAGGGTTGGACTGGGGATACATTTTTCTGAAATATAACAAGACGTTGAAACATAAATAAATTATTAAATACCACTGGTTACGATCGAGAAAAAAATGATAATATCCACGTTCCAGTATGCACAAAATGAAGTGAATCTGGCCAATTAACGCGTTAGTCTGTATCAGAGGCTAGATACCTAAATATAGAACACCACTGGGTCTGGGAACTGAGCCAATACAACATTAAATGCGTTACCATTTGCAATTCCTGATTCTTTGTTTTGTTATTTAGGACTTTCATTGTTGAGGCCTAATTCGTTTCTAAATTATGTAATACTTTGCTTGTTTCGTTGTAACCGGTGCTCGTTATAGTAAGGGGTCTTGTGAACATATAATATTTGATTTAATATCTTTAAGCAACCCTGTTTGAAATTTGAATAAGTACAGTCCTGATATCGACACCTACCCTTATGTTATTATTTTTATTTTCGTAGTAAAAAGTAGTGTAATATTTATAAGAATAGTCCGAATTTCTATTTATAAATAATTTTGTATTGACGGTTTTAAAAGAGTGGACTTTATTCGGAATATCCGATAAAAAAAGGAATAGGTATATATAGTATCGGTTTTTTTATGTTTTCTATTTTTTGTATAATTTATTTTTGACTTTGACAGTTCGTAAATGTATGCAGAAACAATAAATTATAAAATTGGCTTCGAAAATAGTTAAAACATAAATATATTTTATAGTAAATAATAGTAAAATATTTTCTGTCAATATTGATATTGTTTTTTTTTATATATATACATATATCAATATTTAAATAAAAATATATTTCTGTTATAATTATTATTTGTGTAATATTTTAGTAATTCATCTGCTCACAAAATGTAAATAACTATTTTTATAATAGGTACTAACAATATCAATTTAGCATAAATATGCTACCTCATATAAGCTATTTTTATTTGATTTTAATTGCATAGTTCTAAAAAATATATAACAAAGAAGTCACGTTTTAAAATTTAATTTATTTTTATCGGTACCATTTTAAAACAAACAAATACAATTAAACAATAATAAAATAAATTAATTAATATTAAACAATCAACCTACCTTACGATTTTTATAAAATCTTTACATTTATACTACAAATATCACAAAGAATGAAAATTTATATTTCTATATTTAAACATCATATAAATCGCAGTGAAATTATATTAATAACATTTTAACATATTGGTCGCACACAAACACAACACTTTAGGAATTAAATTTATAAAACACAAGAAAAACTTGAGGATTTCAGCAAAGTTAAGATGTTAAGATGACCGAAGCATGACTACTACATGTTAATCTATAAACGTGTTTAAGCCCATGCAAGCTAAAATTGTTGGCTTGAGACGCTTAGCGACGTCTGCGTCGGTACGCTTCTACGTCACACATCCATTGTAGGCCGAGCGGCACGGTAGAGGTGGAAATTTGGTATTTTTTAATCTAACATACCGTTAATAAGGCTTCCCAGAAGATTCTTACAGCATCTCTAATCATATTGAAAATTTTTTATTACATTAAAATTACTTGAAATGTTTAATATGTTTTTCTATTACATTAAAAATACATACTGTATTATTTTATATCAAACTATAATAATAATATCTCATTTTTGTTTTTCATTTTTTTAAATTTTTCCCGCTTGTGCAACACTGCATAACCAACTACAAAAAAGAATAATTACACTGTTGGTACATCTGTTGATATCAGATGACGTACGAAGTTTTGTCATATTTGACAGTAAAACAATTTATTGTTTACTGATATTTTTAATAAAAACATACTTTTATTACGTTTGTTCAAAGGAATTTATTTTATAATATTTATTTTAGTTGTTTAATGATTCTGTGATTAAATATACTTAATCAAGATGCATCTAAATGCCGATATATCAAGCGCCCTTCAACTGATAAATAATATAAAACAAGTAATTAGTGAAATAAATGATCCTAAATTACAAGCAAACACCCACGAAGACTTGGAACTTCTCATATCTACATTAGAGAATCCTGTCTTTCGAGGAATTGTTACTGTACAAGATTCACTATGCGAATTGAGTCAAGAATTAATACAACATCCTTCAATATTGCCTGTAGATTTTGACATAACAGTATCAGGTAAATGTTTATAACAATTAAAAAAAGAATAATGAGTTTAAACAAATTGTATTTTTGTTTTAGGAGAGCTGGTTCTAAATGTACCATCAAGTATTGAAATGTATGATCCGACATATCGAGGCCGAAGCAATAGTGATGACAGTGGTGCATTAGGAGATGAAATAAGAATATTAGACGATGAACAAAGGGTACCTTCAGCTCAGTTATCACCTGGAAGTCCGCAGCCTGTGTTAACGACTTTTACTGGAATAGGAGATCATATTAACAGTGTTTTACCCAGAGATACAAATAGTTTACATCTACAACAGGTTTGTTTAGATAAAAATAAGTAAATATGTTCATTTTATAAACTATGTATTCTTAACTGTAGAAAAATCGTGGACTTGTTGATCTTGTAACCAGAACTAACCTAGAAGATGATGATACTATTCACAGGTCACCATCGGCAATTAGTGATGCTTCTAAAGCGGATTCTGATGTACAGCTAAATACAGAATGGGCACAAGTATGTATTAATTAACATTTTTATTTTATATAACCTAAAAAGTAATAAATAATAATGTTTCAGGTAGAAGCAATTGATTTAATAAATGATGGAACTGGTTTGGGTTTTGGGATAATTGGAGGCCGAACCATGGGTGTTGTAGTAAAGACTATTCTTCCAGGGGGCGTTGCTGATAGAGACGGCAGGCTGCAAAGCGGGGACCATATTTTACAGATCGGAGAAGTAAGTTCTAAATTTGACTTGTTTATCATAATTTTTTGGTCTAAAAAACAATTAATAAAATAATATAATTGTCAGATTAATTTGAAATTTTAATATGTAAAACGAGACTATTTAATAAAAATTGTTCCAGAGTACTATGTGGCCACTTTGATATTTTATATGGTTACTTTTAGGTAAACCTGCACGAAATGGGATCAGAGCAAGTTGCTACAGTGTTAAGACAGTCAGGAACGAGAGTTAAACTTGTAGTAGCTCGAGTTGCCGATACTCCTATGACACATTCTGTCCCGGTGCATCCCCCAGTTGTTCCAACGAGGTATAAACAAAAAATATGTTTCACATGAACATATATTAAATATCTTAATTTTTTAGATTGCTTAGTAATCCAGTTGAAATAGATCGATATTTAATCCAGCACGGTTATTCAGAAATATTTAACAAACATTATGAAAACTCTATAGCATCTTCTACTTTATCACGATTGCCAACATCTCCGTCGTTGCCGATTCTGAGTCTGGAATTGAATTTACCTGTACCGGAAATGGAAAAATTTACAATCGAATTAAAAAAAGATGCTAACGGTTTGGGTATTACCATTGCAGGTAATGAACCAGATAAAATATAATGATAACTTCCTTTTGGCATTATTTTATTTTTTATTAATAGGATACGTATGTGAAAAAGAAGAATTATCCGGTATATTCGTAAAGAGTATAAGTGCAGGCAGTGCCGCTGATGTAAGTGGTAAAATACAAGTGAACGATAGAATCGTAGCTGTGGATGGAAGGTCTCTACATGGATATACAAATCATGAGGCTGTCGAAGTACTTCGCAGCAGTGGTAACAGTGTCACATTATGCTTAGAACGATATTTGCGTGGTCCAAAATATGAGCAGCTGCAACTTGCTATCGCAGCTAATGAAATGAAATCATCTACACCTTCGACTCCTCCTAGGTAAATATTTATATCATGGTATTTGTAAATGTAGTTGAAAAAATGCAACATTCATTTCTCTCAGATATTCTGTAGAAAAAGATGATGCAGATTTTGTTACGGCCGATAGCAGTTTAGATGACCCCCACCCCTCTTTAGCTGTAAATCCTACTCCGAAGAAACTGGATATTCAGATACCTTTGACTCCAGCTCAAGAAGAAGCACTGGTAACCAAGTGGAAACGGATAGTAGGAGATGACACAGAGATAATCATAGCTGAACTGAGAAAGTTTGGAGAGACAGGAGGGCTAGGGATAAGTCTAGAAGGCACTGTAGATGTCGAAGATGGCAGAGAAGTCAGACCACATCATTACATTCGATCCATTCTCCCCGAAGGCCCCGTAGGAAGAGATGGGAGATTGTGTTCAGGCGACGAACTACTCGAAGTTAATGGATGCAAGCTGCTTGGAATGAACCACATGGAAGTTGTCAGCATACTTAAAGAACTTCCTGTAAATGTTCGAATGGTTTGCGGGCGCTCCAATAGATCAATGATTTCTTCTATACCTGGAAGAACACTAACAGGGAGTCTTCAAGACTTACTCCCTGCTACAGATAGGCTGGTCAAAGCTAAATCAGACGGTTCATTAGCTACACTTCCCGGAACTGAAACAACTCTCGGGAAAATGCGGTCTCGATCCCTAGAACCTCTGACCGGCTTAGCTATGTGGAGTTCTGAACCTCAGGTTATCGAGTTGATGAAAGGAGAACGGGGACTCGGGTTTTCTATTCTCGATTATCAAGATCCTATCGATCCCAACGATACAGTGATTGTAATCAGAAGTCTGGTTCCAGGAGGGGTAGCTCAAATGGATGGCAGACTTATACCAGGAGATAGGCTTCTGTTTGTAAATGATACGATATTGGAGAATGCTTCACTCGACCAAGCAGTGCAAGCCTTGAAAGGGGCACCGAGGGGTATCGTGCGTATAGGTGTAGCTAAACCTCTGCCTGTCCCGGATACTTTAGCCCACGTTCACCCTTTGCCGTCTCCATTAGCTGCTGCAGATTCTTCTGCAATAACCACTTTAAACCACTAGAGTTAACTGCTGTTTCATGTTTAGGTAAATTTTTAATGTGTTCAACAGTCTAGTAAATCGTTGCATTTGAATTTATTTTACTTCTAACATTCTATTAGTTCAGTATTAATAACAATCATGAAGAATAGAGACAGGAGTGTAAACTCTGTATCTCTGTAATACAATTTTTTTAGTCAAAATATGACCCCCCGAGGTCGGTGGTCTCTCATGCTCGGACCTCTGCGCTGTAGTTGACTGCGCAACCGTATAGTTGTGTGCGTACCGCAAGGTACAGAGTGCTGACTGCGCACAAAGTAAATTTTTTACTTTTGCGCGTTTTTCGACATACCCCCTCCACTCAAATTTACACTCCTGTCTCTATTCTTCATGATAACAATGTATCTTATTTAATCTGGTAACAATTAAGCCATTCCATAAAAATAACATTAATTAATACCCTTATCTATAAATATTAAAAAAAATTATATATATTATTTATAGGATTTATTAATTATTGAATGTTAAATATTTTACATTCCACGATTTTATTTGTTATAAACTTGTACTTATGTGTATATTATTATATATAAATTAAAAAGCATAAAACAAATACATAGTTTATTTTTACCCTTTCATCTCCCCATCACTATATTTTTCGTAATCAACTCTCAGTAAGTGTAACCACATACTAATCTACTCAGGGCTGTAACTAGAAACTCGGGGGCCTTGGGGCAGAGTATGTGCGAGGGGGGCCCCACTAATAAATGCAAAATATAAACTGAAGACTATGTTTTTTTTTTCATTGACACCTAACTATTCTTGCGTCTTATTATTTGTAACCTTTTTTTACGTTGCTGTGGGAGCCCTGGGGCACTGCCCCGGTGGTAGTTACGGCGCTGAATCTAGTATATGCAGTGGTGAGTTATGATTAAAATTTAAAGAGCTCGTTCATAGTTAAATGGTAAGTTAATCTCGAAGCGGCCGATATTTTGTACTTTCTAAAAAGTGCCCGTGTTGAAGGAGCCTAAATATGACGACAAAATAGTTTTGTTAGCGCTAGACACATAGATTTTTTCACGTATTGGTTGTCAATAGAAAGGTCACTTTAAGGCAATTAACTAATATTTAGCATATCCTATTCTAGACAATATATGATGCAAAATTTAAATGGTTATAATTTATTTTATGCAATCAATTGAGAATTGATTCCAGCCAATTTGAAATTAAAAACATTTCAGGTCTAATAACGTTTAGTAATATATTTTTAAGTAAAAATACAGAGACGTAATTGAATATTTTGCGCCTTTTACGAAAATTTAATTAAAAACAATCTAAAATGTTTTCTTTTCCACTTAACTTGAAAAATAATTAAAAATTGTATCATTATATTTTTATAAATAAACACTAAACGATTTTTAATAAGGTGTATATTGTAAATTTTTTTTAATATATATGTATAATATATTTATTTATATTTATTAATTCACTTGACCTGATAGCATCGAAGATCTAGGGTCAGAAATACATGATTATCTACCATAAAGTAAAAGTTAAAACTATACAGTTCTATTGTAAATTAAATAACGAAGTAACGTAAAAAATAACAGTAATACGATTATAAAATTAAATTATCAATTAATTGAAATATAATGAATACATTATTGTTTTAATTGCCTCTTCATTAATAACGAAAATTACAAATACTTTATCAAAATTATTATTCCTTATCTCTTTTTGTCAAATATATGTAGTTTTTTTATTAATTATATTTATACTATTATAAACAATTATACATCAATGAATATAATGAAATACATATTTTTGCTTATATTTATGCGTATATAAATATTTTTATTACTGCTTACTAAGAATTAACTAGCGTGCCCGGAAATTAAGAACTATTTCCGTTTTATAAGATATAATTTTGTTAGGAAAAACGGAATAGAATATAAACAACATACGCATACGGGCGTCATGTATTAAGACAATAAGGGGAACTTTATTAATCATAAGAATAATATAAACAACAACTTTGTTCGTTGGTGGCAATAGTTTCAGATTATCTACCTCAAATAAACAAATAATTTACTAATCACTTGATTTGTTATGTTAGTTGAAAGATTATGCAATATACAAGAGAGGTTTGTAAACTAGACGTGTGTGGGATTTGAACCCCCAACCTTGTGATTGATATGTTGGATTATGAAAGCAATCGCTATTGAACAATAAATTTAAAGATTATCGATGATAATATTAGTTTAAATTCGCATAATAATATATAGTAGATAATTAACGGTTGTGGATGTTGTGGTTGTGTTTAAAGTGTATGTGAGAAGTTGAGAATTGTTATAGTAGGCATTGTTGTTTTTGTTTATGTGATTGAGGTAGGTAACAATAGTGAGTGAGTGAGTGAGTGAGTAAGTGAGTGTGTGTGTGTTTTGTAAATATGCGAGTGTGCGTACGTATGAGTATGAGTAGATAATTGATAATGATGGCGTTGATGAATGAATGCGGGGCCGAGCTACAATGATGCCCGCTGCTCCCCGCTAGCGCCGCGCCACATGCGTGTGATACGGCGCGGCGTGTTTAAATACGCATTATCTTTTGGCAGTTTGTTTTCGTGCGTGCCTGTGACATTGGCACGACCGAAGCAACCGTTGTAGGCCTCTCTGTGACGTCGGTCCCGTGCCAACTACCTAAAGACCGCCTCTCGCGTATGTTGTTTGAGACTACTTATAGTAGTGGTTGCCGTTCGCGTTGCCGCTCTGGTAGCGTACCTGCGTGTGTGTTGCGCGCGCGCGCCTCTGTGTACTGTGCTGTGCTGTATATGTACGTATATCTGTCGATGTGTGCGTGTGTGCGTGCGTGCGTGTGCGTGACTGTGTCAGAGTGGTGCGTAACTGCTTGTGTTCGACTGCGCGCAGGGTAGCATGTCCGCTCGGTCTTGTTTGCGACGTAGTGCAACAAATTGCAAGTGTTGTTTTGTCATAAACGTTTGCTGTTTGTCGTGTAATGGTGCGTTGTTGTGTTCGTCGCTCGCTCGCGTCGCATTATCACGACCTGTGCAGCTGATATATTCCCGAGTTCTAACCTCCCTCGACTCTCGACGACAGTGACGATTGACAGTTTCGGTCTTGTTTGTGTGATACCGTGATTGTTGTTGTGTTATTCGTACGATTGAATGTCGGTTCTGGTTTGCGTTTGGCCGCTTCTGCTCACCGCTCACGACTCATATCGTATCCGTGTTTACTTTGCATCATAATATTTACGCCCTCGGCCGATAAGGGTTGTGTGTGTATGCGTCGATTCATCCCTTACACGGTGATGCTGCTTTCAGGTGTGCTATCCATGTGACATTGTTTGTGTTTCTGACAAAGATGACGTTGTGAGAATGGACAATAGAATATCATCAATGTCAATATAAAATAGGAAATGGGTCTGTTATGGTGGATAAAACTGATGCTCGTGTTTGCTGCACTAGGTTTATCGAGTGTGGCAACCGAGCTTCGAGCTGCTAGTAACGTGACCACTGCGAATGATGGAAGTGAGTGTACTTTATTTGTGTCAATGTGTGCTTGTGCACGTATAAACGCTCTGTTTTTGTTTTAGTCTGTCAGAGTATTGATATTCGAAGTAACATCAATGCATTTGAAAAGTTGAGAGGATGCCGTGTGATCGAAGGAAATTTACACATACTGTTGATAAGTCAACTTGATGAAAGCTATTATAACAACATTACATTTCCAGAACTCCGTGAGATCACGGGGTTCTTCCTCCTCTACAGAGTTGATGGGTTAAAAACTTTATCCAAGATGTTCCCCAATCTAGCAGTGATACGTGGTCAGAAGCTGCTCTTTAATCATGCATTTGCTATTTATGAAATGCGTGGTTTAACTGTAATTACAAAAACTCATTATAATAATTAGCAATGTATTGATATTCAAATTTTTCGTAGGATATTGGATTGGTTTCACTGACTCATATAGTAAGAGGAGCTGTACATATTTCTAAAAATCCTAATTTATGTTACGCAAATACAATTGATTGGGACAGAATAGCAAAGCAAGGAAAAGAAGATAATTATATTGCTGTAAGTAATTTTCTTTCTGAATGGACATCATTATGGGCTTTTATGTAATTATTTCATTATCCAACATATATGTTTTTCATGATTACAATAATTCTTTAATATGTACACAATCTATGAATCAGTGCTTAAATTGGAATTATTATTTTAGTTTATAAGAATAACATAATTTCTGTACTATTAATTTAATTTGATTATTTTATATTCTTGTTTGAAAATAAATTTGTATGGTATTGTTTAAAGTTTGAATTATGTTTTATATTTTTAATCAGATAATTACTTTAATTATCTGATTAAAAATATAATGTATTATTTAAATTTAATTTAATTTTAGCAAAACAAAGCTGACAATGAATGTCTTTTATGTCCCGGGGATGATAAAAAAACTTCCGAGACTGAAAGTCATCAATCAGAATGTCCTATGATGCCTCATTCACCTGGCCGACATCTATGTTGGAATACAAACAAAACTAGCTGTCAGAAGATTTGTCCGGATGATTGCGAAGCGTGCAATTCTAAAGGGGAATGTTGCAGCGACATGTGCCTGAGTGGATGTGACGACGATAATAAGAACAATTGTTTTGTGTGTCGGTACATGAGCATGGGTCCGCGATGCGTTAAGCACTGTCCACACAACACTGTCTTGGTAAGTGAATTAAACATTAATTCTAGATTTTCCTCTTGACCTCTTTCCCCACACTAAATCAATTTTTTGACGTGGAATGAGTTTTTATTAAGTAAATATTTATGGTTGGGGGGTAGAGTAAAGGAGAAATAAACTTTTAGGTTGTACTGTAATAATAATTCAATATTAAATGTTCTATTTATAGTTTATGGATAGAAGATGTGTTAGCGAAGATGATTGTAGGAAAATTCCAAAACCTAAAGAGTTAGACATAAGTAATATGTACCCGCACAAGCCTTTTAATGGAGCATGTGTTCTTGATTGTCCGCCAAATTACAGTGAAGAAAAGGTAAACGAGCAATGGGAATGTAACGAATGCAAAGGTACTTGTCCGAAGAAATGTCAGGCCCGTAAAGTGGACAGTATTTATGCAGCTCAGATGTTGAGGGGCTGTACTTACATTGAAGGACCGCTAGAAATACAAATTGTTGGAGGAGGAAGTACGTCTTTGTTATTTTATAATTACAAACCCATTATTAATAATTGTATTGATTTACAGGGAATATTGTGAAAGAACTTCATGACAATTTGAAGGAAATAACTGAAATCGAAGGTTATTTAAAAGTGACACGTTCCTACCCACTTGTATCATTAACGTTTCTCAAAAACCTTAAAGTCATACACGGAACTCAATTGGAAAGTAACAAGTTCAGTGTTGTCGTTTTAGATAATCCAAATTTAGAAGATTTGTTTGATTTTAATTTAACCCGAGTCCATGTTAGAACCGGCCGATTATTTTTTCATTTCAATCCAAAACTATGCTTTGATAAAATAGAACAGTTTAGAATATATGCAAAAATGAACGAGACATCTGGAACTGAAGTTGATCGGAAATCTAACGGAGAAAAGACTGCATGTAAGTTATTACAATATCTCTTTAATTCATTACAGGGTTGCATAAAATTGCATAAATATTACTTATATATAATGTTTCACTCACAAGGGGAACCTTTCAGAGGGCCGCTTTCGATTTTCTTCATATTGAAATATGTTATAGAGGGGGGTCCCCTGATAACACCTATACCCCGTTTTGGGCGCCGACCATATAATAAAATATAATAAAATATATTTAATGTTTCATATATACTTATATGTTAAGTGTACTCAAACAAACGTTTGTTGGTCTAGCGGTTATGATAATAGATCAGTAACCAATACACCCGTGGTTCGAGTCCGAGTGTGGGCTCCGAAGTTTTTTGTTTTTTGTTTTTTAATTGCAAACAGTGACAATATTTAAATATATTATTCTCCTGTAAAATATCTAATGAATTTATTGGTTTTCAATGTTTATTTTTCAAAATATGCAGTTTAATATATTTTTTAATTTTGTTGATAAACAATTCAAAACTGGGATTGTATATATAAAATATATTATTTATGCTCAAGTAACTTATTTATTTATAATATAATTGTTTATCAACATAATTTAAAAAAATATATTAAACTGCATATTTTGAAAAATAAACATTGAAAACAAATAAGTTCATAAGATATTTTACAGGAGAATAATATATTTTAATATTGTCACTGTTTGCAATTAAAAAAAAAAAAAAAAAAACTTCGGAGCCCACACTCGGACTCGAACCACGGGTGTATTGGTTACTGATCTATTATCATAACCGCTAGACCAACAAACGTTTGTTTGAGTACACTTAACATACAGGGTGTCCCATTTTAATCTATCACCCCCTCTATTTTTTTTATCTATCAATTAAATCAAAAAATGCTTCAAATAAAAGTTGTTTGGTTTTGAGGTGGACCCAAAATGGCGTTATTAATTTTTTATTTTTTGGACGTCTTCATCGTTAAATAGGCCCAACTTTTTTTTTTCAAATGGAAACCTATATTTTTTATTACTGTATCTTATTGTTTGGAAAAAAACAAGTAGCTTTTGTTTTAAAAATTTTTTTGTATGACTTTTTTTTTAATATTCAACAAAATAATTTTAGATTTTAGAATTTTACTAATTTTTTACTCGAAACCCATTAACTTTAGAGGAAAAGTGTTAAAAACAAAAAATGTTCTCTCCAAAGTCATTAAAAAAGCGTCCCCCCCCCTCTATTTTCTAAACTATCAATTAAAAAAATCTGAAAAAATTCCAGAACGTAGATTTTAATTAGTACTTTCACTGAAAATTATAATGAACATTGTCAAAAATATTTTGGACGGGGGGTTTCATAGACTGAAAATTGAACTTACATTTTTTTTCCCACTTACCCTATTGAGTGGGGTGTCATTTAATAGGTCTCGTAAAATGCAATAGAAAACGTCAAATAACTTTTTGATTTTAACCCTTCAGTCGCGATATATTTGCTTTTTAATGTTGCTGTCAGAGCGTCCCGCCCCCCTTCTATTTTCTAAACTATCGATTCAAAAAATCTGAAAAAAATTCAGAATGTAGCTTTTAATTAGTACTTTCACTGAAAATTATAACGAACATGGTCAAAAATATTTTGGACCCCCTTTTCATAGATTGAAAAGTGAACTCACATTTTTTTCATTTACCCCATTGAGTGGGGTGTCATTTGATAGGTCTCCTAAAATGTAATAATAAAAGTCAAATGACTTTTTGATTTTAACCCTTCAGTCGCGAAAATTTTGAAAAATACTTTTTATAAATCGTTGTGAGAATATGACTACGGAACCCTATCATGTGCGTGCCCAACATATTAGTAATGTAAATAAAATTAACAACGTTATTGTGTCAGAGAAAAAAATTAGAAGATATGATGTCCTATAAATAGGAAGTTATGGGTTAATATAAACATTTCCAAAAATTGTAGTTAGCACAAAAAACAAGAAAACTTCTGTTTGATATAATCAATAATCAAAAAAGTCTTCTTCTAATGAGTGAAATATGTAATAGTAAAGTTCAAAATTTATTTCATGGGCCAAAAGTTACAAAGGGGCCTACAGTTTAAATAACTTTTTTGTACGAATTTTTTATTCATTTTTATTAACACATTTTATAGATAAGACCTTAGAAATTCACCATCGAACAGCAAACACAAATTATAAAGTTTTACTATCGAAACTCAGAGTCAATAATTCTGACTCAATGAGCATATCGTCGTCATTAGGGCGTGAGAGATTCTCTAACGACACCCTATACCACTTAAGTGATTGCAATTTCTTTGCAGATTGTTTGAACTCCAAATCTTGGAGATTTTTCTTTTTTTAATAAAAATGTAGTTAATGTGACAATACCAGCTTGTGAATAAATTTGAGATCTTCCCTTGTTAATTCTTGAAATTTGACAGCATATTGCAATCTGTGGGCATAATCTGATGGTTTTAGCCATGAAGACTAGAAACAGGAAAGTAAACTCTGATCTCTGTAATACAATTTTTTGAGTCAAAATATGACCCCCGAAGTTGGTAGTCTGTCATGCTCGGACCTCTGCGCAGTAGTTGACTGCGCAACTGTATAGTAAATAATATATAATAAAATGTACAGAGTGGTGACTGCGCACAAAGTAAATTTCTCACTTCTGTGCAGAGATCCGAAAAATGCGGGCCTCCCACTCTAGGTTCTGCATTTCGGCCTACCCCTTCCACTCGAGTTTACTTTTTTATATGAAAACATGTTCAGAGTTTTCAGAATACACCAGAATAACGTCCTGGCCGCTTTCGAGTTAATGTATTTGGGTCTTTTGCAAAACTCTTCTTTACTTGCTCAAACCATAGAGATGTAATATAAATGGAAAGATAACTCTAACGGACGAGTGTGCGCTGATAAAGATAGTTTTTTCGACGTAATGCTTTGCTTCCAGTATTTTGTTTATATGGTTACCACCATTTCGATGTTTTTAGTACAGAGTCGGTTCACGCTGTCAGCCAATCAGAGCTCGTTAGACAAGGAAATGCGGTACCCGAGTATAAGGTCTCTCTACTGACACAGTATAACATTGAGTTATCTTTCCAGTTATATTAAGGCCCCCATACACGAGCGGGATTTCCTCAAGGTTTGGCCCGAACAGTCCAAGCCTTGAGGAATTTCCCACCCGGGGGTGGTTTCCTTGAGGCGGCAGATGAAGCGAGAGCCCAAAAAATATCAAATGAAGTTCAATTCTTTTTGTACTTGAGACCAGATTTTCTCGATCTCTTGAACACATGTATAGTTGACGCTCAGTCATCCTTAAGGATTTCATTTCATCAGTCATGGCTTGCTAATTTCTAACAGAATTCATCTAAATGTTTGAGAATGAACCTTGTTTGTGGCAAGTTTGTTCCAAATAATTGTGGAAATCTTTTGGAAAAATTTATAGTTTACACACTTCTTTTTAAAAGCCACTCTGCACCATATACTTATTTTGAGCCTTTTTCTTTCGAATGCAGTCCCATGCAACTACACAACCAACAGCCGCTAAAATATTATCCATTGGTGCATGGATTGCGAAACCATGAGAAACACAGGACTAGTGTGTTGACCTGGAGAAAATCCTCAAGTCCTTTTCTTGGAGGATTTCCTTAAGAAAAATCCTCTCCATGTGTGGGCAAGGGTTTGGTAGAGGAAATCCCGGAGGCTTTTTTCTTGAGGATTTCCTGTACGTGTATGGCTACCTTTACATCTCTATGTTCCTACTCAAGTGTGGTTTGCCTATTTGCAGGAGGTCGGTTATTGAACCTTATTTATCAAAATGAGCAATTAAACGTCTAATCATTGATTCACTTAGAGAATCTTTTACGCAGTAATGACGATATGTTCATAAAATTTCACAATTTGTGTTCGTTGCTTGATCGTGAATTTCTAATGCGGCGTTTACATCGAGAAAACAAAACAGAAACATGGTGTTTTTATGACCAAAAAGCAATAAACCCTATACGTTTTTAAATACGAAGTATTTTAAAGACAGTGTTCCTGTTTTGTTTTTTCGGTGTAAACGCCGCATAAGATCTTCTCTATAAAATGTGCAAACAAAAATTAATTAAAAATAGTTATTTACATTTGGCTCACCCTGTATAAACATCAAGATTTAGTATATTTATTATTTTAGGCAATGTAACTCTATTGGATGTGTATGTTGAAATAAAATCTGATGTAAGTGTTGTACTTTCTTGGAAACCATTTAGAATGGATGAGTACAGACATTTGTTAGGTTATGTAATATACGTAAGAGACTCTCCAAAACAAAATCTGTCTTTATATGATTCAAGAGATGCTTGTGGTACAGATGGGTAAGAAAATATACATTGAAAGTGTTGAACACAAAAATTACACATACATTTTATTTCAGTTGGCAAGTATATGACTATCGAAATGGAAATGAAGAGGCTGTAGATTTTCTTTATTATCCTTTAACGTTATTAAAACCGTACACACAATATGCTTTTTATGTGAAAACATATACGATATCTACAGAGCAAACTGGAGCCCAGAGTAAAATTCAATACTTCCGAACTTATCCTGGAAGTAAGTTTATATTATCCGCAACTTATAGGAATTTGTATTAATGTATCTGTTTCTATTTTGTCTAGAACCAAGCCAGGTTTTAAATTTGCGAGTACACTCTAACTTCAGTAACGAACTAGTTATAAATTGGCAACCACCACTTAAGCCTAACGGAAATCTTACAAAGTATAGGATTACTGTCAAACTCGAACCCGATGATCCTAATTTCTTGGAGCAAAGAAATTATTGTAGAGAACGTAAGTGAAAGATTTAAATTATTTTGTGAATCATATTTTATTAATACTTGATTATGTTTTATAGCTTTGATTGCCGTAAAACAGCCTGAAGTCATTCCTAATAAAGTTACTACTTCAACTAAATCAGACGACGTAGATGTTTGCCCTTGTAGAGATGAAGGAGAAAAAAGTGAACCTAAATTTGGTGAAAAGGATGCACTCTCTCATATGACTTTCGAAGATCAGTTACATAATTTAGTTTACGTCAAAAGGTAACTGAAAATTTCATCCAAATCGGTTCAGTAGTTTTCGTATCGAAATAAAACAAACACAAAAAAAAAATTTAAACTCGAATTGCCTGTAAAACAAAAAAAATATTGATTAGCACTAAATATATTTAACTTTTAGATATGATCCATCAAGTACTCGACAAAAACGTGATGTTTTGGAAACGACTGCTTCTCCAGATGTTACTGAACCTCCGTCCATGACTAACAGCGATGGTAATTATTAACTATATAATTAATAACAGCGGTCTATTTATTTTTGTATTTGGTGTTTTAGAAAATATCTATTATTCATCACCAAATGAGACTGTATATGTAATACGAGAGTTGCAGCATTTCTCTGAATACACCGTAACAGTTCAAGCATGTAGAGAAAGTATAAGCACTAATGAATCTGCCAAAAATTGTAGCGATGAGAGTATTTATAATGCAAGGACTTTACCAAAACGTAAGTGTATGTGTAAGAGGTAATTTTCTATAATTCTAATAACATATTTTTTATTACAGCGAATGCAGATGATATTACATTTTTTCGTACAGCAGTACAAAAACTGAATCAGAGCTTACGCTTAGAGTGGAACGAACCTACTTCTCCTAATGGTTTGATATTAACGTATCAAATTGAATATACTAGATTGAACATCGAAAATGTAAGAACTTTTGTCAAAAATTGTATATAAAATATTATAAAACAAAATATATGTTTCAGTCTAAACCTACAGTGATTTGTATTACCCGCAAAGCTTACGTTGATGCAGGAAAAGTTTATGTGCTGAAAAATCTGGCGTCTGGTAATTACAGTGTGCGTCTAATGGCTACTTCTCTTAATGGTAATGGAGCCCACACAGATTACAAGTACTTCTATATAGAAGCAGAAGGTTCGAGTCATGTGTTTGAAATTGTCTTCGGAGGAGTTGTTGGATCTGTAGTAGTAAGTGACAGTACTAAATTGTTGTTCGGCTTATACAAACCGAAGTTTAGTTTTTTTTATTTGCTTTATATTCGTATAATTTTAATAATGTTTGTATTTATTCAGCTTTTAGGTCTCGTTCTGGGTTATATATACTGGTTACGTGGAGGTTTCCAAAGGGACGTTCCTAATATGAAACTGATAGCTTCAGTGAACCCTGAATACGTGAGTACAGCGTATGTACCTGATGAATGGGAAGTCCCTCGTAAAAAGATTGAATTAGTAAGAGAATTAGGACAAGGTAGTTTCGGTATGGTTTACGAAGGCATAGCACGAGACGTAGTAAAAGGGCATCCAGAAATGCGATGCGCTATAAAAACCGTTAATGAACACGCAACAGATCGGTAAGTTTAAATTATATTTTCAACGATGTTGTTGAAATAATAAATTTTTGTTTTTAGTGAACGTGTTGAATTTTTAAATGAAGCTTCTGTAATGAAAGCTTTCGACACTGGTCATGTTGTGAGGTTGCTCGGTGTTGTATCTCAAGGACAGCCCACTTTGGTCGTGATGGAATTGATGTCCAACGGAGATTTGAAATCGTACTTGCGGTCACATCGACCGGAAGAACAAGATAGCTTGAAAAGAGAAAGCCCGCCTTCTTTGAAAAGAATACTGCAAATGGCAATAGAAATTGCAGATGGAATGGCTTACCTTACAGCTAAAAAGTTTGTTCATAGAGATCTTGCAGCACGTAATTGTATGGTAAGGAAATCTTGAATTTTATACAAATGTATGTGTAACAATATCCTAAAAATTGTTTTTTATTTAACCCTGACAGGCTAACATTATTCCTCTTCTTTGTTTAGGTTGAATATTAATCTATCTAATTGGTTTTTAGGTCTCTGATAATTTAACAGTAAAAATTGGAGATTTCGGTATGACAAGAGACATATACGAGACTGACTATTACCGTAAAGGTACAAAGGGGTTACTTCCAGTACGATGGATGGCCCCAGAAAGCCTTAAAGACGGTGTGTTCACGAGCAGCAGCGACGTGTGGAGTTACGGCGTTGTTCTGTGGGAAATGGCCACACTTGCCTCGCAGCCATACCAAGGCCTGTCAAACGATCAGGTAAATATGGGTGTAGACAGAACTGTCAATACTTCAGTTATATACTTAAATGTACTTCAAGTACTTTTTGGTACTTGAAGTATTTTACTTCAAATACTTTTTGGAACTGGAAGTACTTTACTTCAAGTACATTTAAAAATAGTAAACATTATTTGATACTAAAGTACTTTTTAAATGTAATAACTGAATTTAACAAGTACTTGAAGTTCTTCACATTTAAAAATAGCTTAACCCCTTAACGCACCAGTTAAAAAATAAAAAAATTGTTGTTTTTTCACCAATTATTTTATTCTTTATTTTCATTGTACATAACAGAACATTAATTATTCTTTCAAAAAAACATAAACTAAACCTAAGCTAAATACTAAATAATATTATATTGGCATATGCTCGCATCGATGAACAAGGACATACTAAATTCACAAATTGGACACAATAGACTTCCCACGTCCACCACGCACCAGGGTGTTTAGCATCTAATTGTTGAAACCTATGCGTGAAAACTAAATTCCGTTTGCACGACTTTACTTGGGTACGCGAAAATATTTAATTTCTCGAAATCGAGTTAACTCGGCTGAGTGCATTAAGGGGTTAAAGTACTTTTTTATACTTCAAATTCACTTGATTTTAACAAATAAAGTACTTGAAGTATTTTCACTTAGTAATTGGTACTTGTACTTGAAGTGCTTTGACTGAATACTTGTGACGGCTTTGGGTTTAAACGAGGGTGAAAAGTGAGCAGTGAGTAATTGCAATATTGCCTTTGCAGGTGTTGAGATACGTCATTGACGGTGGCGTGATGGAGCGGCCTGAGAACTGCCCGGACAAACTGTATGACTTGATGAGGCTGTGTTGGCAGCACAAACCCAGCATCCGGCCGTCATTCCTGGAGCTGGAAGGCACTCTCCTGTCAGAGAGCCATGATGAGTTCCGCAAAGTGCGTAATGCATGAATGGCAGCAACATGCAGAGCGCTGTGATTAACGAATGGGTGTTGCAGGTCGCGTTCTACTTCAGTAAGTCAGGGGAGGAAGCACGGCAGGCTGCACAAGCGGTTCAGCAGCAGGACGAGGCGGAAGTGACGACTCCGCTGCGACCGACGCGGCCGGACGATGATGACTTTGACTTGGACAGCTGCTCGGATGGGCACGATGAGACGGACGATGATGCTGCACTGACCGAGGGTCGCAGAGTCAGTTTCCAAACTCCCCAGTATCGCACGGCCGCCTACAGAGATACAGCAGGGCCCAGTTTGCTGCCATCACCTCCTCAGGCCAATGGTTACGTGTCGAGCAGGCCTGGAAACAATGGCACCGGCAACGTAGAGATGACCGAGTGTTGAGACGATATTCTGCAGATACTGATTGTTATTTTTTAAAGATTTTTTACATGTTTTTCATCTGTATTTGAAACGATCATTTCTCTATGATATTTGTATACTTAAGTCGAGATGGACATCGGGTTTTCAGTAATCTGTGTATTTTATAAATTTGTAATGTGAAATCTGAAAGTAAGTAATCGTTATTGAAAGTCCGGTAGTAGGTTGTAAAGCTTAAATGAACCGACAACCAAAGCAATTAGCAGCATAGGACAGAAGTTTGAAGATTATTTTGTGATGTTTTATTCCAGTCGATAGACTAAATTGATGATGTGCATGACAATGTGTTGCCTGTACTTTTGGACAGCTGACTTGCCTATAGTCGGAGCACGGTTTGGAATTTGTTCTTTTAACAGCTGTTTCTGATCATTTTGTGGCTGGAAGATCGTAATGATAGATGATATTTTCATTTAATAAAACCCCTTTAATTTAGGTACTTTAGTGTCTTTGTGCTATTTTTGAAGACTAATTAAAATTATGTTTAGGTTATAAAATGTTTCACGTCACAAAATATTACTGTTTCTTCTTTAATATTATTTTTTTAGAGTTTTGGACATTAGTTGTATCGATTTTAAAAAATGAATAGTAAAAATTATATGAGAATTATCTCAAATATTCTAGTTTATAAGTTGGTTTTATAAGATTTCTACATTTTAAAATATAATGTCGTCTATTTTAATTTGAGAATGTGGATTTGTTTTAGTTTGTCACTGGCCTAATTAATTTTTATTAGCGGACGTTGAGCATCGGCACGGTACACGGAATGACTGTATCAAATACTGTAGGCAGTGTAGACCGATAGTTTAACGATTATCCGAAGCATCGACACGTTGCAAAGCGCCATATTCCGGTTCTCGTACAAATTCACTGACGGCTCCGTGCAGATTTATGAATCAGTATTGAAATATAGCGTATTACAGACCTGTCTGGAAGGATACCGTTACAAATAATTACCTCGCTGTTTTAAATAGTGTTGTCACCTCGGCCCCGATTGCCTTAAGCTGTTTATTTATTATATATTTATAATCGCATCTCTGTATATTGTGTATAATATCATTGACGACGCTCCAATTTTGCATTGCTCGGTTTGGCTTTCTGCTCCTCATAAATTCGGATTGTATATATTGTGTTTGAGGATGTATACCGTACTTTTTTACGAAACCGACGATACTTTGTGATAATTTAATGTATATATTTTACACTGTTTGTACTTTATCTCAGAGTGTGTGCAACAAGCAGTCGATTCAGTTACTGATACAAGTGCCGAGGTGAAGTTATAATTAAGAAATTATTCTGTCGACTCTTTTATCAACACACCACCCGTTTCATTGTGTATGTATAAACATGTATAATGTATATGTTTGTGTACGTATATATGCTGATGATGATTTTCTTGTAACTCCACGTTCTGAGTTATCCGGTTGAATCCTATCAAATCTGAAGGATTCAACCGAAACGTTGTCAGAGACCACGGAGCTACATCAACATCCACAACAGCCCGCGGAATACGATATTACACATTACAACAGTACATATATATATGTACATATATACAACTTGGATTGTGACTGTCGACTAAAAGATGGTGCGCTATTTTTTCTCGTTTTTATTTTTTTACCGTACAATTTATGTATTTGTCACCTCACCGTACGTATCTACTCTGTACTAATATATTTGTATAGAATGTCTTACAGCATTTATTGTAAAGATGGTAGCTATAGTTATATTTTTTATTATTGTTTTTCTCTGATTTGTTTAAAATTGCTTACATTAAGGAATTGTAAATCGTTAAATTGCAAACTGTAGCGAGAAAAAATAATGCGGTGTGTTTTATTGTTTGATTTAAATACAATTTTCTTGCAAATTAAGTGTATAAACTAATCTAAGTTATTTATAATGTGAAAACTGTCGCAAATGCCCAATTATTTTACATAATGTAGTTTTTTTTTTTTTAATCATACCTACATATTAATTAAGTTTTGTTTTTCAGTTTTATGTTAATGGTATATCAGAATTTATTAAATAAAAGTGTTTACCGTTGAAATTTTCTAAAAAAGTGTAGAAAAATCCAAACATTTTTATATATTTAATCTTAATCAATTAAAACAATGCAATTTTTTAATGATACGGCATTTTTGCAGTATAACCTTAACAAATTAAAAGTTTGTAATTATATTATGTGTTTGTGGTATTAGGTCATAACATGATTACTGTCATTTGACCATTTTCTGATAAACGCTTATTCCGCTATTATTTTGTTTTGTCTATTCATAGTATCTGTATTCACTGAAGAAATATGTTTCAAACTGTATGAGATTTTTGCAGTTATCATGTTATAATTTTTCAAAAAGCACTGATATGGGTTTTCCTACATTGAAATATTTTCAATAAACATTTGGATTAGTAAATAATGAATGGCAAACAGTTTTATAAATAATATTTGCAACCAATATGTTAAACATAAACAATTCCATCGATTTGTTTATTTTGTTCCTTTTACTAGTAAGTCAGACTAGCGTTAGGAGACTGTGTGTGTCTGCAACCGAGACACACAAATAAGGCATTGTTTAACATCTACACTACATACTACATATTATTAAATTGTCCTTCATTCAGCTTAATATAAAGTAACTATATTTTACATACATACATACATACATACAGACAGAATGTGATCAAAATTAAACATAGTTGTATGATTTTTAAAGTAATGCTGCTTATTATTTATATCATATTTATTTATACATATTACATATATGAAAACGTTTATAATCAAATACTGATGCAGTACAAGATCAGTTCTTGTATTGCAGCATTTACAAATGATGTTGATAGGAAAAATTATAAGCTTTTTCAATCAAGTTGTCAGTTAAAGTGATTTAATTTTGTATTTTTTTTAAATAATAAAATATATAACAATTGATATTAACCACAGCTTCAATTCAATGAATTAAGAACTTATTTTATTTATTTATTTATTATTATTTTTTATATTTTTGTACCTGAATATTTCTAACGTAAATATTGCTTTTTTCATAATTTAACCCAAATGCAATTAAGTGTGTGTATATTTTTGTTTTAATTTTAATACTTTTTTATTTCTACATATATTTATATATTTGTTAATTTTGATAAATACTTAAATAGAATTTTATATACATTTTTTACATAAAATATTTTGTATTACATCACTATTATATTTTATTATAAAACAGTCTGGAACGGAAATGGGAAAAAATACAGTTTAGTTCTCCGAATTTTTTCAACTCTATTTTTCTTACAATAATTATCGCTGATATAATAACTTAAATGAATAAATAATAAATTTAAAAAAATTAACCATTATTTTTAAATCTTTTTGCCATTTTATTTAAAGAAAATAATAAATGAATGTACATATATTATTATACTGTATCAGTAATATTTCATATTGTTTTTATATAATATTTAATACATAGTTATTATATCAACGATTTCATTACAGAATATGTAAAACAATGCCTTATATGAGTCAATAATGAAAAACAATACAGTTTTCTTCATAATTAATTTATAAAACGTATAATTTAAATTTAAATGATTTGGAGATGAAATATTGATATGATAAATTAACCTTTTAACTGCACAACGGTTATGAGTATATTCGTGTGTCGCCAGAAACGTTAATAATACATAATATTCACAGATTGTAGGGCATATGTTAAATAGTTAGACTACTAGTTATGAGGTAAATCAACTGTGTGTTTATTCATTTTTGAAAAAACATAAAAAAAGACTGTTTAATTCATTTGAAATAATGGTAATTATTTTACTGTACCTAAATGAAATATTGTATAAAAAAACTCAATGTTATCAATACATACACACAGTCCTGTTATATACACTGGACTTCTTTTTACTATTTAATTTGTATTATTTTGTTTTATTTTACCTATCCATTTCCTTATTATCGTTTAAAAAAAAAGATAAATGATTTTATTTTTTATTTCGTAAAACTTTATTGATACAATAATTTAACAAATTTGATAGTATATATATATGTATATAATATATAGTATTTCATATATCGTGAGCACCTTTTTTTACATATTGTATAAAATATGAAAGTTTGTTATCAGAGAGAAACTAATTTTTCTACTACTTCTCTCATATCACAGTCCCACAAGGCAGTAGATAACGATCCAAGGTTTGACTCTAAAGGATTTGTACGTGTCCAGTCGAGAAGCATTTGATAAATTACCTACAAATATAAATTTATGTTTATTTTATTACTCTCGAGTAGAAAATTATAAAAATAAACCTCTTTCAAAAGCGAAGAATTAAAGTTGATATAAAATTGATCAAGTTGGCCATCCGAATAGTTTAATTTTCTTCCCAAATCTTTCCAGTTTTCTCCGACATGTGTTGATATGATATTTAAATGATCACTGGTGACTTTTTCTGTACTTGATAAAACCTTTTCTATCGCTTTGGTTTTTTGAACAGTTTTTGGAGCTTTCATTTTTCCTGGTTTCATACCAAAGTTATACACAAATTCGGGACCAACATGTATATTTGATCCATTTGTTATGTTTATAACATTACCGTAAACTAAAATCATTCAAAATATCAATTAATTACTTGCATGATATATCTATTTAGTTTTACTAATTGTAAGTTAAAATAAATGATAATTTAACGATATCTGAACAAAACAATTTTCAAATCGCTCATTTGAAATCAAATTTTTCTAGTTATCAAGTTATGACGTAGAGCTTTTCCTTTATTAAATACTGGTTTCAAATACATTAGAAACCAGTTATAACAACATCGGTTTTAATAACTCAAAATAAAAGTCTAACTGAATCCCATATAATTGCATTTTTTAGTTAATATGACTATCCGCTTTTTACGACCAATATGACCGGTCCCTTCGATGTTGTTATAACTGGTTTCGGTTAATACGGAGTGTACGGGTGGCCGCTGTCAGAATTGTCAAAAATAATTAATACTGTATATATTAATTACCTTTAGTGGGTATTCCAGTCCCATCAAATTTGGGTTTGTAATCTTTTTTCTTTTTGTTAGAATCGGACACATTTTCTTTATGTTTTTCTTCTCGTGTATCTTGAGAAACGTTGGGTGCTTTATGTTTAGCATGTTCCGTGTTTATATTTACATTATCAGGCACTGCATCGGTTCTAAGATACGTTTCTTCAGATTGTGTTGACATTTCTACTAAATTACAAATATACATAAATAGATGTAGGTATACACCTATATGCTTTTTTTCAAGTGAATAACAATTTCAATGTAAATATATTATTTAAATTTATGTCAGAATACTTACATTTAATTTAATTATTATTTGGTTATATTTTTTATACTAAAAAAATCGCTAAGATGATAATAAAAATTATTACTCATCAGTTAAGTTGAAACCCTTGAAAAATCCCAAATAAACAGAGACGTACTAAATTTTTTTTGGAAAAAATTTTTAATACAGGGTATTGTTATCAGTAAGAAAATATTTTGGGGGGTGTTAATACTTTTCGGGGGGGGGGGGGGATATATACATATGTGTTAAATTTTGGAAGGTATTTTGAACTGATGTTTCCTTAAAACATACGTTTTTTTTAGAACACTGAACATTTCGGGGGTGTAGTAACGGGGGTCCCCCCCCGTTACTACACCACTGATTGTTATTTTTAAATCATTTAAAAAAATTAGCAATTGATTTATTATTTAATTAAATATTAACATTTCCAAAAAAGCCGTAAAATTAAATTACTTAAAACAATTCAAATACAATAAATTTAGCGCCATTACCATATCCATAGAATGGTACATATTTTAAAACAAAACGCGGTATTATTTGGCAATACTATAATATATCATTGCATTCTGTCATTAGGTTTATTGCGTTTAATTCGAATTTGTGCAGACATATTTTTTAAAAAACAAAATGTTGACTAATAGTGAAATATACAGAATTTTAGTGAGTTTTTTTGTATTATTTAATATTCTTTTTATATAATTTTAAATAATATTTAATATGCATTTGTATGTTATTATTCATTTAATTTTAATGTAATTACAATTTTGTTACTTTCTCGTCAGTTTTTATATGTTACATTCATTAATAATGATTAGAAGATTCTTAAGTTATTTTGTCTTTTTGAAGAAAATGTTTAAAATCAATCCTTTTTTAATACAAAATTGCAAGACCTTAAGATAAGTTTTAGTTAGCTTTATGGATATAGAATTTCTGTCATTGTATAAATTTAATTACATATTTACTAAAATCAATCTATACATAATTTAAGACAAAGTTCCTTGCTGCGTCTATCTGTCTGTGCATGATTTTCTCAGTAACTATTGAACGGATTTTAGTCCAGTTATCACTAATAGACAGTGTTTCATGAGGAAAATTTTACAATATCAGAAAATTCATATCTCATAAAAAATGATATGTCGATTATTAAATGGCTCACTTTTTAGAATACCATTTCGAGTCAACCTCCCACAAGGAGAGTTTTTGATATGATGGAACACATCTCAGCAGTCATGGTATATAAAATTTTGACATGTTATGAATTCCACAACTTACATGTCCGGAAGTCATATTTCTTTGTATTGGGTTCGGCTTGGTACCGCCTAATATATAAATATGCACAAAACTGTACGTATCGTAATTAATATTATCTATATTATTAAGTATACCGGGTAGTCTATTTAAATTGAGACAAGCAAATATCTCGAAAATTAAGGTTTTTCAGGGAAAATGTTTGCTACAAAAGTTTCTGGGTTAAAAGGGGGAAAACCAATGGAGGTAAAATTTTTGACTTTGAGTGGAGGTTTTAAGGTCATTTTGGAGTCAACTTCATTTTTTTTAATACATTATAATACATATTCGTATCTTACAGAAAAAAAGAAACAACTTTTGTCAAGTTTTTTCAAAATCCTAAATTTTAACCTATCTTTTTTTAGTAAAAATATTCAAAATATAAAAAAAATATTTAAAAAAATCCTAAAATTAAAAAAAATAATTTTTTAAATTGAACTGTAACACAAACATGCATAGTTAATAATTATAAACAATAATTTCAATTTGTTTAATAAAAACAAACAAAAAATTTAAAAAATGCCCCTGAATTTAAGGATTTTGAAAAAACTTTTTAAACAAAAGTTGTTTCTTTTTTTCTGTAAAATATGAATATGTTTCAAACCATATATCAGTTGAAAAAGCTTATATTAATTCATTCGATTTATCCTTATTTGGTTGTTTATTTTATCCAAAAATAATTAACAATTCTCGCATAATATTTATATTATCACTGTCGATTTAATTCAAAAAGTTTATTTATACAACATTATGATGAAATCATGATTAAATATTTGTTTGTATCAATTTTTTAATAAAAGGATATTATTTATAAACTTCATAATATTTATAAATGAAAATTCCTAGAAGAATATTCAAATGAATATGCATGTATTGTTCTACTGAATAAATTAAACAGTATAATCAGTTATATTAAAGTAAATTTAAATGTTCATAATATTTTTTAAATGCAGTTTGTATGATTTTTAACTTGATATTTTATTTTAGGCAACAATTCTCAGTCTTTTATACATGCCACTCATTTCTTCATGCGACAGTATAGAATTTTTAAAGATTGTTATCAGCTTAATATATTTCAATATACGTACAGGCTTATTCTATGGAAGTTATATCAGTTGAGATATCTAGAAGCGAGAAGAGCAAGACAATTAAGAGAGATTCATATGGAAGATGTTGTACCAGAACCACCAACAAAAAAAAGACGTGGATAATGTCACTGTGTGAATAATTAATACATTATATAAACTGACAATTTAAAAAAAATAAATTATATTATTGATACATAATGTACGTGATGTTGTTTAGTTGATAAAAATATTTAGTCCGCCTCTGTGTGAATAATGTAATTGTATTTTTTTAACTTTGTCATCCCTGAAATCTTAAACTAAACAAGACTAGAAAACTTGTTCTTTCTATATTTATATATGTGATATCATTTATAATGATATGTTTAACAGAATGTAACTTTCATATTCAAATTTGTATAATTAAAACAATATTTTGAAAATTAGTATGTAATTAATTATATTATAATATGAGTTCCTATTTAATACATTTTTCAATTTTTCATTAATAATTTAGTCTTTCAAAAATAGAACAATGATCATTAATAAACAAAGTATATATGTGTATGTATTAGTATATAGGTACTAATTTTCCTTAATACGGATGAGATAATTGTTAGTATGTATGTATATGTATACATAACCAAAAATATATCTGTCAAACATTTATTGTCGGTCCTAAAATAAAATGTCAGTGATATTAATTTTAAAATTGTGATATTTATAAAAATACAAAATGGTTAGTAAAGTATCAACTGAATTTCGAAAATATATTAGAAATTGCTATGAATTACGTCGAGTTTTATTAAAAACACAACAATCATTGGATGAAATATCTTCTGCAAATTTATTTCCTGGAGGTAAACATTATAATTATATTAAAATATTCATTAAATAATAAAAAAATATATATATTTTTCTTCCAGAAAATTTAAGAGAAACATTCTTAAATCGAATTTCTGTAGCTACTTTACAAAAACTATTGGAAAGTATACCAGCATTGCTGGTGTTTGGACAGAGCTGTCATGCAAAATCAGTTTTTATAAATTCATTTATTGGTGAACCGATATTACCTCTTCATTCTTCCAACTGGAGATGGGTATGCATTGTTTGAAATATAATCAAACTGATTTACCAACTCGTTCCTTCACTTGTTACAGGTGCGATTGTTGTACAGTCGCACAAAAAGAATTCGACTGACATTAGGTTCGGAATTCGAAATAGTAGAACCATTAGAAGCACAAGAACATGCTTGGACCAGCATCCCAGAAGCAGATTTAAGACAATCAGCTTTTGAGGAAAACCACGATTCAACTGTCGCTCTGTCTACGATGCTGGAAGTAGAATTACCATATCCCATGTTACGTGACAATATACAAATATATGTACCCCCAGCTTGTCCTTGCGATCTTTTACCCCAGACACTGGACAAAGGATTGGACAGAGTTTTACCTGTGATATTTTATGTGATAGAAACAGACTTGCTAAATGAAGAGGTTTGATTATTCAGTTCTCAGATAGTTATTTGATGTAATAATATTCATATTGTATTTCTAGAATATATCAGAATTACGAAAACTGAAAGAAATTTACCCAGATTTATCTATTATGTTTATTAAAATCGATGATACATTCAATCAATCAGAAGTAACTAACGGTTCAATAAAAAATATTTCTGAAGAAAACCTTGATAATTTACGAAAACAGTTGGAAAATTTAGGTAAAATATTAAATAACGTAAATATACGGATCACCGACCCTGCATGTAAAACCGACCAGTATAGTTTTTTTTAAATAATTCAAATTTAACGGTTTCTACATAGCAAATGTATTTCAACAATCAAAAAAGAGACAACATTTTTTGATTGTTGAAATACATTTGCTATGTAGAAACCGTTAAATTTGAATTATTTAAAAAAAACTATACTGGTCGGTTTTACATGCAGGGTCGGTGATCCGTACATTTACGTTAGCTAAATATTTATATTATTTTTAATCTATATATTTCTTTATAGACTTTATAAATGTTTCTGAATCATTATGCCGAGAAACATTCGATACAAAAAACTCATGCTTTAACCATGTTTCAACTAGTTTTTTGACTAGTTGTTACGATATTGAAGAAAGTACTTCTAAATTTGTTCGAACCTGTTTGCAACTGCAACTCATCCAAGCATCAGCATTTCTAAGTGAGGTAATTTTTTTAGTTTACTTTAAATCCATCCGTACAATGTTTATCCTCTTTTTATTTCAAGGTACATAATAATTGTTTACGAACATTTATCTTATCGGCATTTGATATGGCTCGTGAAATACAAATCACACCACGTCGATTACAGTATGCACAACAGCGAGAAGCCGAACTGTATAAAACACTAATGGACATCGCTAGTATGAAACAGGAAGAAATATCACGACTCATACAACTCACTTTGCAAGATATGAAAGCCCATATATCGGACATAATTGAAGAATGTACAAGTAAGTAGTTTTGTTATAAGACACAATCATATAAAAATATTGATTATTATTTTTATTATTTAGAACAAGACGAAAAAGCAAACCCCAAATCCATTAAAATGGCAACAGCCGAAATCCAGCAGCTAGTATTGAGAAAGTTAAGCAACAGTGTTGCAACAGAATTAGTAAAATCGGTCGATTGTTTTCAAGAAAGTTTCACGGGAACCTTACAGAGATGCTTGTTGAGTCTAGAAAAGAATTGTGATGAGAGAGAAGACAGTTTATTGGCAAGTGACGCAGTGAAGCAGATTTTAAACGCTGCTTACAATGTAGACTTGAAATCTCCAACTTCGTTTTCCTTAGTTCACACGTTCTTAGAAAGGCTACGGAAACTTCTGCACGGCTTTCAACTGCCTTGGGCTTCCTCGACACAGATGCATTTAAACATAGAGTGGCGAAAACAAGTTGCTAATGATATGATAGATTCACTTACCGCGTATAGATTAGCAAGAACAATATGTATTCAGGTAATAATAATAACAAAAAGATTGAAAGCAATTCTGATATAAATTGTTATGTTTAGTTTCAAGAACGGGTAAGAGCTTCCCATGATTCTTTTGTGCTGGCGATGAAATCTCTAGAAAACCACTATTCAGGCAAATTAGTACAAACAGAGGAACAGCGTGTAGCTATAAGAAAACACTATGCACCTCATTTGGCTCGGTTGGCTTTAGACAGTACATCTATGTGCGACTTAGTCAGATGGGGCATACCCCAGCAAGGTAAAGAGATAGGGCGTGGACAGTACGGTGTTGTCTTTGCTTGTCAACCGTGGGCCGGAGTTGATCCGTGTGCCGTTAAATCTGTGGTTCCTCCTGATGAACGTCATTGGAATGATCTTGCTATGGAGTTTTATTACACTAGGTATTAAAACCGCTATAAAATGTGTTCTATAGCTTTAATAACGTTTATGATATATTAACAGAACAATACCGGAACATCCCCGTATTGTAAGATTGCGAGGTTCAATAGTAGATCATTCGTACGGTGCTGGATGTTCACCTGCTGTGTTATTAATCATGGAACGAATGGTAAGAGATTTGTACTATGGACTAAGAGCTGGTCTGCCATGGAAAACGAGACTTCAAATCAGTATTGATGTCGTTGAAGGAATACGGTATCTCCATTCACAAGGCTTAGTTCACCGAGATATTAAATTGAAAAACGTTTTGGTCAGTAAATATGGCCCTCTTTATAAATATTTTGACCGCCTGATGAGTAAATGTTTAGAATGAACTGAAACTCTTTTATTTCAGCTGGATTGTGATAATCGAGCAAAATTAACGGATCTTGGTTTCTGTATACCTGAAGCGATGATGTCAGGCAGTATTGTTGGTACGCCTGTCCACATGGCTCCGGAGCTGTTGTCAGGACATTACGACTCTAGCGTTGATGTTTATGCATTTGGAATATTGTTTTGGTACGTTTGTGCAGGACATGTTAGATTACCGTACGTTTTTGAACAGTTTCAAAACAAAGAACAGCTGTGGAACAACGTTAGGAAAGGTAAAAAAATACTGTATTAAATGAAATAGATGTTTATATGTATTGGTTTGTAGGTATCAGACCAGAAAGGTTATCGGATTTCGATGATTCTTGTTGGAATTTAATGCAACAGTGTTGGTCTGGCGAGCCTTCTCTACGTCCTTTGTTAGGTGATGTTCAACCACAGTTAGAAACAATAATGAATTCAATAACCGATGGAGACTAATATTATTTTTAGGAACACAAAGTATTGTTTTTATTTTTCGTACTTAAGATTTAAGTTCGATTATTTCCGTTTACCAATTTTTTAAATAATATATATACATATATATATTTATACATGTCTTATTTATAAGTTCTTTGAAAAATAAATTATTTAATTATAATTATTATAAATAACATTTAAATTTATGAACACCGTCTTAGCATTTAATCTTTAATTATTTAGTATTAGTTTTCGGATACTGATATAATTTTATTTAAATTTATATAAGCAAAAAATTAAATGGTTGTGATTGATTTACAATAAAAATGGTATTAATTATTAATATTGAAAATACCAAAGTTTCACTCGACTAAAATTTATGTTTGATGTTTATATTGTAATATTTGAAATCATTAATCAAATAGAATATTGTCTTTATTTTCATTTATTAATTTATTATAAGGCACATAAAATCAGTAATAATAAATTTTTGAGATATTTTGATATTTTAGTATTATATTATTATTTTAAATTTTATATTAATATTATTATAGTATTAATTTTCAAATGATTTACTGATATATAATTCTAGCTAACAAGAAGATATTTAATTTATTGTATTTGGATTTTAAATCAGCTTTTTTTATGTGTGTTCTTATTTCCACTCTCAACTTATTGAAATCCCAGATGTAATAGATCGGGATCTTCTGGTAACGGTATCTGATGAAAACATTGCTTTGTGGTGTTTTCACTGTAAATCTTTTTAAGTAGTAATTTTAATTGTGATTAATGAAAACAAAATTATTTTAGAAATTTTATCAATCATTTGTACAATGTGAAAAATCTATTTTCAATAGAATTATTGTTGATATTATGTGACAATTATTTATATATTAAAAAAATGTTCCATGTGTATCTTGTAAATGGAATATTGATGAAGTACTAGAAAAACAACAAGAAAAAGGATCTGAATTTTGTTACAATAAACAAGTATATATTTTTATACCGTTTTTTTTATTGTTGTGTAAAATACAAACAAAAATCGGTACATTTGCTGCAGTATATATTGAAATTTTATGAAAATCTTAATCTTAATTTAAATATAATATACAGAAAGCGTTAATTCATTTGTCTTGGGCTAATGTCGTCATACAGGTACAGGGGTAGCTCAAATAGAAGATTCACTCAAGGGCGGCAGCTCTTTGGTAATTGAACCTTGATGACCTTGTGCACCTTCTTGCTGCTGAAGTCAGGACTGGCACCTTTATCGATCTGTTTCTTCCAGAGTTCGGACACTGGAGTGCGTTGAACGCAGGTTGCTTTGGCTTCTGTTTGTACTTGACCATGTGGTCTACAGTGGGATGCACAGACTTTCATTGGGCGGACAGTGAAGCAGAGGGTATTTTCTTCTTCAACGTAACGTGTTTGTTCTATTGAACAGTTGTCATCGTCTGATCTTTGTTGGTTTTCTTGCTGTTGTTGACGTTTTGGTAGGCTATGAGAGTCTCTTTGGCTCACGACATTGGCAAACATGATTTTATGTTGAGCACATTGTTGTTGTTTGGCTTGTGCATGTAATTCTTTAGCGGGTCCTTCACAAGTTCCGTCGACGATAGCGTAGCTGGCAGCAAAGTGACGTTCGTCACGCAAGTTACAATTCTTGGGTGATGTGTAGTCTGTTTGGATTTCTCCATCAAAGTTGCCGCAGAGACCACGTACTTGATTACGGTATTGGTCGTGAACGCTGATTTTGGCACGTTGTCCGTCGAATACGACAGTAAAGACGTTGTGTACTTGTACCTTGACTTCACCTTGGGGTGTGTAACGGATGGTGGCTACTTGATTTCTCTTGACATCATGGATTTCAAAGATGCTGTTTTCGGCAATATTGTGAACTGAACCATGTTCACTGACAAACACTTTGCTAGAACGTCCGCTGCGGTCCATCAATGGGATAAGATCAATTTCACGGCTTTCGTGTTGTTGTGGATTTTGAAGAACGATCTTCAATTCTTTGTGGTTCTTAGCATGAGCATCGCGGACCATGATTGTGTAAGATCTCTGTTGTTCCTTGTTTTGATGTTGTTTATGAGGTCTTTGTTGTTGACTTTGTTCCTGACTCTGCTGTTGTTGACTTTGTTCCTGGCTTTGCTGTTGTTGACTTTGTTCCTGACTTTGTTGTTGTTGACTTTGTTCCTGGCTATGTTGTTGTTGACGTTGGTTATCTTTGTATTGAACAGCGTGTAAGACAACATGGTAGCATCTTCCCAAATGTACAGAATAGGTGCGGTTATCTAAGGTATTGGCTTCAGTGTGATCCAAAACGCAAGTTCCTGTAAAATAATAATTAAATTAATAATTCCAGTATAGATTGTAGATGATGAAGCTTAAATAAATATAATAATTTTTACCTTGGCCTTCAATGGTATTAAAAGCCATAGCCTTGATGCGTTGAGGAAGAGAGATTGATGGGTGAACTTGAACCAATGGTTTGGCATATTGGCTGATGCGTACATTTTTGAATTGAGCTTCGGAATTTGGTGTTTGAATGACAACATCAGCTGTGTCAAAGTTGCGTGGTTCAAATCGAGCTTGGATCTTGATTAAGTTTTGTTGTCCACTTCCTGATGCGTTGACTTTGTTTTCTTGCAAGTAAGGATAGTAGAAGGCACGGAGAGCAGAATATGCAGCTTCAGTGTAGTTTCTAGCTTCCTTGGAGACTTCAGAGAAGTTGACTTCAATGTTGGCACGATCCATGTAGTTAGCCTGGACTGTTGCGTTGGCGCAAGCTGGCATTTGTTTGTTTCCTTGGCGCATTTCTTGTTTGCATTGGCGGATTATGTCAGTGTATTGAAGATGAGATTTGCGCTCTTCACTCTTTTCTAATTCAGCCTTGACATTGACTTGAGATCCAGATTGGCAATTCTGACCATAACTGAGCTGGAATTGAGCAGAAATGGAAGCGTCAGCATTAAGAGCATCGTTGTAACTGAATTCGGGTACTTGTGGAGTTTTTGTGCTAGCACTCATGCACACTTGGTATTGTTTGGTGTGTTCTGATTGTTTTTGCTGGTAGAAGAATAAAGCACGGGCTTTTTCGTTATTTTGGCTACGAGCGAAAGCTGCTGTTGCAATCCAAGCGTTTTGACGACTGGGTGTAGATACAGCAATGTCGATTGATTGAGCGGCGTGTTTGCGGATACCTGAGACAGTCTTCTTCAAGATTTGGCGTTGACGTTGTTCAGATTCGTCGCTGGATAAAGATTCAGCCAATCTGGATGATTGTTGTTCATCTTCGCTACTGTCTTCAGATTGTTGTGAGTAGGATTCACCGTGTTTATTGCTTTGTGTCTTGTATGAAACTTTCAATTCGATGTACTCAGCTGTTGATTTTTGTGAATCGTAGCTAAGTTCAACAACAGTATATTGGATTGAATTTTCAAGAGCGAGGCTTATCAAAGCGGTTTTGGAGTCTTGTTGACGGGCTTGTTGCAAAAACCAGGCTTGGTCAAACAATTTCTTGTCAGTGCCGGCTCTAAGGTGGAAGATCACTCCGGTCGATTTTCCGAATTCTCTTTCCATTTTGTGTTCGTTTTCTGAGTGGTAGATGAAGTGTGAGTTCTTGCTCAAAGAAGCAGGCTGGAATTCAAAAATGTCAGACTTGGTGGTAAATGGCAAAGTACTGTAATGGAACAATTCATGATCTTGTTTCTTGGTCGGGGCCAAACGAAGAGTTAATTGTTTCTTGTTTATGTCTACGTTGATTTTAGCTGAGACTGGTAAGTAAACCTGAGCATTCTTTTCATAAGAAGCAATGTATTGTTGGTGATCGTAAGGAGTGACAAGTCCCATTTCGGATTGAGTGTAACGGGAAACGACAAATTCAACTTCGAGTAAACCAGATATTTGTTGGTTGTTGACAGATATACGTTTCTTGGATTGGGATTCTTTGTTCTGGGCATACATTTGGACGGAACCACCAACATTAACAAGTATGGGTTTGTTGTAAGTAAAGAAGAACGGAATACCAAGTTCAGTTGGTCCACTGATGACCATCTCGTCTTGGTTGTAGAATTTAGTATAGTTGAAACGTTTTCCTTCCACAAGTTCATCAATATTCTTCATGATTTCTAAAAATATATTCACTACATTAGAAGCCTGCTTATAAAATGAATCACAAAACAAAATATAAAACCAAATTTTAATATAGAGCTATTATTTAAAGCATAATTATTATCAAAATGTGCATACCTTCTGTCATTTCTTGAACAGATTGTTCATGGATGGAGAAGAAACGTTGTCCAGTCAAAGTACTGATCATGAGACTGCCTTCAAGTTGTTCACGGCGATTCATTTGGATATCGAGAAGCTTAGCGACTTTTTGGGCCCATTGAGAGCTTTGATGATGTTTTTGTTGACTGGATTGGCTTTGTTCTTGTTGGTTTTGTTCTTGTTGATCACGTTCTTTTTGTCTTTCTTCAACTTGTTCTTGAACAACTGACACGAGTTCTTGAACGCTGGAAACCATAGCGTGCAACTGAAATATAAATATAATATGTATTAATTCAATAGTTAACATTTTTATTGTTATAATTCTATTCTAATTTACAATAATAAATTTATTATAATATTCTAGTTATCTAATAATTAATTGATAAAAGCGTATTTAGTCATAAATTTTATACGATTATATCAATACTTACAGTCATTTGATTGCGTTGGAGTCCTCCCTTGTTCCAGTTGAGAGAATAATAAATAGCTTTGGGGATGATGTTATCTTGGCTACCGATATATTGAAGTGTCTCCTTGTATCCAAAGTTAATTTCCTTTTGGACATAATCGAGCAAGAAGTTGTGAGAATATTGACTTCCATAATCTTCAGAGTTCAAAAGATGGACAGCAGAACGAGCAGCAGTAGCTCTGTATAATCAATATCAGTTTTAGTATAATATAAAATAGTAATAGTAATCTATACTTACAATTTAGCATATCTGGGGCTTTCCAATTTTGCGGCATATTGGATGGTAGATTTAACAGCAGAGTTGACTTGCTTGTTGAGGTCGAGGCGAGTGTATTCAGCCATGCGTTGTAACATACTAGCAGATGGTTGAGTGCGGATCAATTGATAAACGGCAGCTGTGCGAACTTCGTACGAGTCTCCCAAGTTGAAGTATACTTTATTAAGTACGGAACGAGATTCTTCAGGGTATACCTTAGCCATTTCGTTCATTGACATAATCATCAACACACGTTGGAAGTTGGTAGCTTTCCTTTGTCCTTCCAGATATGGTTTATAGGCCTCGAGGATTTGTGGATGAGCGAAATTTCCCAAAGCTCTTATGAAGACGTGGATTTTGTGCATGTCTTTGTTGTCAAAAGCCTTTTCCAATTGTTGTCTGTAATATGGGATATATTTCTCAACTACGTGTTTCTTGTCAGCAACTGGTCCGAAGCTGTGGACTGGGTAGTTGTTGTGAGATTGGTGTCTGTTGACATGAGCCTTGCGAGCAAGGTTAGAGAAAGTCAGAAGGATGGTGTCGTTAAGAGAAGCAGTTTGTTGGACTGTTTCGTCAGTTACGAGTTTGAAGAAAGCATCCATGTACTGTTTGTTTGGGTTGCGTGCAACATCGGCTTGGACACCAATGACTTGGGCGGCTTCCTCTTCTCTGATCTTATGAGTTCTGATCCAAGCTTCGATGGTCAAGAGAGCGGGTCCAGTACCAGCATGGGCGACGACATCTCTGTATACTTTCCATGCAACAGTGTGTATTTCGTTTTGGTGTTTGTGGTGACGTTGCCACAGTTCCTGTCCAACAGATTGGAGTTCGTCGACATTCATGTTACGGGCAGCATCACTCAAGATGATGAACTGGGCAAGAACACGGCGAGCGATGATCATTTTAGGGTTCTGCAAGTTCTTAGCGACTTCATCGACTAATTCTTGGACCTTTTTAGGTAAATCGATGGCTTGACGGACTGATTTACCTTGGTTTCCGACAGTCAGTGGTTGGAAAGGGTTCTGTGGTGGATTTCGGTTGTTTGGTTGTGGTTGCCAGTAGTATTCTTCATGGGATGCAGATGCTGAAGATGAGGAATAATAAACATCATCAGTGTTCCATTGTTTGCTATAAATTTGTTCTTGTTGATGGGTAGGTTTATTGGCAGAACGACGAGTACGTTTTTGTTGTTGCTGTTGGTATTGATGTTTGTGATTTTTATGCTTATTCTGTTGTTGATATTGTTCTTCGCTCGAGCTGTATTCGTTTTCCTCAGAGCTTTGATATTCACGATGTTGAGCGGAGTTGTCTTTTGAGAAGGGGTCGTTGTAAGAGTAAACGAGGTTTCCTACAGGTGTCGGTTGTTCGAGTTCTTCTATTTCTCCCTGTGCCGCACTCACGGATGCCAATGTTACATTAATTCTGCTTCCAATGATACCTTTTTGTGTTCCGGCCAAGTTGGGGTTAGCCATGATTGTTGTGGTTGTCACAGCAGACTGGATTGTGTAACGCTTCATGTGACCACTGATTACAATGCGGCTCATTGAAGATGTCTAGAAAGTAAAAGAAATTAATTGTCTAGCATACAGGCTGTCCCGTTTTAATCTATCACCTCCTAATTTTTTTTATTTATCAATTAAATAAAAAAATGTTTCAAATAAAAATTGTTTGGTTTTGAGGGGGACCCAAAATGGTGTTATTAAATTTGGATTTTTTGGTCGTCTTCATGGTCAAATAGGATCAACATTTATTTTTTCAAATGGAAACCTATATTTTTCATTACGGTATCTTATTGTTTGGAAAAAAACAAGCAACTTTTGTTTTAAAAAAAATTTTGTATGACTTCATTTTTTTTTTAATATTTAACAAAATAATTTTAGATTTTAGATCTTCACTAATTTTTTACTTGAATCCCATTAACTTTAGAGGAAAAGTGTACAAAACAAAAAATGTTTATTTTAATCTGATGTAACTAGGATTTTTTTTAACTTTTGCTCTTCAAAATATTAAAGCAAAAAAAAATAATTAAAAGAATTTGAAATCATTTTCCTTGTTATATCAGATTAAAATAAACATTTTTTTGTTTTTTACACTTTTCCACTAAAGTGAATGGGTTTCGAGTAAAAAATTGGTGAAAATCTAAAATTATTTTGTTAAATATTTAAAAAAAATTAAGTCATACAAAAAATTTTTTAAAACAAAAGCTGCTTGTTTTAGCAATAAGATACCGTAATGAAAAATATAGGTTTCCATTTGAAAAAATAAATGTTGGCCCTATTTGACCATGAAGACGTCCAAAAAATCAAAAATTAATAACACCATTTTGGGTCCCCCATAAAACCAAACAACTTTATTTGAAACATTTTTTGATTTAATTGATAGATAAAAAAATTAGGGGGGGTGATAGACTAAATGTATAAGTATTAATCATAAAAAAATATTTTGAAATTTAAAATGAAAGTTACATGTGAGGTATAAATAAGAAAAATACTTACTGTGAAATAATCTTCCATGGTGGTACCCGGTTCCCAATTTGATGATTCTGGAAGACCAAAGTTATATCCAACACGTTCATCACTGTTAGAATAATCACGGCGTTTGACAATGCCTATAATCTGTCCGTCTCCTTTAAGGTGGTTCAGAGGGTGGATTTGAGGCTTCATTTGTTGGAATTCCTCCGGAAGTGGGAATACTTCATAAACAGTCTCTGTTTTACCAGTGATAGTTTCTTCCATGGTCTTAAAAGTTGCACTGTCTTGCACTGGTTCATTTGGACGTTGGTTGTAGCGCGATTTGATCAAGTTCTGAGCTTGGAGATCGATCTGGATTTGGCTGACGATAGCTTTGAGCATATTGACTTCCCAGTTAGGCACGTTTTTGTTGACTACAAGCTGTTTGATCGCACTGTTATTGAGCTGAATCTCGAAAGGTTGGTTGCTTAACGGCAGAGATCTGTAACTAAGCTCTGATGATGGGACTTCGCTCTCCCAATCACCAGGAAGTACAGAATGCACGTCCGAGACTTCAGCATCGTAGACACGGGCACTGAGGGTTTCGATGTCCTTTTGACGGATGGTGAGATGGGCTCGTATTACAATTCCTGAGTAATGGTTAGCTACATCGGAAAGACCAGTTAAGGCACGTCCATGAACTTCGTATTTGTACTCGGTGTTAAATTTGTAGGCATGATCACTGTCAGGTCTACTCTGGCATAAAGCCAGCCCAACTATAAACACAAAATGTTAATATTTTAGTTCTTCAAGATAAGAGAAGCTTAAAATATTTCAACATAAATAAATATTGAATAAAAAATAATATGAATCTTTTTTTATTATTAAAACGAAATTGTATAAGAAAAAGTCAGTAAAATTAATTTTAAATGAGCTCTCTAGAAGTCAAAACGACAAAATTTGATTGCAAATTATAATTTATAGTTATTTAAACTAACCAAATCAATCTATAACAAATATAAGAAAGACAAATTATTATTGTATTTTAAACTATCAGAAAAAATTACATCAAGTTGAAAACGACCACACAATAATAAAAAGTTGCAATAGATGATCAGAGATACACAAATATGAATAACGTTAGTTATTGAAACTTACGTTCTGTAAAACTGTAATTATAATAAACATTTCTTTATATTATGAATTATTTCAAATACAATTTAAAAAATCGATTATTTTATTTTAAATTTTTTTGAGAAAAATATAGATAAGTTATTGATAGTGCAACTTTCATTTAAAGGTGCCTTTTCATGTGACGCTGGACGCTACGATTTTGAATTTTGAATGCTTGCTATTGGTCAGCGTCAAGTGAAAAAGCTCAACATGGTTGAGCTCATACTGCTTGACGCTAGAAATCATGTGACACCTAATGTCAGTAGTTTTGATATTATGTGTATTCTTGTTTGTTTTGTGAGTTTATACGTCTTTACGAATAGTATAATGAAATATAAATCAATTTTTAATAACTGAACGTAAATTATTGGTTGTTTTTTCACACATAAACGTCAAACAGTAGTGACAGCTAAAATTCAAAAATTTAAAATCGATCACGTGACTAGATTTGCAGCAGCGTCCAGCGTCACATGAAAAAGTACCTTAAAGGTGCCTTTTCATGTGACGCTGGACGCTACGATTTTGAATTTTGAATGCTTGCTATTGGTCAGCGTCAAGTGAAAAAGCTCAACATGGTTGAGCTCATACTGCTTGACGCTAGAAATCATGTGACACCTAATGTCAGTAGGTTTGATATTATGTGTATTAGTGTATTCTTGTTTGTTTTGTGAATTTATACGTCTTTACGAATAGTATAATGAAATATAAATCAATTTTTAATAACTGAACGTAAATTATTGGTTGTTTTTTCACACATAAACGTCAAACAGTAGTGACAGCTAAAATTCAAAAATTTAAAATCGATCACGTGACTAGATTTGCAGCAGCGTCCAGCGTCACATGAAAAAGCACCTTAAAACATTTTTATGACAAGTAGGTACCAATTCAAAAATAATTCGAACATTTCAAAAATAAATCTCCGTTCACGATTGTAAGATTATTTTATAAAATAATATTGATATTCAAAATATATAAAATTTCATCCTTCTATGTTTTATCGTTATTAAATTACAGAAAAAATAATGAAAACAAATGGCTTTACTATACTTTCATATGTGTACACTGTATACAGAGTGTTCGCCAGAATCGAATGTTCTTTGTTATTGTTTTTATTATTGCAGCTAGAAGATCGGTTATACATATAAAAGAAGTATTTAAAATTTTAGAAATAAATTGAAATATAACTTTTTTAATGGAATTTATTTATTATTATTATTTGATTTTATAGCTGAAAATGATCAAATTATAAAAGTGTATTAAAATTGATAGAAAAATAAAATATCGAAATGCAGATTTAATAAAATACAAACAAATGATTAAAAAAAATAAAACATTAATTTCAGGTATTTATGCTTTATTTCGCAGATTTTTAACATTTTTGAGTATTACTGATATTAAATTATAATTTTTATGAAAAAATTCAAAAACATTAAAAAAAAAATTATCGTTTATTTGATTGTTATAAAATTTTCATAGCACACTATTTTTTAATATTTTCTATTAGTTATTACTTGTTATATCTTATTTTAAAATAATACATGTATAAAATATTATAATGAGAACATTCTCAACTATAAAATCCAATAATAATATACAAAATAATCCATTAAAAAAAAATTATATTTCAAAATATCTCTGAAATTCGAAATTCAATTGTTTACTTTGCCCGTTTAACCGATCTTCTAGCTCTAGCTCCGACAATAACAAAGTTATAAAATTCTGATGAATTCTTACATATTTTTCATATATGTAAGAAAGTAAAAATCTTAAAAAATAATAAATAATTTTCAAAATGTACTTACGGATAAGGCAGACGGTTACTTTTGACCACATGATCATTGGCACTCAGTCGAGATTTGATCCGTGAGTGTACCGAATGATCGGGCCGACTATGTTTATATACAAACTGCATTCGGCATATTCAGCACCCCGCAATTTGCTCGTGTCATAGGTGCCTAGCTGATACAGCATTATGCCGTTCAATATACCCAGTTCCATTATCTGTAAACACGTGTTGTCAAGAATCGAACACACGGCTTTTTGATTACAAATTTACTTGGTTTTATTATGATGGACGCGATCTATCAAGTAGCTGAAATTCCAAATTTTTAAAAATTATACAATCTACATATAGATTAAATTTAAACTATTATAAATTAAACTTTATAAAAATATTAATCTAAATAGAAATAATATTCTAGAAAATACAATATTTTTCTTTTCTATTTGTTTCGTATCTTTTGTCTTCAGTTTTTAATGAAATTTAAAAATTGAAATCGTTCATTGATTTTTTTTAAATATAAATAAATAATAAATAAAATTAAGCTACTTACGGGACTTTCTTATATGCTGTACAGTGTATATAATTCTGTTTATTTATATACAGTAGAAACCGGTTACAACGACATCGGTTAATACGATGTATCGGTTTTAACGTCTCAAAATAAAAGTCTAATTGAATCCCATATAATAGCATTTTTACCGGTTATTACGACCATTCGCTTTTACGACCTAATAAGACCGGTCCCTTCGATGTCGTTATAACCGGTTTCTACTGTATATTTTTTAATCTTTCTGGCCAACTTATAAAAGATACAATCAATGGGACATTAATTGTTGATACTAAAATCATTGACAACATTTTTTTCTAGTTCGCTCCGTTCCCTAAATAATTCGAAAAGTTTCAAAATTGATAAGAGATAGTTTTTAACATTTCATCTTTCTATATTTTGTCGCGTTACAGCGCCTGACCGACAAACAGACACGACATCATGGCGAAAATAGTCAAATTAGGTATTTCTATCAAAATCTTGAATTTGAAAAACAAATCATTTTTACATTACTTCCGATTTCTATTTGAACAGATACATTTAATTCAGAGCGGGGCTTCACCGCGTAATTAAAAAATGGATTGCATTCAGTTATTTTTATTTTTTATTTCTTACATATGAAATTGATTGATTAAAAATCAATTTAAAAAAAATGCTGAACTTAAAATATTGGTTACTTTAATTATTTCATTTATTGTTAACTAATGAAGCAATGTCGGTCATTAACCTTACGAAAACAATTGTTATTGTATGTATACCTATTAGAGATGTAACGAATGCATGATTTTAAACATTCGCGAATGCGAATGCGAATGCGAATATTAACGACCGATATTCGCGAATGCGAATGCGAATGCGACTTTTTTTTTAAATTAATGTATTTTTTTTTTAATTAATGTTGTAGTATTCATATTTTACATATTCAGCTAGCTAGGATAATTACTTTTATGGAAAAAAATTAATTATTATTAATTATTGTTTGTTGAGTTCAAAATATTCCTAATTAATAAAATAACATAAATAACATTAAATTGTTGGTGTGTTTAAGTTCTTTGAAGATTTGTTTAAGAAAGACAGAATCTTTGTTTTTGGCTTTTTAAAATAGAATATTATAAAAACTGTCGATCGAGTTTAATACTTTCAGAAGAGCCCTGAAAATGTTCACAGCAATATGTGACGAAACATTGACCGATAACACGACCAAACCAATGCGGCTTACACCCAGAAGCCAAGATCTATGTCGAGTTTAATAAAAATTGAATTGCTAATTAATGTTAAGTTTTGAAAATTCCAATCATTAAATAAAAACAAATTACAAAACACTATAGATACCACATTATTTATTTATTGGTACTGAAATTTATATTCATTAGGAAACTGTCAACTAGTGTCAATTAAATACAAAAAAGTACTATTCTAGAAGAAATTAACGGTATAGTGAACCATACATGACTTCCATGTTTCATAGAGGTGGAGGAGGGTGAATATTTCCAAAACCCTTAATTCGATTAGCTCCAAAATCAATAGGTTTGGAGTACTCACTAAGACAAACATCCATTTATTTCAGAACATGGAAGTAAAAATAAATATTGTCTGTTCCTAAGTTCTTAAAAATAATTATTTAATATAATAGATAAAAAAAAAAAATTTATTATTACAAAAAAAAACTAATATTCGCAAAAATATTCGCACTTTTTTTGCGAATGCGAATGCGAATGTTTAAAAATGTGCGAATATTCGCGAATGCGAATGCGAATGCGAATATTCGTTACATCGCTAATACCTATATACAGGCAACCCTCCTATAACACGGTTTCCAACAAGACGGTTTCGCTCTACACGATTAAAAAACTTTCTTACAACACGTTTGTAAATTTAGCCGCTTTACAAAACGGTTTACCATTTTACAAAATAGTTTAGTTTAAAAACGGGGATTTCCGCGTTGGTTAGGCAATCTATTGGGATAAAAGGAGATTAATATAGTATAAAAATGAGGATTCAATCTCCGCTGCAACGAACTGTAGAAATTTTCATTGGAGTTCATTGCAGCGGAGATTGTATCCCCGATTTATACTATATTAATAATATTAATCCCTTTTCGTACCAATAGATTGTCCTAACCAGGGTTTTTTTTAAATAAAAAGGTGTCGGAACTGGGCCGGAACTCACTTCTTGTCAAACTTTTTATTAAATAAAATTATATTCAAATATTAGTCGAGTTAAAGAAGGTTTTTTACTTCGGAATCTTCAGAAACAACACCGATTTTGATGATTTCGACAAAATCGGTTACGAAGTTTTGGCGAATTTCGAGCTTCATTGACTTTACTATATCATTTAAATTGAATTTAAAGCAGCTTTTCCTATGCCACGAAAAAAAGTGCCGGAACGCCGTTCCACCGGGTTATATTACCAAAAAAGCCCTGGCCCTAACCATGGTTAGGGCCAGGGCTTTTAGGAAGATTCGCGTTTTTAACCGAATAGAGAGACTACCATGCTTATTTCACCCCAATAGATTGCCCTGATCAAGGGCAGTAAACGTGTATATTATTAGAACATCAACATTTTCCGGTTAAAACAATCCGCCTGCGACATATATATGATATATGCATAGGTGGGCATTAACTCGTTAATCCGTTAATCGTTAATTAACGAAGTTAACAAAATGGTTAACGGATTAACTTTTAAGTTAACTCAAAAATATGTTAACACTTTTGTTAACTTCCGTTAACATTGGTTGTTTGATGAAAAGTATATAAGAAATAGTTGTCGAGCTCAGTGGCGCGCCAACGAAATTTGCCGCCCGGGTGCAAGACTTTTTTTGCCGCCCCTATATGTATATCTCGACAATAAAACACAATACATTTTTTAATGTATCTAAATAATCTCATATTTTTTAACCCATTTGAAAATTATTATTTGACTGCAAAAAATAAAAATAAAATAAATGAAAAATAAAATGAAATGACCGAATCGTCGGAAAGATCCCAATTTCATGGCATATTCGGGAAAGACCCATGTTTTATACAGCCCATTTGTTTTTAAAATTTACGCGCAAAATTGGAGTTTAGAAATGTTTAATTCACTGTAAGTACTCGTTCTAAAATACTACCTGCATTTTCCATAACACAGGCCAACAAACAATTTTTTTTTGTTTGCTGCAGGGCATACAATAACTTTTTAAGGGTAATTTGGACACGCTGAATCCAAAATCAATCAGCTCTAGTTTTTGAGATATTGCAAAAAAATGTTTTTTTCGATATGCAAACATTCAAATTTGTATATATATTTTATAAATTAATGACTTCAAATAATTATCATTCAGAATAAAGCTATGGGTCCTAATTGAACTAAAAAGCCTTAAATTATATTCATTTATAGTTATTCTTTTCGAAAATCATGTTTTAAACGAAAAAAAATCGATCTTTTAGCAAAAATTCAGCAATTTCCAAAATTCAAAGCGCTGTAACACAAACAATTTTTGTCCAATTTTAATGTTATTCACTAAAATTCGATTACGTTAAAATTTTAACTCAATAAAGAAGATAGATAAAGCTATAATTTAATAAATTACATTAAAATTGGACAAAAATTGTTTATGTAATAGCGCTTTGAAATTTAAAAATCGCGGAATTTTGGCTAAAAAAATCGAATTTTCTTCATTTAAAACATGAATTTCGATGGGACTTATTTTAAAAATGTGTATAATTTGAGGCTTTATAGTTTAATTAGGACCCATAGGTAGTTACATTCCGAATGATCTTTGGTTGAAACATTTAATTTAAAAAATATTTGAATGAACTACTGAATTTTGACACGCGCAGTTAATTTAGTACCATTTCGCCAATTTTCATTCGATTACGTTGAAATTTTAACACAATAAAGAAGATAAAGCTACAAATTTAATGAATAACATTAAAATTGGACAAAAATTGTTTGTGTTACAGCGCTTTGAATTTTTGCTAAAAAATCGATTTTTTTTCGTTTAAAACATGATTTTCGAAAAGAATAACTTTATGAATGTATATAATTTAAGGCTTTTTAGTTCAATTAGGACCCATATCTTCATTCTGAATGATAATTGTTTGAAGTCATTGATTTATAAAATATATATATATACAAATTTGAATGTTTGCATATCGAAAAAAAACATTTTTTTTTGCAATATCGCAAAAACAAGAGCTGATTGAGCAAAATGGTGGTCATTTTTGGATTCAGCGTGTCCAAATTACCCTTAAAAAGTTGTTGTATGTATGCCCTACAGCAAAATGGCTGTCGGCCAGTGTAATTATCTAACATTACCTACATTATTTATTTTCGTCATTTAAACAAAAATATTTTTTTTGACAATCCACAATTATTAAATTAATTAACATGATAAACGTTTTTTTATGATTATTATTATTATTAAACGACTGACGAGGCGGTTTTTTGCCGCCCGTGTGCGGTGCACTCCCTGCACCCTCGGGTTGGCGCGCCCCTGGTCGAACTAGTAAAAAAAAGGTCTTCGAACATTTTGGATGGTTAACTTTTTAATGATTAACTTTAACTTCCGATACATTTTCGGAATTTTAACGCTTTAACGGTTAACGAAATTAACTTTTTTATTAACGGATTAACGATTAACGAAGTTAACTTTTCGATTAACTGTGCCCACCTATGGATATATGTTTATACAGGCGACCCTCCTATAACACGGTCTCCAACAAGACAGTTTCGCTTTAATTCGATTAAAAAACCTTCGAATTTTTACGGTTGTGCAATGTGCATATGATGTATATGCATAGAGATAATATTATATATGTCGCAACCGGATTGTAAATTTAGCCGCTTAGTTTAAAAACAGGGATTCAATCTCCGCCTTGGTTAGGGTAATCTATTGGGACGAAAGTATAAAATTAAATATTCTACAAAAATGATCCAAAGTACTGTATTCATAGATCCAGTATTTTTAAAGATATGTTCGTTTAAGCATTATCATAAAAACTGTATTTTTGGCTAAATTTCCAACTTATGTCGCCCTTTAGAAAAAAATTACTGCATATGATTTTTCTCGAATTAACTCATCGACTTAAAAACATTACATTTTAATATTGGTGGTGGAAGCACCCACAAAGATGAGATTCTCCGAAATTCAACTCTTGGGGGGGGGGGGGGGGGTAAATCTTTTTAATTTCGATACGTTTATCATAATAACTGCTTGTGTTATTAAAATGAATTTCAGGAAAAATCGCGATTTTTCTAATAAAGTGCGGAACAGATCGATAATTTGGTATAATCGTATAATTGTTAAATTTGGTAAACAAAACGCCAAGTCCATATTTTTCATTAATGCTGTAATCTGTAATTAATAAAATAATAATGCATGTAGTTTTTTATTTTTCTACTTTACATTGTCTTCATAAAATACGCGTATCTTTGAACTATGAATTGCTGATCTTGTTTATTTCTTTAAATCACGTTACTTTCCTCTTAAACAGGAACGTAGCATTGACATTTTATTTCAGTAATTTATAATAAATAAAACTAGTATCTTTGGTAGAAATTCTACCAATATTTTACCTGCCTTAACGGCAACATATACACATGATTTTTGTGTGTGTGCACATCTATGACACAGTATATTTCGAATGATATAAGTTTCATTCCCCCCCTTTTATAATAAATACAAAAAAAGTACGACAATTTTCGATATTCACCTATTAATATATAGATTTTTTAAGGTTTATAAATTTGGATGCCATGTTTCACATTAAAAAACCAGAGATGTTCATATTTGAATTTTTTTTGTGATATTATACCTAAATACAGTTACAGAAATAAATGTAAAAAAAATACAAAAAGGGTACGACAATTTTCGAAGTTCACTATTAACATAGGTGGGCACAGTTAATCGAAAAGTTAACTTCGTTAATCGTTAAAGCGTTAAAATTCCGAAAATGTAACGGAAGTTAAAGTTTACCGAAAATTTAACGAAAGTTAAAGTTAATCGTTAAAAAGTTAACCATCCAAAATGTTTGAAGACCTTTTTTTGCTATTTCGACAACTTTCTTATGTACTTTTCATCAAACAACCAATGTAACGAACTAAAGTTAACGGAAGTTGACAAAAGCGTTAACATTTTTTTGAGTTAACTTAAAAGTTAATACGTTAACCATTTTGTTAACTTCGTTAATTAACGATTTACGTATTAACGAGTTAATGCCCACCTATGGCTATTAATATATACCTACTATAGCGATACATAGATAATATGTTTGATTCTACGAATTTATTATTTTTATTTTTTTAGTTGTGTTCATTTGCCTTTTTCGTTTAATTATATATATGTAGATGTTCATTTTATTTATAAATTAAATTTTTGTTTAATCCAAAGTCATACTTAGACATGCAGAAGCCCGAGATGCAAAAATAATAATTATAAAATTAAATATCAGGCGAATTTTGATTTTTTTTTAGTCAATGCCTGTCGCGAGGTCCCCAGTTAACGCCTCATGCATTAATTTATAAGTACGGATCTGGCATAATCCTCATATAAATTAATATAATTAATAGATACCAATGCAAATAACAGTATTTTTACAATGTATTATGGTACAATGTATGCATATCAGTAAATAAATTACACATAATCTCTGTTAAGAAACCCTTTCAATTAAAAATTATATACATTTGTACATGATTACTATGTATTTTATGATCTATTATTATATTAATTTTAATAATAAAATAATAATATACATTTTAAGTACCATATTTATTAAAAATAATTCAATTAATTTTAGATAAATTTTGATAATTTAAAATTTAATATTTCTATAAAACGAAATTTTTAACAAATTATTCATACTTATCAATTTGTAATTATTATCATTTGTACTTTTAATTGGCAATTTATGTAAATCATTAGTAAACACTTTTGTGTCATTCACGTTTTTCGTAAAAAATGCTTATTTCAGCTTCAATTTAATAATAAGATTAAAACCATTAATAAGCATTATCGTGAGAAATAATCAATGAAAACAATATTATTTTTAAATATTCAAATTTTAAAATGTTCCAATTTAGTGTAACGATTGTGGAACAGATGGCGCTACTGTACCGAAAGTTTGTTTTTGTTTGAAACTTCTTCTCTTAAAATATAATTTTAATTATATTTTATAATTATAAAATAAGATTAAGTTAGTTTAAATTAGAACATAAATATATATCAAATATGTATAATACAAAAATTTCTATAATTTTTGTTTGAATATTATGAAATGAGAAATTATTAATTTAATGTATGTAATATATAGATTTAAAATAGATAATAATTACATATTGATTTAATATTTAAATAATGAAAAAATAATAATGTTCAATATATACATATATTTCTATTTTGAAAATAATTTAAAAATTCGATTTATAAAATAATTATTTTATTTTATTAATTTTTAAATTGATGTTGGTATTACTGCACCGACATTAGCTATAATCACAGCTATAATTTCGTATCAGAAGTTCATGTATACTTTAGTGCCGCTATTCGTTTAGTATTTTTTGTAATTTATAAATTAAATGTTTTTTACTCCGATGTATGTGGTACAAACTGAAAAAACTTGATTTTAAGTACTTGTAATTCGTTTATATATATTGATGTACTTGTTAAAAGCGTATGTTTTCGAATAAATTATAAGTTTTTTGATCGTTCAAAAATGGGTTGTACCGTAAGTACAACAGGTGAAAAAGAAGCGTCAGAAAGATCTAAAAAGATCGATAGAGATCTGAGAGCTGATGGAGAAAGAGCTGCTAGCGAAGTTAAACTATTACTATTAGGTAAATATACAAAAAATAACTATATATGCGTAATACCATATATAGATGACTTTTATGTAATTATCTCCCAATATAGCTATTAGAAATGTCATTTAACTTTGTATATTATATGATTAATATGATATTATTATGGTAATATGTATTTGATTGAATTTTAAATTTAAATCATTTTTTACACTTCAGCATCGAACGGATGAAAGTGTTGGGTATGGTTATTTTTATTTTCAGTTTGAGTTTGAGTGATGTATCTACAGTAGATTTTAATCAGTGATGTTAAATATTTTTATCTTGTGTTGTGTTTTGGCACGTATTTGAAGTATTGTTATTAATATTTTATTTGATATATGTTAATTTTCCTTACGCAAATGAACATAGACTGTAAGTGCATGTACACACCAATGTTGCTCCAATGCGGGTAAAATGTATGTGTAATAATGTGTATAGTATTTAAAAACAGTTTGTTATGGTATAGATTGAGTCCCAAACTTTGCCCCCGGAGATTAGGCCTGTAGAGTTTGCTTTAACTAAGGGCATTTGTATTAATATCGGTGCGTATATAGACTTATAGTGTATGTTCATATTTGCTGGAGGATAATTAACAAGTATCTTTTATTTTTATACACATTAGATTATGCGCTAATATTTTGCTTTTAATAACATTATTAATTTTCACGTTGAGACTTTTTGCTAGCACTTTTTTGTTGGCTAATTTCATAAATTAATTTAATAGGGGCTGGTGAATCAGGCAAAAGCACAATTGTCAAACAAATGAAAATAATACATGAAGCTGGATATTCCGATGAAGAATGTCTCCAATACAGACCTGTCGTATACAGTAACACTATACAAAGTTTAATGGCGATTATTCGTGCTATGGGGCAGTTACGTATAGATTTTGCCGATCCAGGAAAAGCGGTACGATTTTAAATATAACTTGAACCTTAAAAACTATATTTACATGCTGTTTATAAATTATTACAGGATGCAGCAAGGCAGTTTTTTACGTATGCAAGTGCAGCCGATGAAGGTGCTCTCACGCCTGAACTTGTGATGTTAATGAAATGGTTGTGGCAAGACGCAGGAGTCCAGTTATGTTTCTCTCGATCGCGTGAATATCAACTCAACGACTCTGCAGCATACTATTTGAATGCACTTGATCGTATTTCACTTCCAAACTACGTACCTACTCAACAGGATGTCCTTAGGACTCGAGTTAAAACTACAGGAATTGTCGAGACGCATTTCTCATTTAAGGGACTCAATTTTAAGTGAGTTGTGTTGTTTGCGGTTGGAAATCATTGAATTTTATACATAATTTGTTTTTAAGGATGTTCGATGTTGGAGGACAGAGATCTGAAAGAAAGAAGTGGATTCATTGCTTCGAAGGAGTTACTGCTATAATATTTTGTGTCGCTTTGTCAGGTTATGATTTAGTTTTAGCAGAAGATGAAGAAATGAATAGGATGATTGAATCAATGAAACTGTTTGATTCGATTTGTAACTGTAAATGGTTTGTAGAAACGTCGATTATTTTATTTTTGAATAAAAAGGATCTATTCGAAGAGAAAATTACTAGAAGTCCTCTGTCGATTTGTTTCTCTGAATATACCGGTAAGTAATATGAGAAGCTATTAACCATTTAATAACATATCTTTAAATGAATTGTATTTCTCTAGGTTCCAATACGTACGAAGAGGCAGCATCATACATTCGGATGAAATTTGAAAATTTAAATAAACGAAAAGACCAAAAAGAAATATACACACATTTCACTTGCGCTACCGACACCGGTAATATACAGTTTGTATTCGATGCAGTCACCGACGTAATTATTAAAAATAATCTGAAGGATTGTGGAATGTTTTAAAACATTTACACACGCGATTTAATCTGTAAAAATATTACATACAATGATTTTAAATATATTTATATACGTATAGAATTGCCGATTTAAAAAAAGTAATTCTGATACTATTTACTTAGTAAATATTTTTTAAATAACGACATACATAATTAATTACTCTTATCATACATTTCATCTTAATGTTAAACAACAAAATACAGGGTGTCCCAGCTTTAAAAAAAAACAAGACAATTTTTTTGGAAACAGCTTAACTTAAAATGTCGAAAAATGGCCATTTTTCATGTTTTTTTTTCTGCCCCGCTTTTCACAGGGTTGATTTTTTCGTTCAGTACAATCGGCCTAATAATATTTAAATCAAGTCAATTATTTAAAAAAAAAGAATCTGAAACATGACCTTTTTTTGTTTGTGCTCTTCAAGTTTAGCTGTTTTTGAATAATTGCTGGGACACCCTGTATATTCAATGTGACATATATTTTTTTAATTCCTTGACATAATCAATTATATTAATTACATTTTTTTATTACATATTTTTACAGGAACGCAAAATATCATTTTTTTTAATATATCGACATTTAGTATTTATATTTTTAATAGGATTGCCATAATAAAGTACTTTTAATTTTTTGTACTTCTTCTTTTTTAATATGAATTAATATAATATATATTTTCTCAGTTTAAATATTATTAAATAATGTATATATTAAGAAATATATATTCACTGAGAAACTAAAGACCCCTTTTTAAATTAAATTTAAAAATCATTCTTTTCAAGTAGTTATGTACATACACTCAACACTCTACAGTACGACGGCATCGGTGAATTTAAATTTTGTGCGGAAATATAACAGTCACGGTGGTATTATGGTGGGGATGGGGGAAGACCGATTGTTTAGAACTGTCGACCAGTCGTCATAAGAGCGGTCGTTCAGCAGAGAGTCGTTTTATAGAGTGCTGAGTGTATGTCACATTTTCATAAAAAATTTGGAGACACCGTTTAATGTATTACAAATACACTGGTACCTCTCGATAACCGAGTACCTACTACGAACACTAGAGGGGTATCCTAATTTTCAACATGCCTGAGTAATCGTGACCATCTGAGTTTTGAATCGTTCGCATCTTTTCGGTCGAGGAGAACACAGGTACCATTGTATATATAATTATTCTATCAGAAATGACGTAGCTACTTCAAAAGAAGACGATTTTTTACCCTCCTCTTCACCTTTTTACGAAAAAGGTGAAACAGTATTTCAAAGTTAATTTAAATATATGTGGTGAACAAAAAAAGTACTGTCGACAAATTAGTTATTTATTTGCCACTATTATTTAAATAAACTCTAAAAAAAACGTTAAATTTACCTTTATTTATTTTCAATATTAGAGAGCATATGTACAATTTTTTTAATTTATAGGTTTTAAGTAAAATCTGAAAATACTCATATTATTTCTTATTTTATCGCAATCAGTATAATTTTTGAATATTAATTTCAAATGTATTATTTAAACATTTGAAATGTATGATTTTTTAATAAACGTTTATACATGTATATATTTGTATTTATTTCATACCTACTAAAATTTCCCTTATGACCAAAAAATCATTTGAGTTCAATAGCTCATTTCGGGCATACAAAACTGGCAAAAATGATCAGATAAAAATAGTTTTTGACGTACCGCTTTCTTTCCAATATTCTAAACATGTTTCAGTTGTATCCATGGTTACCACTATTTCAATGTTTTTAGTACAGAGAGTCAGTTCACAATATCAGCCAATCAAAACTAGTTTGACAAGGAAGTGCGCAGCGCCGTTACTACCACCGGAGCCCCCACAGCAGATTAAAAAAGATTACAATTAATAAGATGTAAAAATAGGTGTCAACGAAAAAAAAAGTCATTATAATTATTTATTTATACCACTCAAAGTACTGAGGCAACAAAAAAAAAGGTATTCAGTTTTTATTTAGGGGGGGGGGGGGGTACACACATTCAGCCCCGGGGCCCAGATCTTCTAGTTACGGCACTGGAAGTGCGGTACCCGAGTATATGCTATCTCTACTGTCCATGAATAATAGAGACAGGAGTGTAAACTCAAGTGGAGGGGGTATGTCGAAAAACGGAACCTGGAGTGGGCGGTCCGCATTTTTCGGATCTCTGCGCAGAAATAAGAATTTTTTTTTTTTGCGCAGTCACCACTCTGTTCCTTGCGGTACCCACAACTATACGGTTGCGCAGTCAACTAATGCGCAGAGGTCCGAGCACGAAAGACCACCCACTTCGAGGGTCATATTTTGACAATAAAATTGTATGATATTACAGAGCCTACACTCCTGTTTCTATTCTTCATGGTGTCACTCTATTGCAATTCCACCCTTTACTATAATAAATATACGAAAATGCCAAGTTTTCTAGGTTAAATGGATCAGAAGCTTCTAAAGTGGCAGACAGATAGACACTGTTGATTCCATAAGTTTCCCTTTTTCTGATTTCAGTAAGGACATGGCATCCACAAGGGAATGGGGAGGTGGGGGACTGAAAGGAAATCATCGCGGCGAGTTGACGATCTTTTTAGGGTTCCGTAGAAAACTAGGAACCCTTATAGTTTCTCCATGTCCGTCCGTCTGTCTTCAAAAATTTTGAGATAATAACATGAAATTTGGTATACGGTCGTAGATTGACGACCCAAAAACAGAAATGATAAGATTTTTTAAAATAAAAATTTTTTAGACCCCCCTTTCATAAAATGAAAAGTGTTTTCAACAAAAAATTTTCACCTACTCCATTGAGTGTGGTGTCGTTAGAAAGGTCTCCTAAAATGCAATAAAAAATGTATCAGAACTTTTTGATTTTAACCCTTTAATCACGATGTATTTGCTCTCCAAAGTCGTTAAAAAAGCGTCCCCCCCTCTATTTTCTAAACTATCAACTTAAAAAATCTGAAAAAATTCCAGAATGTAGCTTTTAATTAGTACTTTCACTGAAAATTATAACGAACATTGTCAAAAATATTTTGGACCCCCCTTCTATAGACTGAAAAGTGAACTCTCATTTTTTTCCCACTTACCCTATTGAGTGGGGTGTCATTTAATAGGTCTCATAAAATGCAATAAAAAACGTCAAATAACGTTTTGATTTTAACCCTTCAGTCGCGATATATTTGTTTTATAATGTCGCTGTCAGAGCGTCCCCCCCCCTCTATTTTCTAAACTATCGATTCAAAAAATCTGAAAAAAATTCAGAATGTAGCTTTTAATTAGTACTTTCACTGAAAATTATAACGAACATTGTCAAAAATATTTTGGACCCCCCTTTCATAGACTGAAAATTGAACTTACATTTTTTCCCCACTTACCCTATTGAGTGGGGTGTCATTTAATAGGTCTCGTAAAATGCAATAAAAAACGTCCAATAACTTTTTGATTTTAACCCTTCGGTTACGAAAATTTTGAAATTTTTATAAATCGTAGTGAGAATGACTACGGAACAGTGGCGGCGTAAGGTAGATTGGTACCCGGGGCGGTTTTTTTTGCACCCCCCCCCCCTTTTTTTTTTCGTTCTCAACTCAATATTAATATCAGTTTTCTGGTTTCTAGATAAAAGTGCTGTCTTTTTTTTCGTTCTCAACTCAATATTAATTTCAGTTTTCTGGTTTTTTGCACCCCCTTCTAGAAAAAAAGTGTTGTCCTTCATTTTATTTTTATTTTTTTGTTGTCAATTCAATATTTTTATTTTTATTTATGATCTTAATGACATGTTATACACACTTTCCAGAGTATTTAAAGAATAATTTGTCACCCCTTGGTGCTTGGCACCCGGGGCGCCCCCCCCCCCCCCCTCTTACGCCGCCACTGCTACGGAACCCTATCATGTGCGTGCCCAACACGCACTTGCCCGTTTTATTTATTTTATTTTTTATTATAAACCAATCCAATTGTTTCATAGAACCAGCAGTATTAAAAAATATTTTTTATTTAAATGTTGTCATTTCTCAATGAATTGAAAAGTTGACCTTTTTATGGTGGCAATCGATTATATAATGTCCGGTATTATAAACGACCTAGCAAATTTGCTAGGTAGCAAGCACTCTCAAATGAGATATCAAACTTATATGACAGTTCTTTTTGAGTTGTTTTTTACCGTTTTTTACGCAAGGTTAGTAAATACACTTTAGTAAATATACTTTACATACCTTTTTTTACTTCCTATGTATGAAACTATCTATCTACGGTAAAAACCAACTTACTGAGAACTGTCATATGAGTTTGATACCCCGTTTGAGAGTACTTGCTAGCTTGCAAATTTGCTAGGTCGTTTATAAGTCTTTGGAAACATATACAAACATATACAGTCTTATTAGATCAAAATAAATATTTTTTTTATCAAAATCTCGAATTATTTTGTTAGATATCTTGGAAAGGTTATGTTGTTAAAAAAAGTTTTCATCGAAAGATTCGTGTGTTTTAACGTTAAATAAAATTACTTGATAAAAACTATAGGTTCCTATTTAAAAAAATGATGTTGACCTTCATATCAACTTGAAAATATCACCTAAAAAAATTTCATCCGAATACGTCTATACATTTCACCATAACAAGTTATCAGAGGTGTGCACTTAAAATGGGTTATCCAGAGTCATCCTGTATATCTAGTTACGGCCCTGTACGGAACCCTCAGGGAGTGAGTTCTACTCGCACTTGTACGTATTTTTATTTATACCGGCCAATACTCATAGGTGGGCACAATTAATCGAAAAGTTAACTTCGTTAATCGTTAATCCATTAATAAAAAAGTTAACTTCGTTAACCGTTAAACCGTTAAAATTCCGAAAATGTAACGGAAGTTAAAGTTAACCGAAAATTTGAAATTTTAACGAAAGTTAACCGTTAACAGTTAACCATCCAAAATGTTTGAAGACTTTTTTTTTAGCTATTTCGACAATTTTCTTATGTACTTTTCAACAAACAACCAATGTTAACGGAAAAAGTTAACTAGTGATGTAACGAATATTCGCATTCGCATTCGCATTCGCGAATATTCGCACATTTTTAAACATTCGTATTCGCATTCGCATTCGCATTAGCACATTTTTAAACATTCGTATTCGCAGTTAAAGTTGCGAATATTTTTGCGAATATAATATGATGTATAAACAAATAAAAATATCAATTTTAATCAGAAGACCGTTTTTTTTTTTTTTTTTTAGCTTTTTTTTCAAAAAGTCAATATTCGCATTCGCATTCGCATTCGCGAATATCGACCAGTCAATATTCGCATTCGCATTCGCAAATATCGACAGCTAATATTCGCAATCGCATTCGCATTCGCGAATGTTTAAAATCATACATTCGTTACATCTCTAAAGTTAACGGATGTTAACAAAAGCGTTAACATTTTTTTTAGTTAACTTAAAAGTTAATCCGTTAACCATTTTGATAACTTCGTTAACGGATTAACGAGTTAATGCCCACCTATGCCAATACTATAATAATAGACGAAAGAAAATTTGTTGTTACATTTCTTGAATAATCATTTGATAAATAAAAAACAAATAGAATTTGATGTGGGAAGTAGTAGACGGTCCTTACATTCTAAAGCTTTTTAAAAATTAAATTGTCTAATATCTAAAGGTGATGGACTAAATAAATTAATTAATAAAATGCACCAATGTCAGCCCACGTCCGATTAGTAGTTGACAGCTTTGGGTGTTTGCCTTATATAATGCAACAGTTAATTTATACAATCTGCAACACTTACCCTAATGGAGTTTATATTAAAATTCAAAACCCTCAAATGTCAACTGTTTTTGGATGAATTATTTATAAATTCTGAAAACAACGAATGTCAAAAACTCAACAGGTATTCAATATTTTATGATAATTTTTTTTCAGTCTTGGTTTTATATTTCTTGAATATTTTATTTCGTGCCATTATTGTAATAATATAGTTGGGTATTTTCCACTAATTTTATTTTTATTTCGCTGTAATTATTATGAAAGATGAAAATTAATAATGAATAGGGTATTTGTCTAAATTTTAAAATCTATTGTAAATTATGCGTACCTATGTATGTAGTATGTACCTATACCTATAAATTCCTTTGTATCTTTTTCCAAAATAATACCGAAAAAACCCTGAAAATAATATTCTATTTAAATTAAAAAATTCTCGCCAAAACGCTCATTCAAAGTCACGTGGTATGCGTGACGTAACTGTTTACAAAACAAACTGAAATCAACCAATAGGGATCGAGTATTCTGATGTTTTTAGTAAGTAACTACGTCACACCAGTGACAATTTTGCTAGACGCGTTTGCGATCACGTGACAAATAGATTAAATATTACATTTTGAAATTAGGTTTATTATTACAATACTGACTTATTTCACATAAAAAAAAACACTTGATTGTAAATTATAGTAATATATAGGGGATATACTACAATATTTAAAACGATTTAATTTTTATTTTTACAATAGAGTAGAATAGGTGTCAAATACCATATTCTACTTGTGCGTAATATAAAAGGTTACAATAAAATATTATCACTTATTTAATATTATTTTGAAATCGTAAAACACAGTCCCCTGGTCGATCACCAACCCAGAATAACTGTCAAAGTAGGTACTTAATTTCAAAAACACATTTAATTAGAAATATTATATTCACTATCATATTTTCAGAATTGAATATAATCTATATCTATAAAAGAGTTTGTCCTTAACCACTCACTCACTCGTATATCAACGTACAGCCCAAACGTGAAATTTCGTAGGTGCCTTCGTTTTATGATGTAAGCACCCACTAAGAATAAATTTTTCGAAAATCAATACCCTACGGGGTTAAAACAGGGTGTCAAAATTTATATAAAAAAATATTTTTTTTGTTCGCATTTAATTGAAACTTATCGAACATACTCTACAATATAAATAATGAAACAATTATTACAGCATTTCCCAAAATTTAACCCCTAAGGTGTTAGGGGGGGGGCGGGGCAAATTTGTAAAAAAAATTGTATTCACCGAATGAAACATGGCACAAGTTGGTACTCTACAAGACAAATATCAGTTACGAAAATTCAACCCCTATGGGAATGGGGGGGGGGGGGGGATAATATTTTGATATATTTATCTTTAAAATTGTTCATGCCAAATTAATATTCAATTAAAAAATAAATTTCGATATTCAAGCTTTAAAAGCATGGGACAGGGACGAGGATGGATTTAAATATGTTTATCTGCATATATGTTTTAATTATAAAGGTAAATTCGGGCAAAATAGTCATCTATAAAATAAAAATTTCTACATTCAACCCCTAATGGCGGGGGTAGGGTCTGTGTTTTTGATATGTTTTTCTGCATAGCTACTTACGTTATAATGATGGAGTCGGGCAAAATAATCTGCAATAAAAAATTCGATATTCAACCCCTAATGGCGAGGGTAGACAGGGGGTTAGTTATTACAATTTTTAATTAATTGCAAGATCTGAGATATTTACGTTTTTTATACATAGGTAATGAATAAAAATCAATATAAAAAATGTAATATGTCATCCCCTATCACGTATGGAGGATTCTAATTAGTTTTGAAGTTTACGCGAGCGAAGCCGCGGGATTCCGCTAGTATCATATGCAAATACCATACTTTTATTTTGTGAAATTGAAGTAAAACGTAACGGACACGCTTTTGGTCATTTAAAATAAGATTTTGAAAAAAATCTCGAACAAGTCGATTTTGCTCTCAAGGGGGACATCTTTTGATATAAAATTTTTGCAAGAATGTTTTCAACCCTCAGCGCTATGAGCGCAACCCTTACAATTTTAAATAGCATGATAGGGCAAGTGATACCTCATTTGAAAAGTTTTTTCATTCTGAATACGGTTTAGTTTTAGTCAAGTTATTTAAATTTTGAATTCCATAAATGCAATGATTTTCTGATCAAAAAACAAATATTTACAACTAAAATTCAAAACAAAGTAGATTAATTTTCTTATCAAATAATTCAAAAACATCCAATTTGGACATTTATTGAATTAATTTAAAGTTTTGGATGTTGGTAATTTTTTTTAATTAAATTTTTAAAATTTTTTAATTAATTTAATAAATGTCCAAATTGATTGTTTTTGAATTATTTGATAAGAAAATAAGCCTACTTTGTTTTGAATTTTAGTTGTAAATATTTTTTGATCAGAAAATCATTGCATTTATGGAATTCAAAATTTAAATAACCTGACTAAAACTAAACAGATTTGAAAAAATCAAAAAGCACCGTATTCAGAATGAAAAAACCTTTCAAATGAGGTATCATTTACCCTATCATGCTATTTAAAATTGTAAAGGTTGCGCTCATAGCACTGAGGGTTGAAAACATTCTTGCAAAAATTTTATAGCAAAAGATGTCCCCCTTGAAAGCAAAATCGACGTGTTCGAGCTTTTTCTCAAAATCTTATTTTAAATGACCAAAAGCGCGCATGTTTCGTTTTACTTGGGCCAGCCTGTATAGAATGGGACGTATAAAAATTAACATGTTTTTAGGATTCCGTAGAAAACTAGGAACCCTTATAGTTTCTCCATGTCCGTCCGTCCGTCTTCAAAAATTTTGAGATAATAACATGAAATTTGGTATACGGTCGTAGATTGACGACCCAAAAACAGAAATGATAAGATTTTTGAAAATAAAAATTTTTTAGACCCCCCTTTCATAAAATGAAAAGTGTTTAAAAAAAAAAATTTTCACCTACTCCATTGAGTGTGGTGTCGTTAGAAAGGTCTCCTAAAATGTAATAAAAAATGTATCAGAACTTTTTGATTTTAACCCTTTAATCACGATGTATTTGCTCTCCAAAGTCGTTAAAAAAGCGCCCCCCCCCCTCTATTTTCTAAACTATCAACTTAAAAAATCTGAAAAAAAATCAGAATGTAGCTTTTAATTAGTACTTTTACTGAAATATAACGAACATTGTCAAAAATATTTTGGACCCCCCTTTCATAGACTGAAAATTGAACTTACATTTTTTTCCCCATTTACCCTATTGAGTGGGGTGTCATTTAATAGGTCTCGTAAAATGCAATAAAAAACGTCCAATAACATTTTGATTTTAACCCTTCAGTCGCGATATATTTGCTTTTTAAAACTATTTTCTAAACTATCGATTCAAAAAATCTGAAAAAAAATCAGAATGTAGCTTTTAATTAGTACTTTCACTGAAATTTATAACGAACATTGTCAAAAATATTTTGGACCCCCTTTTCATAGATTGAAAAGTGAACTCACATTTTTTTCATTTACCCCATTGAGTGGGGTGTCATTTGATAGGTCTCCTAAAATGCAATAATAAAAGTCAAATGACTTTTTGATTTTAACCCTTCAGTCACGAAAATTTTGAAAAATACTTTTTATAAATCGTAGTGAGAATGACTACGGAACCCTATCGTGTGCGTGCCCAACACGCACTTGCCCGTTTTTTTATTTTGTATTACTAATGGACCATCCCTTTCTCTCATTGTCACGCTCAGTGGCGTAGATAGCTTTTTGCGATTGGGAAGGGGGGATATGGCAGTATTAAGTCTCATAAAATTATATTTTTTACTATGAAAATCATCTTTAATGTGTTGCAAAGTACAAAAATTGGTTAAATACTTCACATATAGATGTATTCATTATTGAAAAAAGCTCGTATATTATATTTATCTTATAATTTTCGTAGACTCATGGGGGGGATTGATCCTCTTAATCCCCTCCTAACTACGCCACTGGTCACGCTTCATCACATTTTTGTAGTTTTTAAAATTGTTTAAATTGATAACGAAATATCTCAAGACCTATGCATTTTATTAAAAAAAAGTTACTATTAAAAGTTGTATGGTTTCAAGAGGGGAACCAAATTGGCACCGTTCATTATTTTTTTAGTGGGAGATCAAGGTCTTTTGGAGGTCAATTTTCTTTTGTTTTTAAGTAGGGATAGATATTTTTTATTGCGCAATTGTATTCTATTTTATATAAAACAAAAAACTTTGTTTAAAATATTTTTAAAGATAGGTATTAATGGCAGGGGTTATTTTAAAGAAATTTTAAAACTGCACAGTTAGAGGCACAGCAAACAAAAATATCTGCCATGAGACTTTCTTATACGTAATACCGACAGTGAACAGTGTAATAAGACTTAAAATGTAGTAAATAATATTTTTTTAGACTTTTATCTAATGCATTTTTTAAACGATTATTAAACCGGAAACGGATGTTTACTCTTGTGATTTTTTGTTATTTTTCACATTATTTTTAAAACTAAATAAAGATAATCCCGGTGAGAAAAATTCACTTGGATTATTTTCGCAGAAAAATTCTTATTTTCCTGGGCTAATAATGTGAATGATTTCATTGTTTATTGTTTATTTATATTTGACTGGAACGAGACTGGCTCGATAGTCTGGATCGACCCTTAATCTATTTATTTCATAGATTTGATGAAATATATAGATTTTATTTTCATTTCATGAACTTTATACTCAGAATCCTTCAATTTCTGAGGAAAATTGCAAGAGATAAAAAGTCAGTGGCGTGAAATTTTTATTTTTCGTTGTAATTACGATTTTTTTTTTAATTTATTATGAATTGTGTGTATACAGGATGTTCCAGACCACCCGTCCACTATGTTTTACGCCTAAACTATTGAAGATAGAGTTTTATGAAAAAAATTTTAGTATGTAATGTATATCGACCCTAAAGAATTTCAGGAAAATATTTTCAACCCCCTAAAACTACGCCTTAGGGGGTAGTTTGGGGGGTACATGCCCGTTTCTCAGTAAAATCAAATGGAACGGTATATTCAAAAGTACATAATTGTAAAGACCATAAAAAAGTAAGAAACTTTAGTAAACAAAAATTTTCATACTTTCAGTAGTTTAGAAAATATGGCGACTTGATCTGAAATTTTAAGGTTTTACTAAAAGCTCTAATTTCGTTAAATATTAATGGAATTTTATTATTTTTTTAAATTTAGAAAGTACAAATAATTACCTTTGTAATGATCTATGAATATTTAAGATTTGGATAGTTTAAAGTGACATATGCGACATATCAAAAATGCAAAAGTTCAATTAAGGATAATTCAAAAAATTTAAATACAATGGTATATCAATTAGTACTTTATCTTAAAAAAGACATGTAAATAAACAACTTTTTTTAAGAAAATTAAAAATTAAAAATTTTCTTAACAAAACTTGTTTATTTACGTTTCTTTTTTAAGATAAAGTATTAATTGATGTACCATTGTATTTAAATTTTTTGAATTATCCTTAATTGAACTTTTGCATTTTTGATATGTCGCGTATGACACTTTAAACTATCCAAATCTTAAATATTCGTAGATCATTACAAAGGTCATTATTTCTACTTTCTAAATTTAAAAAAATAATAAAATTCAATTATTATTTAACGATTTTATAGCACTTTTAGTAAAACCCTAAAATTTTAGATCAAGTCGCCATATTTTCTAAACAATTGAAAGTATGAAAATTTTTGTTTTACAAAAGATTCTTACTTTTTTATGATCTTTACAATCATGTACTTTTGAATATACCGTTCTATTTGATTTTACTGAGAAACGGGAATGTACCCCCCAAACTACCCCCTAAGGCGCAGTTTTTGAGGGTTGAAAATATTTTCCTGAAATTCTTTAGAGTCGATATACATAGTAATTTTTTTCCTCTATCTTCGATAGTTTGGGCGTAAACATAGTGGGCGGATGGTCTGAAACATCTTGTATATGTCGGCTTTCATAACCACATGCGCATTATGTATTAACATAATGGTGTAACATTTGTTCAAAAAGTGAGAGATGCAGTGGAGTTTGGGATATATCTATCTCTTTTTCTAAAAGGAATGAAATATACACCGCTGTTTAAATAAGGACAAGTATATCCCAAATCATTTTTGTCTCTTTCTTTTGACACAGTTCTGTTTTCGAGTGTAGATCTGGGTTTGGGCAATATGCATTTTTCGGGTTTGTGACCCGACATGAGCGTAACCGATTTTCTTATATTGGATCGTGAGTGTGTGATATTGAATATTTGCACATTTGAATGTATATACAGGATGTATCAAAATTAGAAGACCAGGTATTTATTTCTGTTGATAATATCATAAAAAAATTCAAATATTAAATATCTCTGGCTTTTTAATGTGAAGAGAAACATCTAAAATTATAAACCTCGATATATTATAAAAAATCTATATATTAATAGGTGAACATTGAAAATTGTCCTACATTTTTTTGCATTTGGGCATTTATCTACAACCAGGGTCACTTTTACGGGTAGTGTCCCAATGATATTTTTGCTTGATTGATGCAATTTAGTGCTTTAGATTAGTGCTTAGGCAGCTTAGGGCATCACATAGGGTAAATCCGGCACTGGATATAATACAAATTTAAAAAAACGACACAGGGGGCTGTACTAAAAATTTCACGATAAAAGTGTCACTCATTTTTACACTAATAAACATCAATTTCACAAAAGAAAATTACGGTATTTGCATATGATAATTATTAATCTCTGAAAATATGATAGTGAATTTAATATTTCTAATTACGTGTTTCTGAAATTACCGTAAAATGGGGTTACTTGTAAATGTTTTTCACACATTTTTTGAGATACAAATCGAAAAAATAAAGTTAGGGCAATAAAAACATGTTCATCATACCGACCTAACCGTTCGGATTAGATTAGATTAGATTAGATTAGGTTGTGATTGATGATGAGGGTTAGATGCCTCTAACACTGCAGCCTTTGGCTTATTGTGTTCTTCATCAATTCACTCATTCAGTGAAAAGGTTTACCGTTCTTATCAGGTTTAACATCCTTTCCACCAAATTTTCTCTTGTTAGAGCTTCTCGATAGTTTTCTCCTGCTAGGAGTGTGTGTCTCCATTGAGCAAGAGCTTCACAGTCGAATATGATATGGGAGGCTGTTTCGTCCTCTTCATTACATAGTCTGCAGATGGGTTCTTCTTCATAGATTCCCATTGTGTGCATGTGTTTTCGTAGGTTACAGTGACCGGTTATCATTCCTGTCACTAACCTAATTTGTTGTCTACTTAGTTGTAGTATTTCATCCGTTAATTTTCTGGATGGTTTATTTAGCATAGTTTTGCTGTGTTTTTGGCCTTCTACATTATTCCAGTGGTTTTGATGTTGTCTTTTTGTCCAATCAGCTAGCCAGCTGCGAATAGTGTTTTTGGTAATTCCAAATACTGGTTCAGGGCCTGTAAATGTTGTTCTTGAGCCCCTTTTTGCCAGAGCATCAGCTTTTTCATTGCCTGCTATCCCTCTATGTCCTGGCACCCACATAACGGTTACCCTATTGTGGTTTGCCAGGTTAGTGAGGTTTTGTAGGCAATCCCAGACCAGTTTCGAGTTGAACTGATAACTAGCCAAGGCTTTCAGTGCAGCTTGACTATCTGTCAGAACAAGGATATCTTTACCTTGATAGTTCCTGTGTATATTCTCCTGCATGCAAACATCTATTGCATGAGTTTCTGCTTGGAATATTGTGGCATATTTCCCCAGAGATGCATATGCATTAAACTGTGGGGACTCCCCATATATTCCAGCACCGGTGCCGCTGTCAGTTTTGGATCCATCTGTATACCATACAAGTTTGCCTTCCTGACTGCGTCTTTGTACTAGCCCCTCATTCCAGTCTAGCTGGATGTTAAAGGGTTTGTTAAAGTTGTGCCTTATTGGCATTACATCACTTCTCATTTCTAATAATGGGTCTGTGATGGATACCGTTATCCTGGTATGTCCAGGATTGGTAGTGGTTTGCCAATTCCCGTTGATTTGCAGCCTGTACGCCGCCATCCTCGCCTCTCCTTTGATAATAATATCTAGAGGAGGCAGGCTTAGCAGGGTTTCCATAGCTGCAGTTGGGGTGGTTCTCATCGCTCCCGTGATGCAGACGCAGGCAAGTCTCTGGATTTTAGATAGCTCCAGTTTGGCTTGTCTTTGTTCAACTTTCGGCCACCATACCAGCGATCCATAGGTAATCATGGGTCTCACCACTGCTGTGTATAGCCAGTATACCATGCTTGGTTTAAGTCCCCAGGATTTACCCAGTGCTCGCTTTGTTGCCATAAGAATTGTTTTTCCTTTGTTTACGGTTTTTTGTATCTGTGATTTCCAGGTTAGCTTTGAATCTAGGATTATACCCAGATATTTAGCCTCCTGACTCACTTGTAATTGTTCATTGAAGAAATTTGGTAGTCTAAGCCCGTCCAATTTTCTTCGTCTTGTAAATGGTATCAGTGCCGTTTTTTGTGGATTTACGCTTAGGTTCTCCTTGGCACACCATGTTTCCACAACTTCAAGAGCTCTTTGCATGAGCCTTGAGACTGTGTCGTCAAACTTTCCCTGGATTAGTATTACTAAATCATCAGCATACCCCTGGGTATAGTAGCCCTGTTCATTTAGTTTGACTAGGAGTTCATCTACCACTAGGTTCCACAGTAGAGGTGATAATACCCCCCCTTGCGGACATCCTTTGGCAGCTACTATCTCCATCGTCTCACTAGATACAGTTGATTGTATTTTTCTGTCGTGTAACATCTTACTGATCCACCTACATATGGTGTCTTCTATTCCACGATTTCTCACTGCGGCTATCATTGACTCGAAGGAGGTATGATCAAAAGCTCCTTCGATGTCTATAAAGGCCGCTAGTGCAATTTCCTGTTGGTTGATTGCACTCTCAATTTTTCCCACTAGTTGGTGAAGTGCTGTTTCACATGCTTTCCCCACTTGATAGGCATGTTGGTGGGGATGGAATAGGCTTCCTTTAGGTAAGCTTTCCCTTATGTGTCTTCCTATCAGTTTTTCCATCACTTTTAGCATAAAAGATGTTAAAGTGATGGGTCTATATGCCTTCGCCTGAGAGTGGTCTCTTCCAGGTTTTGGTATAAAGACAATTCTAGATCGCTTCCATGCTGTGGGAATGTATCCCGTTGCTAGGCTTGCTCTTAGAAGTCTACAAAGTTTTGGCATTATGATGGATTTCCCTTGCTGTAACAGCACGGGTATAATTCCATCAGGACCAGGCGCTTTGTATGGTTTGAATGAATCTATAGCCCACTCGGTTGTATTGTGGGTTATTATTTTGTTTGCAGTTTGCCAGTCTCTTTTTGTTGCCCTGATAATGGGGTTTACAAAATCAAGCTGGTTTTCATCTGCAGGTAATGCTACATTTGAGTTTGGCAGGTGTACTTGAAGTAGTAACTCTAAGGTTTCCTTGCCCGTTTCGGTGTATTTGCCATTTGGTTTCAATATTGTCCCAATTGGTTCTACAGGATCCTTGGCCAGAATTTTCTGGAGTCTTGCTGCCTCAGAGGTGTTTTCAACTTCTTGGCAGAAGTTCCTCCAGGAATCTCTTTTGGCTTTACGGATTTGTTTATTATATTCCGTCAGGGAGAGGTAGTATTCATCCCATCTTCCTGTTTTTTTCGCTTTGTTGAACAACTTGCGTGTGCTTTTTCTTTGTTCTGCCAGATTTGTGTTCCACCAACATACTTCTCTTTTTGTGGATCTACGCACAACCCGGCAGTTGTTATAGTACGAATCTACAATAGCCTCCTGTAATTGAACAGAGGTTAATTCTATATCCATACTATCCTTAATTTCATTTTTTACGTTAATTAAGTTTAGTTGTAGGTCCTGTTTGTATTTCTCCCAGTCCGTGTTTTTCGGATTTCGATATTCCGAGGCTGGCTTATCAATGTCTTTGATTTCCATTCGGATATATCTATGGTCCGAGAGCGACGGTTCTTCGGACACATGCCATCGAGTAATCTGAGAGCTTATACGGGAGGTTGCTACTGTTATATCAATAACTTCTTTTCGAGTTTTTGTTATAAAAGTTGGTTTATTACCTCGATTTAGAAGGTCTAAATCGTTAGAAATAATATAATCAAATAGGTACTCACCCCTTTTGTTGTTGTTGCTGCTACTCCATGCTGCATGATGTGCATTGGAGTCAATACCAGCTAGTAGCTGCAGGTTTGATTGCCTGCAGTGGTCCACTAGCTTCTGCATTTCCTCCGATGGTGGCGGATTTGGCGAGTCAAACGGAAGATATACCGAGGCTATTATTATTTCCTTCAGGTTTCCTTCCGTTTGAATTTTTATACTACCGGCAGCTAGATCCCTACAACAGAAATTTGTCAGTTTTAAAACATGAAGTTCTTCCCTGACAAGTATGCATGATCTTACGTTTCCAACCGTTCGGATTACACACAGAAAAAAAAGTATTGGACAAAAAAAAACTTGTTTTGTATATAACGAAAACAATATTTTCTTAATATAAGAAACATACTCTTAATCCAACAACGTTATTCCTTCGTTCAAGAATACTATAGTTGGTTTAAGAGATCATTGCTTATCTTAAGAAAATATTGTTTTCGTTATATACAAAACAAGGTTTACTTGGTTTGAGAAATCCTTTCTACTAGTGCATAACTATCATAAAATATTGAAAATATGTAATATACACACACACAAAAATACAATAAAGTGGTGTTCAAATAGCCCCGTTGTTGGGGTTTCTTGAACACTACACATTTTTAGTAGCAAAATTTCTTATTTTGCATGTTAGCTGGTTAAGTTTCTCCGTAAAATGTAACAAAAGGATTAAGGGATGCTTTTTTTGGTAAAAAAATATATATTTTATTGAATCAAACATGAATAATACAAAGTAAACTTTATCAAAACTGTATTTCTTTATTCTTACTTACAAATGTTTAGTGAACAAACAAGTGAACCTTATTATTACTTTAACCAATCTAAGAAAACAAAAATTAAACATCAAAAACTAAACAAAATCAAAAAACATTATTTTTGGCACATTGAAGAGATCAAATTTTAATTGAATCACAATAGCCAGGATTCCAGAAATCAGCTGCTCCTCAGACTTACTTAAAACGCATTAAAAAGCATTTTCCGTACTAACGTTGGCCGAGGTACTTTGAATGTTTTTACGGCCTTTTTCATCAGATCTTCCATTTTGTAATTTATATAGGGTCATGACCCTGAAGTTTTTTGATACGTACGCACATTTTTAAATACTTAACTATCTACAACAACCAGGGCCGGATTTAGAAATTTGCCGCCCGTAGGCAGTTGCGAAAGTGCCGCCCTTTTTAACCAATAAAAATCTGAAGACCTTTTTTTTAGGTCTTCAAGTAAAAAATTTACCAATAAATCTCTGAAGACCTTTTCTTTAGGTATTTTTAAGTATTTTTATCAATCTTTTTTTTTACGCTAAAATTTGCCGCCCCTAAAATTTTGCCGCTATAGGCACGTGCCTACATTGCCTGCATGGTAAATCCGGGCCTGACAACAACAGAACGAACACACAAATCAACAATACACAGCTAAACCACACTTCCGTGAGATCAGAATATCTACGTGTTGTGTTCATGTAGCCCCGAGTCCCGAGTGTTCAAGTAGCCCCACTTTACGGTAAGTATTTTGACAGTTATTCTGGGTTGGTGACCGACCAAATGACTGTGTTTTATGATTTCAAAATAATATTAAATAAGTGACAGTATTTTTATTGTAACTTTTTATATTACGCACAAATAGAATTCATTATTAATTTTCGTTTTCATAATAATAACAGCGAAATGAAAATAAAATTATAAAATTCAATAAAATTAATTTAAAACACCAAGTATCTCAATTAGTGGAGAGTTCCCATTTAATATAAAAGGGGGAGAATGAACCATATATCATTCGAAAGGTACTATACCATAAAAATATCATGTTGCATTGTTGCCATTAAGGAAAGTAAAATATTGGTCGGATTTCGCCCATATAGGCAATACTAGTACAATTAAATTTATATATGAATTCAGCACATAAATTCAAATTTGCCCCATATAATGCTGGAATGCGCCACTGCAAAAAGTGTATATTTTTATAAGACGTTCTTAAAGATTTTTTTTCAGAACTTTTTATTATTATACAGGGTGTTTGGTTCGGCGATACAAATATTTTTAAGGAAGGTAGAATTAGTCGTTTGGAAGTGATTTAAGTAAATATACCTATATACAAAGTACTACAGATTTTTTATATCGGCCTTTTTAGTAAATTTTTAAGAAAACCCAGATTTATACATGTTAACGGCAATAGTTCAAATGTTAGAGTACCTATCTTGTTCAAACACGATTTTTATATTACTTAAATGTCTATGCTACACTATCAGATCAAAATAAAATTGATTAATAACATAAACAAAAAAATGGCTGCAGGTTAACATTTGAAAACTTATAAAACATGAATAAAATTAATTCTTTAAAAAAATATTTTATAAAATCTAGCACACTTACAGATGTTCAAATGCAGTGGCGTAACTATAGAAATGGGGGCCCTAGACAATTTTTCAGAAGAGGGCCCTTGACAGGATTTTTTTTACATTATTCCCCCCCCCCCCCACCACAATAATAATTATTGCTTAGAATTGTGAAGGGATGTAAATATTTGAGGTATGGATACGGAAAAGTTCGAGAAAAATTGATTTATGTATAAAAAAATTCAATACTAAAATGAAAAACAGTCAGTAAAACGCCAAATTTTCAAGTTTTTGAGATTTTGATATTTAATTTTAGAATTTTAAAATAAAATAACTCAAAAATAAGCTTTTTCACCAAAAACATTATTGATCGTTTCGATTATTCTAACAAAAAAAAAAACACAGCAATTAAAAAAATATATTTCACCAATTTTGGGGGCCCCCTCGATGCTCGGGGCCCCGGACAATCTAACCGGCCAGACGGGCGGTAGTTACGCCACTGTTCAAATGGTTTTAAAAACTGCTCTTTTTTATACCCTTTCGAAAAACCTGCCGTATTACCTACATGAACGGGCTGCTTTTGTGAAAAAAACACATTTATCCGAAAATAAGCAAGATTTCTACATTTTTCCAGTGAGTTGATCCTAGTATGCTAACCCTAATAAGTCGTAAAAAATGGAATGCGATACTTTTTATCATTTTTTTTCTACTCCTTGGACAGTGTAACACCTATTCATGTGCCAATTATTGAAAATGATGATCCTGTCAGACGAATGATGACTTTTTGTCGGTTTTTGGTAAATTAAAATATCGAAGACGGCAATTCGAAGAAGTAGAAGATCATTCATCGTTAAATGTTTAATCAATGGTAGTTCTTGAGGAATTTTAGGTAATTATAACAATTTAATGTATTCGGAAGATTGTGCGGACCCATCAGTCTATTGTTAATCACACTAGTCCATAGTGTATTACGATAGAATTACGTTTTTTTTTTCAAATGCGGATTGTGTCTTTTAACATTTCAGTAGTAGATGTTATTAAAAGTTTTCGTACATTCTCTGGAAAAAGTCGATTCATCGGTCTATAAAATACTTTGAGGAAATTGCCGTCTTCAATATTTTAATTTACCAAAAACTGACAAAAAATCGCCATTAGTTTGACAGGATCATCATTTTCAATCATTTGCACATGAGTAGGTGTTACACTGTCCAAGGAGTAGAAAAAAAATGTTAAAAAAGTATTGCATTCCATTTTTTACGACTTATTAGGGTTAGCATACTAGGATCAACTCACTGGAAAAATGTAGAAATCTTGCGTATTCTCGGATAAATGTATATTTTTTTCACAAAAGCAGTTCATGTAGGTAATACGGCAGGTTTTTCGAAAGTGTATAAAATAGAGCAGTTTTTAAAACCATTTAAACATCTGTAAGTGTGCTAAATTTTATAAAATAATTTTTTAAAAAATTAATTTTATTCAAGTTTTATAAGTTTTCAAATGTTAACCTGCAGCCATTTTTTTTGTTTATGTTATTAATCAATTTTATTTTGATTTGATAGTGTAGCATAGACATTTAAGTAATATAAAAATCGTGTTTGAACAAGATAGGCACTCTAACATTTGAACTATTGCCGTTAACATGTATAAATCTGGGTTTTCTTAAAAATTTACTAAAAAGGCCGATATAAAAAAACTGTAGCACTTTGTATATAGGTATATTTGCTTAAATCACTTCCAAATTACTAATTCTACCTTCCTTAAAAATATTCGTATCGCCGAACCAAACACCCTGTATACTTACTGTACTAAAAAAACTGCTGTTTACATTTCAATTCATTTTTCTTTGAAAACTTTTATAAAATAAAATATAAGTATCAGTTACTTTTTTCTTCCACGAAACCATAACAATTGTTTAGAGTTTTTTTTAGAGTATACAGGTAGCCAGAAAGATTTGTTTTATAATTTTTTTATATAAATAGATACCTATATACACCGCCAACTTACTCTATTACGTATAAGAAAGTCCAGTGGTATCCATGGCAACTATTTTTTTTACCGTTCTGACAGCATAAAAGGTATATTTTTTTTAATTTATCGACACCCTGATAGAGGAAAACCACTGTGACGGGAAAAATCGATTTTTAATGCATTTTTTAAAGTATACATGTTCGAATATATGTAAAAACAATTAAGATAAATTTCCGAAAATTTAGTCAATTTAGTGAGACCAGATAGTGTGGCCGGTTCTGACCCTAGAAAACTTCAAATGCGTTTATCTCGAATCGAATTTTTTTGACCTGGTTCCAGCGATTCCTCAAAGATTAATGAACCAATATATTTTTTTTAATTTTCGTAATCGCAGTGGCTAAGTCTGTGCGTAGCCGTTTTTTTATTTTTTATATTTACCATTTTTTAAGACCGCTTGAATTAAAAAAAGGTGTTAAAATAAACAAAAAATTTCAAATCATCGCCATTTTGTGAAAAAATTAAATAAAAAATAACGGTTAACTAGCGATTCTCAACCTGTGGGGCACGCCCCCCTAGGGGGGCATGATAAAACTGAATGGGGGGCGCGAGCATATTGAGAAAAAAATATTATTAAAAAGTTACTGAATGAAAAGCAATAAAATACATTCTGACATGAATAAAAAATAAAATACACGTTTACATTTACACTGACATAATACACTTATAAATAGGATTGTATCAGTACTGCACTATGTATTTATCAATATTAAATTAAAAACCAAATTACTAATTATTAGCGACTTCTTTGGACCTCACCCAAAAAAGAAATTAGTAAGTATTACAGTGCGGCATGTTGCAAAATCGCTTCGAACCGTCAAATTGTAAAATTTATAAACTATTAAGCAAAAATTACAACTTCGTCTTGTAAATCAAGTAAATACAAGGAAAATAAGCAGTAGATACCGTATCTACATTGTAATTTTAGCTCATTTTCCTAGCACTTGGCCGGATTCATTAGTAATAGTTTGTAAATTTTACAATTTGACGGTTCGAAGCGATTTTGTAACATGCCGCACTGTAATACTTACTAATTTCTTTTTTGGGTGGTCTTGCAGAGCAATGTTTTTCGAAAGAAGGTTTAATATTAGAAATTGAGAATATAAAGCATTTTTTATATTTAGCTGAGATCTATTTTTCAGTGAAAATCATTGTATGAGGGTGGGGGGAGGGGGGCGAGATGAGAATTGTGATTGAAAATAGGGTCGCAAATACTAAAAGGTTGAGAAACGCTGGGTTAAGCACATCAAGCACAATACATTCATATAAATATTTATAAAATATTTATTAATTTTTTCCGATAACCCATCCAGAAATTTCGATGGAACTATGGAGATAAATATTTTTTTTTTGGTTGTCACATCGAGGCTCATAACTTTGTTAATTTTTAATATGTTTCAATAAAAATTGGTATTGAATAAGTTGAATGTATACTTAATAAAATGTCCTTCACCCGATCCTAAAATTATTAGTTATACCTGTAAAAAAATTCCTAAATATTGACAATTTGTGGCTTTCCCTCTTAATGTTTCATTTATAGGTACTACAAACATACAGGATGTCCCATTTTAATCTATCACCCCCCTAATTTTTTTATCTATCAATTAAATCAAAAAATGCTTCAAATAAAAGTTGTTTGGTTTTGAGGCGGACCCAAAATGGCGTTATTAATTTTTTATTTTTTGGACGTCTTCATGGTCAAATAGGCCCAACTTTTTTTTTTCAAATGGAAACCTATATTTTTTATTACAATATCTTATTGTTTGGAAAAAACAAGTAGCTTTTGTTTTAAAAATTTTTTTTAATATTCAAGAAAATAATTTTAGATTTTAGAATTTTACAAATTTTTTACTCGAAACCCATTAACTTTAGAGGAAAAGTGTAAAAAACAAAAAATGTTTATTTTAATATGATATAACTAGGAAAATTATTTAAGATTTTTTATAATTGAACTTTTGCATTTTTGATATAGCGCGTATGACACTTTAAACTATCCAAATCTCAAATAACCATACATCTTTAGAAAGTTTATTATTTCTAATTTCTAAATAAAATAAAAAATTCCATTAATATTTTACGAAATTAGAGCAGTTTTTAATAAAACTCTAAAATTAGAGAACAAGTCGCCATATTTTCTAAACAATTAAAAATATGAATAAAATTATTTAATTAAATAAAGCCCAAAAAAATATATCAAATATTACTTATTTTAGTAGATAGGTATAAGAAAAAACTGAAAGAAATATTGTTTTTTTCCGTCTTACTGTATTTATTAAATATCGCTTATTTTGTTTTAGCTTTCCACCATTGCGCATTAATATGAATAATACCTAAACAATACTTACTTATATTCCTTTTAGTTGATATATGCTCTACTAGTTATGATTATTACTCGAAAGTCTGTTATATATACGGCTTTCTGAGCAACAATCAAAACTACTTGATACAATTTTCTTCATTTTCGTATGATTTTCCTAGTTGTTGAAATATTAAACTTCGATTGTAATCCTTAGGCAACTTTTTAAAGTTTACAAAGGCTTGTTTTATACCTAAAAATATAAAATATATAGAATAGCTTTATAAAATTGTATTCAATCAACCCCGCCTCCTGTAAAGGGCCTTATATACGGCCAATATATTTTTTTGTTTTTCGCAAATATTTTCTTTTAACCATGTGTCTACGCCACTGATATAAAATAATCAAAGCATCCCTTTCAATTGTGATATTACTCCATTCGTTGACCTAAAAATCATAAAGGTACATATAAAAATGTTTTAAGAACACCTGGTTGCGCGAAACCGTTTTGTTTTTTTATATCATTTATCTGCTTCCATCAAGTACACTCGTACCCCTATTTTGCAACCCTCTCGGCTCTATTGTTCACTACTTCTGTATCATCCCTTTAATTTAACCTCTAACCGTTTCGAATTATTTTTTTTAATTTTCGAAAATAAAATTTAAATTTTAAAAATTTAAAATACCATTTATTTATTATTTTATTAAATTGATTTAATTAAACAAATTAAATACCTGGAATTAATAATACAGTAGAAACCGGTTATAACGACTCCGGTTAGTACGACGTACCGGTTTTAAAGACTCAAAATAAAAATCCAACTGAATCCCATATAATTGGTTATTACGACCTAATTTGACCAGTTCCTTAAATGTCGTTATAACCGGTTTCTACTGTATTTATCTATTTTTTAATTGTTAAAGAAAATAATTAATTAATTAGTTAATTTTATTTATTTGATAGAAATGAAAATTTAAAATTCATTTTACAGTTGGAAATATATGATGTACAAAAAAAAAACGTTACCATTTTTTGCGCATCAAAAGGGGTACCTCTGTAGAATTAATTCTGAATTCATTATTAAAGGGTCTGAAAATAGGGTAAATCTTTTTTCCCAGTGGCGTAGATTTATTTATTATTAATGATAAATTCAACTTTTTTGGTCATTCTTATTTTCTTGATATGCATCACATCTTGTTAACTGAAAAATACATTGTATATTAGAACAAATTTAATTATTCAAAAAAGTATCCTTATTTAAACTAATAAATAAATTGTTTTTGTTAATTTTTGAGATCTCGTTATAATTAAACTCATCTTTATTTTAAATTCACATTTGCTGTATCACATCCTTTAATTTATGAAATTCGATATGCAATTGTAATATTTAAAAATGTACATATATATAATAAATTACTTAGTAACGACTAAATGTTTATTTTCGCTTACTAAGTTGTTTTTTTTTACAAATTAAAATTGATCAATATGCATTAATAATGAATGTATACTTAATACTATTATATTTTCTAGATTTTAACATTAATAGTTTGTGTTTTTTTTTTCAATAAAAATACAGAAGATTTCACAAAATACTTTCTCTTTTTTTCATTGATCCTTTCATAAAAGGTGGCAAGGTAAAAAATAATCACCCCTCTTTAACTGATACAACATATAATTTATAAAAGAATATAATATATTTTTTTTTTACTTTCATTTAACAGTTGTCGAAAAATAAATACAATCTACATATAAATAATTATATGTTTATTTCTTTCATTTACTTTATTGTTATTTTTTCTCACATCTGAAGAATTGGATTTAAAATAACTTTAATTGTTAATTTTTTTATTGATAAAATCAATAAATATATCATGTATCATACATATAGAATTAGTATACTAATTATTTATGTATGTATTTATACTTATATATGTATACAAACAATTCAAAATTGGTGCACATAAATATCTGTTCTAATTAGTTTTTAAAGTAATTCGACTCAAAATAATAGCATAAATATATTCCTTGTGATATTTAAACAAATTTATTTTCACATATATATTTTTTAAATATATTAAAACTATTTTCTAATACTGCATTTACTATAAAGCAAATCTTACCTGTATACAGTGTCTATGTGCGTTTTTTAATAAATAAATAATGAAAATATACGATGATTGTTACAATTTTTAATAAATATGAAGACTGATCAACAATAATACAATAAAAAGATTCACCTTTTTTGATAAAATATATAAAAATGCGATTAAACAATTGTGTATCGCACATAACCTATCCTAAAAAGACGCTTCGTATATAGAAATTTGATTTGTTATAAATAATATGAAAATAATTGATAATTATGAATTTATTTGTAAGTATAATATATTGGTTTTATTTTTAATATCATTTTTGCATAGTTTATTTCACAATTTTTACTTATTTTTTACTAGAGTAGTTACAACTATATATTTGCTAAAAAATCACCCATTTTTAGTTTCATTCACAACATTTTTATTTTTGTTTTAATTTCTTGTTTTTAAAATAATTATTTTTATTTATTAATTGAGAAAAATCACCATATTTACAACATTATTGGTTATATTTTTGTTATGTATATTCCATAAATTGATCGTATGTAGGTACCTATATGTATATACAAAATTATAAATAATTATTTTAATAAATGCAAATTAAATCTAAACCAAAAATCATAGAATTATTTTAGAATTTAAAGCATAAATTTTCGATTTATTTACAATGGTATAGTTGAAACACTCAAACCTCTTATTTTTTTAAATAAGCATTGGTATTTAATTTTATATTTATTTTAATAACCCTTCATGTAAAAGTATTTTATATAAAACCCGATTTTTTTAAATTATTTAAAATTTTATAATTTAAATCTCACAAATTTTCGATTTATTTACAATGGTATAATTTAAACAGTCAAACCTATTATTTTACTATTTATTTTTTTAAATAAGCAATGTTATTTAATTTTTTATTTATTTTAATAACCCTGCATGTAAAATTATTTTATATAAAACTTGATTTTTTTAAATTTTATAATTTAAATCTCACAAATTTAGAATTTAAAAAAGCACTAATAAAATTGAATTCACTTTAAAATACTTCTTCAATTGTTGTATCACTTGCATTATTTGTTAGTTGATTCTTGTTTGAATCCCGATCATACACTAATGTTGAAGTATTAAATCGGAGCATGTTTTAAACTAACCGGCATATTCCCCTTTGGTAAAGGTGTCACAGCATCCACCAAATACCCCTCTCTACTAACCCTATCAGATATCGGGAATTTAGCTGCCCTAAAAAACCACGCGCAAACACGGTTTACATTTACCGTATTTTAGAGTTGGAATTTATTTATGTTAAACTCGTATTTAAAAACTATTGCTAACTTATAAATCTTTTAAATTTTTAACTATAAAAATTTCCCAAAAAAATCTAATTTAAAATAAAATTGATTAGTTGATAAGAGAGAAAAAAAATTAGATATAATTAAATTATAGAAAATAACGTTCTCTATAACTTTATGTTATGAATCAAATATATTTTTTTTTAAAGTTTATAACTTTTCTTTAAGGAGGTTGACATTATAGAAAAACAACAGAGATTTCGATGAAACTTTGAAAAAAACAAGACATTTATATTTAAAAAAATCCTTGCAAAATTTCAATGTCATTAGGAGAATATTTTAAGAGATATTAAATAACAAATTAACATGCATTTTTTATGAGAACTGCATAGTTTCGAGACATGACAGGACTTTTAAAAGTGATGTGAGAGAAAATTTGATTAAAATTTGAGCATAAATTCTTTACTCTTTTACAAAGATATCTATAAATTTTCAGAATGATTAAGAACCGCGTTTTTTAATTAAAAAAATGAGTGTGTGAAAAAAGAGAGAGAAAGACGCATCTACATATGTGATTTCACATGCTCCAGAGAGAGACAACGTGCCTTTACTCTATGCTTATCCACAGGCATTTACCCGCACCGTTTTTCGCATTGCTAGCCCCGCACCCTGTAGTATCAAGTATCAACCTCCCTCAAAAAATGTTTGCTATTTATATGCATCATTTCAAAAAAATGTACAAACTGACAGAAGATCGGTTTTAAGATCGTTTTCAAAAATAGGAGGTTTTCTTCTTCCTCGAAGAAAATTAATCTCGAAAACTACTGCGATTTTGAATTTGAAATCTCAAAAGTGCTATAGGGCTATAGCTATAGGGTACACATCATCACACTATCATTTAAAACAGCTGAGCAATGAATATTTATAAGTATTTTTTAATTCCCGAGTAATACTAGGTCATATCAGCTATATAATATTATGACCGTACTCTCTAAAACTTAATCAGTGAATAATCACTGATTTATCAGTGTCTATGGACTAGTCCGCACTGTTAAATAGTGAAAAGTAGACTAATCAGTTGATAGACACTGAACAAATCAGTGGATCATTGTTAATATGGCCAAAATCACTGGTGGATTAGTAAATACTATTTTAGACCACTGATTTTCTGTGACCTTACGTTCACTGAATGAATCAGTGCATGGAATTCCTTCTTTTTATAGGTAATACATACACGAAAAAGCTAATTTTAAAGAAAAATAATTTTCATATTTAATTGTTTATCAATTATTTATTTATTCAGTAGTTAAATAACATCGAGATAGAATGTGATATATGTAGACAGGCCCGGATTTACTATGCAGGCAGTATAGGTACGTGCCTAGAGCTGCAAAAATTTAGGGGCAGTAAATTTGCGAAAAAAAAATAAAAGGTCTTTTTACAGTTATTGATACATTTTTAACATGAAAAGCTAAAAAAAAGACTTCACACTTTCTTTTTAATAATCTTGATACAATTTTAACATGAAAACCTAAAAAAGGTCATTTACATTTAAAAAACTTTACTTTTTTATTTTTATTCAATCAAAAAGGGCGGCAATTTTCGCCTGGGGGCGGCAAATTTAAAAATCCGGCCCTGAATGTAGATATGATTACTTAGAATTTTTTGACCTTATTTGAGATCTTGTCCAGTGACATGTAATTTGTTTTAAAAAAAATAATAATGCAAATAAATAATTTCACAAAATTATAAATTGTGGGCTTATATAGTTTACATATAATGTTAAATTAATTATAAAATATATCATGTTTCGTTTATCCTGGAGATGCAAGAACTTTAGTTATTGATGAAATATTTAGTAAATTACGTAATTAAATTTTAAAGAGTAGGTTGACAAATATTTTAATTATTTTATCCAACATATAGCGTTATTTATTTGAAAGACTGTCATTGCTGAAAGAAATCCAAATACTGTTTCTTTTTGCAAGCAAATTTAAATATTTAAATTAAAAAAATTCAATAATTTAAAAATTACAGATATTATAAAAATAATTTTAATATCGAAGTTAAAATTGGCCAGTGTCTGATTATTTAAATAATTATTTACTTGCGTATTGGACCCGGTGTTACCCGGGGAAATAAATTAAATCTGTAATAAACTTGTTTTCACTTATCGCTAACTAATTACGCAGTGCACGCGAAGATACCTCTCCGACGATTATTTTTCTCCTACTAAAATTTATACAAAATATCCACAAATTATACACCTAAACCTTCCTCGTGAAACACTCTATCTATTAGTAAAAACTGCAATAAGATCCGTTCGGTAGTTACTGAGAAAATCGTGCACAGACAGGCGCAGCAAGGGATTTTGTTTTATACGTTAATTGTCAATTTATTATTTTATTTAAAATGAAAAATACATATATATAAATTCATAATTCTTGACTATATGTAACTAAAAATAGTACATATCGGAATAGAATATATATATTAAATTATATAAAGATTAAATTTCAAAATAATTAAAATTAAAAAAAATATATATAATTTAAAAAAATAACTATACAATATTTTTCAATAATTCTATCTATCATAATAAGACTAATAACATAACATAATATCTAAATTGATCATTAATAAACATAAATTAAAATTTGTATTTAAATAAAATACAGTTTTTGTTTGTATAAATATTTTCAAAGTAAAACTTTTTTATGGGCACACAAAAAATACAGTACAATCCCTTTTTGAATATGTACGTTAGTCTTTCGCAAAGGGTTGCTTTGCAGCTATATTGCAATACAACCCTCTAGTAAACCAAACCCCCTCGATGTTAAAAAAGAAGGGGTACATTATCCTTTGATTCACCTACTTTAAAATGTAACTTGCATCACCGTGTTCGATTCCCTTTCATATATATATCCAGTTAGAAAATAATACATTTTACCGGGGGCAGTCGAATTAAACTTGGAGGGGAATAAACTGGATTTTCCCGATTGAGGGGCAACTATTTTTTTTAAGTTTTATATTGTTTATTACAATGCGTTATTTTTATTATCTGAAAAACAATATATGATAATGTTTTTTATATCATATTACTTTAATAATATTTTATGTATATTAATTATTTAAATTGTTGATATTTATTAAATAAATTAGTGTGTATTAGATTTATATATTCTTCATTTAAAAATCATTAATTTTTAACTTTATACCCAGTCAAAATTAGTGTTAATACATTAATTTATTATTATGATTATGACATGAAGGATTATGATTATAATCAAAAATTTGAATTTGTGGAACAATATGCACCAGATGTACAAAAAAAAACATTTTTTTCTTTATGTTGGCTAGAGTGTAGCAGAACCGCGGGAAAGGCGGGAAATAAATAAGTACATATTATAATGGTGGCTGTTGAAATTATGGATCCAAATTAAATGGGAAAAATAAGTGTGTTTTAACTGTTGTGCATTTTGGTGATTGAAATAACATGGGTATCAGTGGCCTTATATCATTTGTTAGTTCAGCAACAGAGAAAATTAATATCAAAGATGTTTCTGGCAAAAAAGTAGCGATTGATTCTTATTGTCTACTACATAAAGGTGCTTTTGGCTGTGCAGAAATTCTTGCATTAGGACAAAATACTGACAAGTGAGTTCAAACTGTATTATTATTACACGTATTTCTCGTTTTACGAGTAAAGTAATTTGTAAAGTTGAGTTATACCTGTGTATTGTTTATATATGTCATATATGAATTTGTAAATGGACATTTTTTTAGATATGTAACATATTGTATGAAATATATTGATTTGCTTCGTTCTTACAAAATATCTATTATTATGGTATTCGATGGAAGACACTTACCAGCTAAAGCATCTGAAGAAAAAGTACGAAGAGAGTAAGTGTTTTTTAGTATAGAAAAAATGTTCATTTGTCAGCTAAATGTTATTTTATTTTAGTGCAAGGAAAGAAAATAAATCTATGGCAGCACAATACTTACGATTGGGTCAAAAAGATATGGCCAGAAAATTCATAGCTAGAAGTATAGACGTTTCTCATCAAATGGCTTTGAATTTAATAAAGGCATGTCGTTCTAAGGGTATAGATTGTATCGTAGCTCCTTATGAAGCTGATGCGCAGCTAGCATATTTGAGTACTGCAGGATATGTTGACTATGTAATAACCGAAGATAGTGATTTAATTTTATTCGGATGTAATAAAGTAAATATTGAATATAACTGCAATGAAATACGTGTATTAATCTATTATATATATTTTTTATAGATACTATTCAAGTTGCAGTTAGACGGAAGTGCATTGGCATACGATAAAGTAAATTTACATAAAACTATGAATATTTTACCGGATAAATTTCAATTCTCATATTTTCGCCGAATGTGTATTCTCAGTGGTTGTGATTACTTGCCTTCATTATATGGAGTTGGCCTACAAAAAGCTAAATCTTTTATTCTGAAAACACGTGACACTGACTTTAAAAAAGTAATTATTTTCATGTTTCTATAGAACGACTGGTTATTTAAAATATGGTTTCAGGCAATCTTACGTATTGGAGTGTACTTAAATAAAAATATAAATGTTCCGGACGACTATATCGATAAGTTCTTTAAAGCTGAAGCCACGTTTATGTACCAATATGTGTATGACCCTAAAGATAGAAAACTAGTGAGACTTAATAAGCTCGAAGATGTATCTGAAGACTTGCTTACAGAAACAGGGAAGGAAATAAGTGCAAAAGAAGCTTTCCAACATGCACTTGGGAATTTAGATCCTTTCTCGTTAGCAGTAGTCGATAATTGGGATCCTGATCAAGATCCTAAAGTAGTATTTCTGTTTAAAATTATAACAAATATATGTTTTATAAATTCTATGTTTTATAGCTTTTGCCTACCAGTATTTGGAGCCGACCTGATAGGAAAGAACAAAAGCCTATTTTAAGTACAAGCAAATCGAGTCCGAAAAAAACTGTGAACACTGTTTCTACTTATAGACTAGGTTCGAAAACAATCACAGAAATTTGTAATGACGAGTTGAAAGATATATACTTTAAAATTGAAATACCAACAGAAAAAAAACGGAAACGAGAATCTATAAATACTGAATGTCTTACACCAAAGCATAAAAATGTATTTTCTAAACGGAGATTATTAGAAGATACTAAGAATAAAAGTCCACCAAAAGAAAATATAGAAAAACCGTTATTATCTCCTGTACCGAACCAGAATAAAGCAAATATAGAAAAACCGTTATTATCTCCTGTACCGAACCAGAATAAAGCAAATATAGAAAAACCGTTATTATCTCCTGTACCGAACCAGAATAAAGCAAATATAGAAAAACCGTTATTATCTCCTGTACCGAACCAGAATAAAGCAAATATAGAAAAACCGTTATTATCTCCTGTACTGAACCAGAATAAAGCAAAAAGTGCTTTTATTAATCGTTGTTATAGTTTCAATTTAAATTTTAACAAAGAATTTACTACAAGTAATTTCTTTAAATCTCAGCCAGCCAAAACGTGTTCTCTCGATGAAGTCAATTTTTGTACAGATGTACAACTAGAAACATGTTTATTTAAAGATGATTCTGACGCAGAAAAGGTCGCATGTGTAATTCCATCTATTTCCCAAGTAAAATTATTTAAACATAAAGAAATGGAACAACCAGAAACATCTTTATTAAGTAACAGATGTCGGCGACTAGGTCTGTCTAAGAAAATCAGTTTGCCATCCAACCAAAATTTACTTACCAAGTATGGCTTTACAAAAAAGTAAGTTGGTTATTTGAGCTTAGATCTGTTTATTTTTGGCAATAAATTTTAGTTACGTTTGTTTTCAGACCAGCATTGAAAGTTTCCAGTAATACAGAAAATAAATGATGTTATGTTCTCTTCATAAATGTTTATTAAATGTTACTCTCGGTATTGTTTTAACAGCAGTTTTTTTATAAATATTTATTGTAGATTAATTTAATTTATAATTGTTTATTATTCCCAGTGCTTTTTTTGTAATTGTACATAATTTCTTGACTAAACAATACAGTATTTGTATAAAAATAATTTGCAACTTTCATTTTTTCAACATTATTTTAAATTCTCTTACAATTTTTTATTTTGTAATTGTACATATTTTATAAAAAAAGCACTTAAACATATTCAGTGGTAGATTTATACATTTGTCTTATGTCAAAATGTTCCCGACATATTTTAGAATTTTAAATATAAAAATAATAGGGTATTTGACTAAATTTTAAAATACAGTGATGTCTCGCATAAACGAACTGAATTCGTTCCAGAGCAAGTTCGTTATGTGCGACCTTAGAAGTTCAAGCGACAAGATGAAAACGATACAGTCCATTTTGTGAAGCGAGGTTCGTTTTGTGTGTCGCGTAATTATCGAACAGAAAGTTCGTTGTGGACAGCGTTCGTTATGCGAGGCATCACTGTATATTGTAAATTGTGTGTATTAATATAATAGATTCTTATTTAGTATTTTTTCCAAAATAATGCCGAAAAAACGCTGAAAGTAATATTTTTCTATTCAAATGAAAAATTCCCGCCAAAACACGCATTCAAAGTCACGTGGTATGCCCTGTGACGTAACTGTTTACTCAACAAACTGAAATTAACCAATAGGGATCGAGTATTCTGACGTTCTTAGTAAATAACTACGTCATACTAGGTATAGTTCTGCTAGACGCGTTTGCGATCACGTGACAAATAGATTAAATATTACATTTTAAGTTTAGGTTTATTATTGAAATACTGACTTATTTCACGTAAAAAAACACTTAATTGTACATTATAGTAATATATACTATACTATTTAGTATATTTTAGTCTTAATTAATAATGTCAAATACTCTATTGAAGTAAAGGCTCTTTTTCATATACATATTTTTGTCCTGCTTTTGATGGTGGAAAGCTAATTTTATACTGAATACAACTGTCCTAATAAAATTTAAGCCATGTTATTCAAATTGGAGATATTTTCTCCAATTCTTGAAATCAATTGTTGCTAAAAAACATAGTTTTTTATAACTTTTTTTATTACACTAGGGAATGTTGCCTAGCAATTGAACTATAATAACAGGGTGGCCAGTTTCTGGAAAACCGGGAAAAGTCGGGGAATTTGGTTGGAAGTCAGGGAAAAATGCAAATTCTGCAAAAATATTAAAATTTTATCTATATGACGTTTTTTTTTTTAGCTTTTTTATCAAAATTTTAATTATAAAAATCCGGGAAAAACGGTAAAAATTCTCCTGGAAAACCGGGAAAAGTCAGGGAAATTTGTTACAGAGAAATACTGGTCACCCTGAATAATGTATCTTTAATTTGAATAGCTCTTTTAAAATGTATCAAGTTTATATTTAATGGAAAATTATAAATAGTATGTAAGTGTAGTATAGGGCAAAACGTTCAAAGCTGGTATTATTAGGGCCCAAAAGTTATTTGATATTTAATTATTGTATTATATTGAATTTGTTTTTTTTTATTTATAATAAATATTTTTGTGGCCTCAAAATATTTTAGTCCTCCACTGAATATAAGTTGTTAATGATATTTTCAAAGTTTCTCATTTACTGTGATTACATAGGTTTAATGAATTTTGTATTTTCATAATAAAATAAATCGTTTTTATTAAACTATCAACTGTTTTATTTTTTAAATAATATTATGGTAGATTTACACATTTACACTAAAGTGACCAGACGTCCCGGATTGTGCGGGACAGTCCCGGATTTGAGAAGTCTGTCCCGCATCACAAATTGTCCCGGATTAGACATGAACAACATTATATTATGATTAGTGTGAAAAAAATGCAAAAATTGTTGGTGAGGAGCTAAAAAAAAAAAAATGGTCTTTAGAAAAAGGTCGTTAAATTATATTTATTATAAAATAATTTTTTTTTTAATGCGTCTCCCGCAACAAGGTTTTGCAATTCTGGTCACTTTAATTTATATTTTTGATAAAATGACAACAAAATAAATTAAATGAGAATGTTTTAAAAACCCCGTATTTTATCATTTAATGTAAACAATCTGTATTATCGTGGTCATTAAATATATCTTATTCTCATATAAACGTGTCACTTATTTCAACGGTATTTATCTCTTTCTTTATCTGTGCGTAATTTATACGTGTTTGACAAGGACAGCGCTTCATATATGTTTGGTAATACATATTATTAATTATTTGACATTTTGATTTCAAACTAGTTGTTAAATTTTGTCTCCTTAATTTCATAAAAATGGAAAACAGACAAAATTTAATAAGTAATTTATATATGGAATTAAGCCGTTTTACCCGAAATGGAGAGATTGAAAAAGCATTAAAAGCTTCCAACCGCAGTAAGTAATATCCTGTATAACCTAATTGTTGCATTTACCAACATATGTTAATATTTACGTACTATTTATCTTTTATAGTTCTTCACACCGCACCTGACGAAAAAAAAGCTTTTCATTGTAAAGTAGTATGTTTGATGAGACTAGGTCAATTCAGTGATGCTTTACAAAATATTAAAAACAAACCTCTACTCTCAGAGTAAGTTATAAATAATCGAGTGCTCATTTAACAGATTCAAGTATATATGCAAACTTGTTTTCAGACCTTTAGTTTTCGAAACAGCCTACTGCTATTATCGTTTAAATGAACCCGAAGAAGCATTTGACGTAATTAAAACTGTACGTGGTGAACTAGAACCTCGCCTGCAAGAGTTAAAAGCGCAAATTCTTTATCGTAGAGAACATTACAGGGAGTGTTTTGATGTGTACCGTAAGATTATAAAAAATGTGCAGGATGATTACGAAGATGAAAGAGAAACGAATTTAGCAGCTGTTATCGTTAATTTGATCACAGAATCTGGGGTAAATAAATAAATCGAATTTTTTTTTATACTTTTCTAATATTTGTTTTTAAATTTGGCAGGAAGACAAAAAACTTCCAAAACTTCGTGAAACTACATATGAGTTGACATACAACAATGCCTGCAGATTGATAGCGTGTGCTGAATATCCAGCAGCTGAAAAGAAACTAAGAGCTGCTGAAAAAGCTTGTCGCGATACTTTGCAAGAAGATGGCGCTTCAGCAGATGAAATCGAATCTGAAGTAGCCATAATCAAGTAATATAATCTATTTAGAAATTTTGTTTCTACTTTGTAATCAATAAAAACTTTTCAGAGTCCAACTAGCTTATTGCTTGCAAGCGCAAGGTCGTGAAAAAGAATCCCAAGCTTTGTATGCGTCAATTATGAAAACAAAACCGGACGATCCAGCATTGGTAGCAGTCGCAGCCAATAATATAGTCTCGATCAATCGTGAGAAAAGCTTTTTCGATTCGAAGAAAAAGATTAAACACGCCTTAAGCGACGCTATCGAACACAAGTTGAATTCAATGCAGAAAAGACAAATTGCTATAAATAACATGCTATTTCATTATTGTTCTAATCAACCGGTCGCACCTGTCGCCAAAAATCTTGTATTTAGGTTTCCACAAACTGAGTATATGGTGATATTGATATCAGCATTAGAATTAGCACGTGATGGAAAAACAGCAGAGGCAGTAAAAAAACTGAGAGATTATTATCGGAGAAATACCGAGCACTTGTTGTTTTTGGGACTAACTGGAGCTCAAATTCTTCTACAAGAGGTAAAATTTATTTAACAAATACTTCAAAATTGAATGGTAAATATTTGTATGTATATATATTTGTAGGGAGACAAGAAAGGTGCTGCCGAAGTCTTAGAAGAATTACAAGAAAATAAATACAAGCCTGCTATCGTCAGCACGATCGTTAACTTGTACCTTTTATTAGGCATGGATAAAGATGCCTCACGTATTTTCACCGAATGTGTCGAATGGTACCGCAAACAGGTAAACAATCGTAACTCATTAGCTTTTGAGAAATGATATTACATGTTTGTTTTATTTATCAGGGATGTTCAGCTGGCGTTAACAACATCCATCGCGAAGCAGCTGAATTTCACATTCGTAGAGGCAGGCCTGACGTTGCCGCAGCTAGTCTTGAAGAGTTACTGCGCTCTGATTCTGGAAATAGAAAGCTAACTGCTCAGTTAGTAATGGCTTATGTTCCAGTAAGTGTTAACAATAGTACAACAGTCAAATTATTTATAGGAAAAAGATGACAATATTCAAATTTCATTAAAATTATACTTTTTTTTATTTATGTACGATAATTTTTCTCAGTTTTGAATATTGTCCGTATGTAGTTTTGGTTAATTTAATTTTGTATTATTTTTATTAGTTGAATCCAGAAAGAGCTCTTGAAATAAGTAAACAACTGCCTGCATTAACTCGACTGACAGAGATGGATATAAATAACTTAGAATCGTCTAACTGGATAATGGGTTTGAAAGTGACCCGTACACGGCCTGGAGCAGTCGGAACTGATTCTCCTCACACAGCACGTACACCTAAAGTGCAGAAAGCACCATGCAAACGTCGTAAAGGGAAGCTTCCTAAGAACTATGATGCGGGAAGTACTCCAGACCCTGAACGTTGGCTTCCGAAATATGAGCGATCGAATTACCGTAAACGTCGTGATCGCAGAGCTAAAGACGTTATTAAAGGATCACAAGGAAGTGCTGCTGGATCTGCAGAACCTTAGTAAGACATGTTTAAATATTTGTCGTGGAAGATATTTTAATAATTTGTAATTTTTTTTGTTTAGTGATTTCTCAAAATCAGAGATGGAAACCAAAGTTCTTTTTCACAATACAAAAATGAAGAATATAGATGAAGAATCGGGTGTGAATGTGCCCCAAGCGGAAATAAAATTGGAAGCCTCACGTAGTGGACATCTTTTACGCGCTTCTCATGCTAGAACTAATATCCAGGTTACTGATTCTTCAGAGTCTGTGTCTGGGAAGAGCCAGAGCACTTCTAGTGGTGGAAACAAAGGAGGGAACCGTAATAAAAAGAAGAAGGGTGGTCGGCGTTAAAAATTCTTAATTTCTTTTATATTTCCTTTTTTTCAGAAATCTATATATGTGTCAAAATTCACAGTTATTTAATAAATTTGATATAAAACTAATTTTGTTACAATTAAAAATTATATGTAATGTTTATTTTAATTAAATAAATTTTCAGTGTAGTATTTTTTTTATGTAATGTAATAATTATTAATTATTAGATGCAATTTAAAATCAGCCAAATTGGGGATACCCTGTTTGTATGATTGTTGGGATTTTTTTTAGCTACTGTTTAAATAACTTTAGTGTTTTATCAGTAATACTGTTGGTCAGACAAATATTGTTTACGTGCTTTATCTATGACGGTGTGATTGTATCAAACTATGTGATTATGCACTATAAATGTAAAAAAAATATGTCAAACGAAATATTTTACTGTTTTTGCTTTTAATAATGGCAACTGGCAACAACAATGACCTTAATAACGAAATTTCTGTCTCTGTTATTAAGGTAAGACATAAATGTGGAATGTTATTTAAGTGTGACTGATACAACTAAAGGAGCTTTTTTTGCTTGGAAAACACAATGGCCGCCATATTATAAAACCGGGGGTCTGCGAAGTTAAAACTTTATGTCAGAAGTAAACACGAGTATTCAGTTTTTATAGCAACGTATTCGGTGTCGGTTTTTTCTACATTTCGGTTTAAAATACATTTCGTTCCGGTTTTAAATGTTTCAATGGCCGAACTGAAGCCTGTAATGAACTGTCAAAATAACAATTAATTATTGTTTAATTTTTGTATAAATAATGTTCCAGTTGGAGTTTTAATAAACCAGTCTTTAAATGTACAATTGTTTTGTTTCATAATCAAGTAAATTAATGTGAAAAGTATATAGTGAGTCGAGTTCTAATGACAAATAAATCGGTTGTGTTGTTTTACGTGTTTATCATTTAAAGAAGTTGAATTATATCAAAATGGTATAAAATAAATTGTGTGCAATGATACGCAAATACACTAAACTGAAGTACGATAAAGTTTAAAAGAGTTTGATTGTTTACAGACCATGATGGAAGACACAATGGCTCACAATAAATTAAAGTTCAGCGATCGATTTGCGTTAGTTCACGCATGTTTGATAAAGTTGGCCAAGATGAAGACCAGTCCCGATTCCATACAGAGACTGCGTTTAGTGTCGAATATGATACGACCTGCCTTGGAAGTCGTGTTGAATGCAAACTACATAAAATTACCTGACAAAGCGAGAGAAGAATTTTTAGTAGCTTGTATTGAATCGTCACTAATCGATATCTGTAGTAACACCAACATTTTAGAAGTCATCAGAGCACCATGGGAGAAACAAATCTTGATGAAAATTATGAACAATGCGCCTGATTTGACAATTCAAGAAGGTAACGGTATATTAATTATATTATTATAAACGATAATTATTTTATTCTTATTATTTTTTTAGTAAATGACTTCATTTGCACAGAATCTGATATAATATTAAGAATTCGATTTAAGAATCTTATAGAAAATAGGTGTATATCATTTGCCAAAAATCTATGCAAATGGATTTTTACATGCATCACTTCAGAAGAATGTTCTGCCAGATCCGTAATAAGGAAACCTTTTCAACAGTTTTTCATACATAATCATATCTCGATGTTATATAAATCTAAACGTACAATGGATACCGTAGTTGCTGTAAGTTTCTGTGGCTATGCAAAATACTAAAAACTGTAATTTAATAATATTTTGTTTTTATTTTTAGTTACAAGCTTTAGATATCAATGAAGGGATAGAAATGATTAAAAGAGTACATTCTAGACCACAACGAAAGTTAACTGAACTAATAATTAATGTATTATTAGCTAAAATTGTTATAAAACCGTACGACAAAACTTCAGACAACTTTACATATTTAATAAATGAATTACTTGTATTCTACCCATTCTGTTGCGACACTTTGATTCAGACCATCAGAAAACTGTGTGCAGTTTGCGAATCTTCAGACCACATTGTAGAAATAGCACGCTGTTTAACCTTACAGGTATATAATATATTTGGCATTATTACAGACACACTTATATTGATTTTAATATTTTAAATAGGTTAACAAGACATCGGATAAAGCATTGAAAAGATTTATAATGGAATTGTATGTTAGAGCTTTAACGACAGATGCCAATGATCTCGACAATGCAAAACACATAAGGAAAGATATGTCGATTGTAAAGAAGACTGGGAAAAAATTATCTCGAATATTTGAACTGATGGTACATCAAGTGGATAACGAAACAGTCAAAAGAGAATTCATAATGAACGCTTTTGCAGTCGACCCGAGAATAGATCTTTTAGAAGAAATGGAGAAAATGGCCAAACGGTTAGAACAGCAACTGGTCGAAATCAATTGTGATCGGCACAAACCTATTTCTGGGCCAAGTCTGTGTTCGAAATGTGGTTTCTTTATCATGTCCTCTACGGCAGACAAAACGTGTTCGGATTCAATGTTGCAAATAATAACTCCAGATATGATAGACCTGTCGAACGATCTCAGAGATGATTTAAATGTTGTCCTGACGAATACTCGGTTCCAAGGTTTGACTTGGCGTAGAGATTGGTCTTCTCTAAGAGCTATTTGTCAGGATTATGTAGAAAATTTTGAAGATAGTGTTTTAGATGTAGATTTAGATTATGTCAACATAGATTACAGCATGTTTGACAACTGGGAGCGAAAAGATGACACTGACAACATGTATTCAGGAATAGAAAGAGGTTACGAACATTATGTAGAAGAATCAGACGACAGTGGTATAGTTAAGATAGGCAGCGGTACTGGTTCTCAAGCAATTAGTGCAGAGTCGGACCTCGAAAGCCTCGGGAGTGATGGAGCCGGAGAAAAAGAAAACCCTCCCGTAAACATGACAGAAAAGTCCAGTGATCCGAGTGTCTTGAGGACGTTACGAGCCTTCAGACCGATATTGAAACGCCACGACAGAGCCAAAGAAGACTATGGACCGGTATTAAAGATGATACGAGAAAGAGAGCCCAAAAACAGACCATTAGATCTCTATAATAAATCTTATAAAGTTCCTCTCCGAGACATCAACACGAGATCTCTGACTGACTTTCCTAATCTTGGAGGAAATGAAAGCGGATGTGAAAACATAAGTGATTCAATCTTAAACAAAGTAGCACGGTTAAAGGAAGCTCCTCGAAAAAGAAAATCTACAGATCACTCCGACAATGATTCAGATCACGAAAACAACTGTAAAAAACTGATGTTGAATCATTTGAATGGATTGGACATGATACGTCCTGCACCTGCGCACACGGTTGTCCATGTGGTTCAGATAGCTCAACAGAGTGGGCAGCAGCCTGCGGGCCAGACAGGTCCCACAGCTTCAACTCCTCTACCCTCAGCAGTCAGCACGCCTGTCACGGCACACATTCAAAGAGTAGGACAGCCAACACCCATAGCCAAGACCAACAGAGAGAATGCAGAAACGACAAACCCTCAGCAATCTGTAATAGTGTCTACATCGCCTGCAGGTGGGTCGCAGACTTCAGAGCATTCTGTTGTTGCAGGCTCTCAGGTACTTTCCAGAGCCCGCCCGCCAGTGATAAATATCCTTTCAAACGAAATGATCCGACCGGCTTCTTCCCGATCTACTTCTAAGGTAACTGCAAGCTCGACACCTGTGACAGAGACAGTCACTTCTACGGAAGTTACTCCTCCAGTAGCAAAACCAAGTACTCTGACACAGTTACTTAATCAGTCGACCACCAAAGTAATACCTACTACAACAGCTCCGCAACAAATAATCTTAAATCCACAACTACTAAAGTCTGTTTCTGATGGGACAAAACCTGTCCAATTTGTGTATAAAATTGCTGCCGGAGGGAAAACATTACAATTAACACCTGTACCTACAGTAGGGAGTATTAGAGTTCAATCTACAACAGATCCGAAAGGAGCAACAACTGCACCGAGATCAACTTATGAAGAAAACTACGCTAAGTTCATCCAGTCCGGTGGTCAAATAGAAAAACCTGCAGATCAGTTAGAATGTGGTCCTGCTTTACCAAAATTTCAACAAGCATTCGGTAAAACCGGAGCTGCTTTTTTAACGACATCAGCGTTAAAAGTCGGAACGACAGGCAATACTAGTGTGACAGGAGACAATGTTACGAGTGTTGTTAGGCTGGTACCTGTGACGACAGTGGAAAAAGAAATGGAATCTGAAAGTGATAGTTCAAGAGAAACATCAACTCCAACTGTGAATGCTACAGCCACTATTGGTAAATCATCTACAGTACTAACACCGATGAGATTGACATTTCCATTAGTTAATCGTGCGACGACATCTAATGTACCAACGACACGTGTAGTAACACCTCTGTTGGTCCGTCATCAGAGAGTCGTATTAGCTCCTGCAGCTGCCCGCATAACACAAAACAGAATAACACCTGAAGTGGCTGTCGTCGACTCCTCTGTTAGTTCATCAACATTAGAACAGTTGAGGGAATTTGATAAAGTTATGGAAAAAGTTAAAGAAAGAAGTAGTGTCGGAAGTTCTGGATCCATTGCAGATGAAGAAGGTAAATATTATTTTATTTTATTTTCATGTGTATATAACTAATAATATTTATTTTTAAAGTTGAATTTAAACCTACAAATGGTTCTGGAAATACAACAGTAACAGCAACATTAGAAAATGTTCAGACAAATCTACAACCTCAACAAATAGGTGTAACGTACGTTGGACAAGGTTTAGTGTCTACTTGCGCACCTGTAGTACTTGTAAATACATTTAGTAGTCTATCGTCTTCATCTTCACCAGCTCTGACCGTCGCTACTCAAGCAGGAACAAATTCCACAGTCACAGTAACCTCTGCAACAGTAACAACGGGCCTTTCTAAAATTCTAAACATCAAAACAAATGTTTCAACATCACCAGCAAAGTCTCCTAAAAGCAAAACAGTTAAATCAACCAGTACAAGTGCTTCAAAAACATCCCCTTTGCCAAAAATACAACAGAAACCTCAGGAAGACGAAGGAACTGCGCAAAGGTATTTAATAATAATTACATTTCTTATTATTAACATTCAACAACTATTTATAAAAATGTTCATTTTATTTTTGTTTTTATCTGCAATTTTTTAGTAGTTTTCAACTTAACTACTCAACGAATGATTGAAAATTAATTGTACAAAATTGTTAAAGAGTTATACAGTCTATTCTAAGCCATAGGAAACTTGGCATGGGGAGAATTAAACATAGGGTTGCCATCCGTCCTCTTTTCCCCAGACACTGTCTTCTTTTTAAGGGCGTCCGGGGTTTTTCACCTACGTAAAAAAAGGTCGTCAAAATTAGTTGGAAGCAATGAAAAAAAAAGGTCTTCAATATATTTTGAATGGCATTTCAAATAAAAACATACACTTTATTATTTTTTTAATTTGTCCTCTTTTTTTTTAAAATGACCTAGTCCTTTTTTCACAGCTTAAGTTTCTGGCAACCTTAATTAGACATATTGTAGTAGCCTTTGGTTAAATTTAAATGTGTCATTGGTGCATTTTGAAATGTCACCACAAAATTTAATAGAATAGTCATTAGTATTTTGTTTTAAATTTTATATGTCAAAAAATATAATTTTTTTACAATAATTAAAACATTTTTGAAATCCACTGTTAATATTATGAACGTGAAAACAAAATACTAGTGATTATTTTATCAAATTTTGTGGCTTATTTTCTATGGCTTAATCAACTTGGAATAGACCTGTATTAGACCATAGAATACAAAAAAAAATGTATAAATAAATAATAATTAAAATGTATTGTTTCCAGAATATACTCAATACTTGCTGAATATGCTGAACAACTGCGAAATTCTCCTGATTTAAATAATAAACCAGCACCTAGAAGACGTTCAAATCCTCCGACGAACCCTAGCCAAAGTGGTAAACGCAAGAAAACCAGCGGAAGCAGCGGAAAGAAACCTCCAGGAACAGCTGAGATGAGTCCTGGAACTGCAGACGATCATCGTACTATGGGAAGTGAAGATAGTTCTTCAGGAATCGTACAGGTCTCGTTACAAAACTCACCTTCCGGACAAAGTATGGCGGACGACACTCAGTCTTTACAGAGCAATGCAGATGTAGTTATATCAGATTACACGGAAAGGTAATTCTACCTTTTTAAATACAGAGTGTTCCAGACCACCCGTCCACTATGTTTTACGCCCAAGCTATTGAAGATAGAGTTTTCGAGTAAAAAACTTACTATATATATCGACCCTAAAGAATTTCAGGAAAATATTTTCAACTCCCTAAAACCACTCCTTGGAGGTAGTTTAAGGGGTACATGCCCATTTCTCAATATTTCAGTTTTCAATTTTAAAAATTTAATTTTTTTTCTTAACAAAAGTCGTTTACATATCTGTTTTAAGAAAAAGTACTAATTGATATACCATTGTATTTAAAAATTTTGAATTATTCCTAATTGAACTTTTCAATTTTTGGTCTGTCGTGTATGACATTTTAAACTATTAAAATCTCAAATAATCATACATCATTACAAAGTTCATTATTTCTACTTTCCGAATTTCAAAAAATAATAAAATTCCATTAATATTTAGCGAAATTAGAGCACTTTTAGTAAAATCCTAAAGTTTGCGAACAAGTCGCCATATTTTTTATCAATTGAAAGTATGAAAAAAATTTTTTATGATCTTTACAAACACATACTTTTTGATATATCATTCCATTTGATTTTGCTGAGAAACGGGCATGTACCCCTCAAACTACCCCCCAAGGAGCAGTTTTAGAGGGTTGAAAATATTTTCCTGAAATTCTTTAGGGTCGATATACAGGGTGAGTCATATCAGGTGGAACAAACTTAAACCGTTGATTGAGAAAAATATTTCAAGCAAAAAAGTTCATATAAACATGTGTCCGGAAACTCTTCCTGAGGGAGCTACAGACTCCCAAAGATTTTGACTAAAATTGGTTTTTATTTAATATCTGGAGAACCCATTGTAATACAGCAATGAAAATTAATACCTGGATTAGTAATAATACGTGTTATCGATTTCCAATATCAAACAATTGTTATTTAGACCAGGGGTGTATGGGGCCTTTGGGCTCTCTAATTTTTATCTAGTATTTTTTTGTTCTTCACTATTTTCCTATGTTTGGTATTTTTATAAGGTCATATGATACAAAATACACATAAATATACTTTGTTAAGTTGTCATAAGATCAACCGTTTACGAAAAATACGATGTGAAAGATAGTTTTGCAGAATTTAACTTTATACGGATGCTAAAAATTACACAAAATAAATTTATATTCTTGTTCTATAATTCAAAACAAGAATAAATGTGTATGTAAATATACCTTAAAAATGCATCCCTAACAACAGATAACAATTTTTAGTTTCGTTTTTAGTCAATTAATAAAGCACGAATTAAAGTAATAAAACTGGCTATAATTCTATGAGGAGTCATGTTAAGAGGAATATTTAGACCAATTATTTTTCTTATTTTTAGTACTAGAACAAGAATATAAATTTATTTTTTGTGATTTTTAGCATCCGTATTAAGTTAAATTCTGCAAAACTATCTTCCGCATCGTATTTCTCGTAAACAGTTGATCTTATGACAACTTAACAATGTATATTTATGTGTATTTTGTATCATATGACCTTATAAAAGTACCGAACATAAGGAAAAAGTGAAGAACAAAAAAATATTAGATAAAAATCAGAGGGCCCAAAGGCCCCATACATCCCTGGTCTAAATAACCATTGTTTGATACTGGAAATCGATAACATGTATTATTACTAATCCAGGTATGAATTTTCATTGCTGTATCCCAATGGGTTCTCCAGATATTAAATAAAAACCAATTTTAGTCAAAATCTTTGGGAGTCTGTAGCTCCCTCACGAAGAGTTTCCGGACACATGTTTATATGAACTTTTTTGCTTGAAATATTTTTCTCAATCAACGGTTTAAGTTTGTTCCACCTGATATGACTCACCCTGTATATTGTAAATTTTTTATCCTAAAACTCTATCTTCAATAATTTGGGCGTAAAACATAGTAGACGGGTGGTCTAGAACACCCTGTATATCATATATATTTTATGTACTAAAAACTAGAGCAAGTGTTTTTTTTATTCGCCTGTATTAATTTTGATTATTTTTTTATAGAATTTCTCAAACGACGACCCGACAGCTGATTTTCGCCGAAACGAATGCTAATAGCGCACACGGTCACCGTAACGTTATAATAGCTGATTCATCAGTCGGGGAAGCTTTGGCACAAGTAGGGAAAATAACAAACACTGCGGCAGTACTTGTCCCTGGCAACTACATTCTTCCCATGTCAGTAGTGAAAGGTGGCCACCAGATAACGATAGTGTCGGGTGGAAGTAAGATACTTGCTGTGAAACCTCTGAAACTTCCAACGGTTCCTGTAACTCAAACCACCGTACAATCTATGCAGAATACTCAAGTTGTCTTGCCCGAAGTAACGACAAATCTCAACGTCAAAGTATCTGAAAGCGGAGTCAGCCTCACCAGAAACTTTGGTACTCATATATCTGTTATAAATGAGGCTATCAGTACGACGCCAGTGTCCGATGCCATTTCGGAAATGTCTGAACCTGAACAGCAGTCTATATGTTCCGAAACAACAGAAGATGTTCAACAATCGGAGTTGAAACCTAAGTCGATAACACCACCCGTGCCTGACTCGATTCAAACAGATTTGGATACAGTTAACGGTAAATATTAATTATATTGTCCTGACCGGGTAAAAACCAGATTCACACTACCCTATTTTTTAGGAGCCCATTTTTTTACTTCTTATATTATTTTCATTATTATTAGATTTACTAATTAAGTTTCTCATTATCTATTTTTTTACATATTTTTTTTCTGTGAACTTTTTGAGAATCATATATTATTATGTATTATTATACATAAAAAAAATTGTCAAAAAATTTACTTTTTATTTTATTTTTTAACCGAGTTTGAACTTTTTTAGTTGTCTCAGGTAAAAAGTATAGTTTACCCGGTCATGGTGACACATACAAGTAATTTAATATTAGTTCTGAGTGTGGGTACAGTGAATGTATATTTTTCAGGTGTGGCAAATGGTCCAATGCTATCGGACAGCTGCAATACCGAAGACATGATGCAAAATGGCAATGATACAACTGTCGAAGAAGAAATAAAGAAAGATGTAAAGAAAGTATGGTCAGGTGATGATGAGACGTTGCTCAGGCACAGTCCCGGAATGCAATACGGAGGAGAATCAGTCCAGCCTCTGGCAAGGGTTCTTGAAGCACCAAAGAAGAGATTTGGTGCAAACAGTGCCGGTGCAACCTCAACCGATAGTAAACTGGACAAAATACGTGCCAACACTTCGGCAGGAATAGCAATACTCCAAGCTCAACGAAAGCAGGCTGCACTAGAAAGGGAATTCAGATTACAAAAGTCCCTCTCTGAGGAGTGCGAAGACCTCGGGGTAGATGAACCCAGCACGAGTGATCTTTTTCCAGATGCGCACCTGCTATTCGACTCAAACCACTCGCCGCTTGCGGACAACTCTTCACAGGACACTGCGTCGAGCAGTGCTAATCAAATCTACTCGGATCTAGTCTCAGATAAGCTCTCCGAGAATAAGGACATGGATGACATCAGCCAGGACTCAGACTACTTCTTTGATAGGGAGGGTCTGTCAGTCAAGAATGGCACGCTCGGCAGTAAAGACCTCTCAGATCACTCATCCCCTCCCTCGACGTCCAAACTGTGTGACTCACCAGCCGCACTAATAACGTACTCAAAGAAATCGCGAGCTAAATTGGAGACGAAAAAGAAGTCTGCAGCAATGCTGCTTGAGACAGATTCAGATATGTGGTCACTGAGCTCTGCAGATTCTGATTCGAGGGCATCGACGGGCACAGGGGGTCGTTGTGCGGCCGACGTGTGTGTGTCAAGGGACGAAGAAGCTTCCCCGAGTGTGAGGAGGGCCTCTGCCAGAGGCCACGTTAAGAAAGGTTGCTCGTGCTGTGTCGGCTCTCCCCCGCCCGCCAAGAAACGGATTCTGTCCGTGAAAAAGCTGAGAAGTTCGCCCGCTTCGGTCAAAAAGGTCAGTTAATGACCGTGATGCCGTTTCGGTATTCATGTGATGGTAAATGATAATCTAGTCTTAATGCTGTTAGTACAAAAGTCTCATTGATTTGCCGGGCTTTGCGAGGATCGGCTTCTATCAAATGTCGAATACGGCGTTAGATAAGTTAAAAATTACTATACATATCGCAAGGTTTAAATTGTCACTATTGATCTTCGCTCTACAACAGTAATTTTAACAAAATATTTTAATGTCTACCAATTTTAATTATATTGATAATGATTTGACACCCAGTGAAGTTTTCTGTTTTGCTTTTTAACAATTGTATTTTTTTATATATTAAACAATTTGTATATATTGCGAAGGTTAATAGTCATTGACAACAATGAAATTTCTTTTGATTTGATCGGAAATTGTGTGTTTGTATATATTTATTCGTATATAATTATTTATAAAAATATATGACTATGATTTGTCTCAAAAAAATTTTTTTAAAAACAATACTATACAGGGTGAGTTTTTTATTTTGAGACTGCTTAATATCTGGAAAACTATGGATTTTTACGGAAAATGTTTGGTACAAAAGTTACAGGATTTGGAGGGGCAAAACCAATGGAGGTAACAATTTTTATCTTGAGTGGAGGTTTTAAGGTCATTTTAGGGTCAACTAAATTTTTCAAATGGAAACCTATTTATTTTTTTGCAGATTCATTGGAAAAAAAATTTTTTGCGTTCAAAATTTTAAAAATAATTATACAAGATGTTTAAAGAAAATGCAGATTAAAAAAACTATATTTGTATGATTTCAGTGTTTTTCAACGCAAAAAAAAATAATTTATTATAAAAAATGATAAAAAAGTATTCAATTTCATTTTTTAATCTGTATTTTTTTTTAAACATCTTGTATAATTATTTCAAAATTTTTAAAGGCAAAAAAAATAATTTTTTTTAATGTTAAAAAGGAAAAAATAAATAACCTTAAAATTGAAGTTTTTTTTAAACTTTTTAGGCAAAAGTTGTTACTTTTTTTCTGCAAAGTATGAATCTGCAAAAAAATAAATAGGTTTCCATTTGAAAAAATTTTGTTGACCCCAAAATGACCTTAGAACCTCCACTCAAGTTCAAAATTGTTACCTCCATTGATTTGCCCCTCCAAATCCTGAAACTTTTGTACCAAACATTTTCTATAAAAATCCATAGTTTTCCAGATATTAAGCAGTCTCAAGATAAAAAACTCACCCGGTATATATTTAAAGAAGATATAGGTATGTTAGTATTGTATAATTATATAAGCATAGATTATTGAATAGACGTTTGAAATAAAAAACGCTTATCGGAATGTATAATTTCTTTGTTATATCCAATATTAATGAATGAATTTCCTGGTGCAATATTTCCGGTTTAAGTTGAAATAAATCTTCACTTTTATTAATACTGTGCAATAAAACTTGCAAATAGAATTTAAATAAATGCATGAAGTACGAACAAAGTTTACTGTTATATTGTTGTACTATTAAACTATTCAAATATTTATTGATTGAATTGTTTAAAAAATTTATTTACCCTTTACTCTAAGTTTTCTATATTTCTATCTTACAATTTTATTTAAATATAATTGTGATTATTTTTTTATCATTAATATTATAAAGTAAAGGGTAGTCATTTAAATGTTATAGGAGAAAATTATTAATTAATATTCTCAATTACGGGTTGTTTATTGTGGTTTGTTTGAATGCCTTGCGATAGACATAGTATATTTTCAACTGTACGTTTTAGCTGTGATCTACATTTTATAGCTGTATGCAGTGCTTTGGCCTGAAAATATGCGTTAGAAAAAACCAGGGCATTTGTTTATCAAATAATTTATAAAAGTATTTTCATATATTGATTATTAATAATTCATTGAATAAATATTTTTAAATTGTTCTCAATAAAATGCCCTGATTTTGATATCGGAAAAGCTCGATCATCAATATTGAGATCAGTACTGATGTTTGCAATATTACTTGAGTATTTCTACGGGTAAAAGTAACCTTTTGAGGCAGCCCTATAAATAACTTGTTATTAATGTCCTTTTTTCTATATATATTTTTTATTCAAACGTGTATATATAATAATTAAATAATAATATTTAATAATAAAACAATACTGTTGTGGCAGTAAAAAAATTTCATCTTCCAAATATTTACATCAGAAATATATATCTTTCAAAAGCCAAAACGATTAACATAATTAAATATACAAAATGAACTATTTATTAATAATAAATAAATAATTAAATAATATATCTAATCCAGTCAAGTACTTTAGTTAGTTGTTTTGGAATCTGAACGATTCAAATGTGAAATGCCAAAACGGATATAATTTAAAAACCACCTCAAAGGGTTAACAAATTGCCCTCTTGTTCGTTTTTCACACATTTCATAATTTACTTATACAGGTTGATACAGAAAATATGATATTTGTCTTATAAACGTCGCTAGAAATGTACGTTTAATTAATAATATCATTTTTATTGTATTGCCCGGTATATATATATAATGTGTAATATATATTTAAATGTGTTTTTTGTACAAAATGTTTTATTTTTTGCTCATCGATTTGATTTTTGAAGATGTAATAAAATAATATAATATCTGATGTGAACATTTTTATATACTTCCAAAATTGTTACAGCTATATTGTAATTTAATTTATTCAAAATTTTTTACGTTGTTTTAATGTATTTTTCCTGTAAAGTGCTTTTTGATATTTATTTACAAACAATTGTTTTTCGTGTAATTTTTTTTTAAAGTGTGAGCACATTCCTTTTTTTTTTTTAAAGATATTTTTACGGAACTAGTATTACATAATAAAATGAGGTTATTTAAAGAATGTACGGTTGATAAAATAGAATAAATTTTGTCGCCAATATCAGTGTACTTGTAAAAGGCGACAAATAAAGAATTAATAATAATATTGTTTTTTTTTTTTTTTTTTAATTGGACCATTGTTCTAAACTGGTTTATTAAAAAATAGTTAATTTTTTTATGTGTTTTAAAATAATTATTGTAGAAATTATAGTTTACATTAAAAAGTAATATATTATTATTAATAAAAAAGTCTATACAGATACTTTTTTTTTGTCACAATATCCTTTATATTAATCGGTTTCAGAAAATTAAAAATAATTATTTAAAAAAGGATATTTGATAAACGGAATATGCTTTATTTGTTTGATAAAATATACAACATATATACAAATAAAATAAATAATTTATTGTGTTCGGACTTTCTTCATAATATCTAAAACTTGTAAACTAGGGAATGGGCAAGTCGGGAAAAAATTATGACATCCGGTTCCATCAATTCCGGAAATTAATTGACCCATATGTGTTGCAAAATGATACTTGGATGTTACCTCAGCTGTGGTTCCTATACTAGTATCTCTAAAAATAAATAATAATATTTAACAAAAAAATATATTAAATAATAATAAACACATTTCCTAACTAATCAATATTCAAGAATTTACATACAGTACCTTTTAAATATAAGATTGAAATTTATAGATACAATGGGATCACCAAATCTATTATTTAACCACAAAAGCACCCACCTGCATATTACCGTGAGGCGTGGAGGGGGGGGGGGGGGCAAAGAAATCTTAAATGGCAAGTGGGGTTGAGTGAGGGCTCGTTCGAAAGGGCTTATCAAGACAGAAACAAAGCAGGATCGCCGAGGTATCTACGATTTTTTTTCGAAGAGTTATGATCATTTGAACATTTCTATTGAGATTAGGTTAAATACATTTTCAAAAATGCTATAAAATGAAAAAACAAATCCAGTTGAAAAACTGATGTTTATCAGCACGTGTCATCTTTGTGTCAAAAAATTCAACTTTTCTGTTTTTCATATATTTTTTAATTTTCAAAAATGTACTAAAATGAAAAAAAATATATTTTGACACAATTAACACGACTTACTGACAAACGTCAGTTTTTCAACTGAATCTGTTTTTTTCACTTTATAATATTTTTGAAAATGTATTTAATCTAATCTCAATATAAATTTTCAAATGATCATAACTCTTCGAAAAAAAAATCGTAGAGACCTCGGCGATCCCGCGTTGTTTTTATCTCGATTAGCCCTTTCGAACGAGCCCTCACTCAACCCCATGGGCCATTTAAGATTTCTTGGCTCCCCTCCCGCCTCCCGGTGATATGCAGGTGGGTGTTTTTGTGATTAAATAATAGATTTGGTGATCCCATTGTATCTATAAATTTCAATCTTATATTTCAATCAAACCATGCAAAAGTTATTTAGGTGGCCCCGATCTTTTGGAAGGTACTGTATATTATTTTAAATTAATGTTCTTTAAATTTAATAATCAAAAATCTTCTTTATAATTTTTATTTAATTTTTACAGTACTCTTGAAATGTTTTAAAAAAATTCATAAAAATTGAGTGAACCACTTATATTAATTACGTATTAAACTAAACTAATTAAATGTAAATTCTGCAACATAAAATTAATGATTTTTAATTTTTTAAATCATTATGCTGATATAAGAAAGTATGATACATAAACCAAACAATTAATTACACTTTAATATATGTTTGTGAAAATATTCATATTTGAAAATAAATAATATATAGACCGTAAAATATATGATACTTATATGATTGTAAAATGAACACATTTAAAAAAAATCGGTTTACCTTATTAAATATAATAGCGACTTTTCGGATTCTGTAATTTTGTCTTTTTTTGTTGTAGCGTTTAATTCACATATTAATTTCGGTAAACACGAATCTTTAATTGTTGTCAACAATTTAAGTCTAGATGTGTGCGAACCTAAAAGAATTCGTATTATACGATTGTTGTATTATTTAAAATTAAAACAAATAATTCCTTACCGATTTTTTTAAACTCCAATTCGTCGATGTTCGCTTCTAAATTTGTAAGTGTTCTGTCTTCAGTAAAACCAGGAGTCCTTGGCGCAATAATATTTAACTTGTGCGATTTTAATTTAACTTTATTATCCCCTCGTTCATTTTTTGAGTCATTTCTTAAAACTGTCTGATACACTTGAGAAATAAGTAATGTATAATCCACTGTTAACAGAAGAATCAAAGCAAAAAAAGAAATAGCACGCAATATTTGTCTAGATTCCATATTTGTTTATAATATAAATAAACTTTTATATATTTTTATTAGTTGCACACTACTTCAATTATTGACACCATATTAGTCAAATTTACATTTATTTTTGTTAAACTTTGATTTGTGGATATTGTTGAAGAACTGTTTTAAGAAATAGCTTGTAATTAACTAAAGTTGTAAGAACCTTGTTCTTACACATTTTTTTAGTAATTAAAGTGAGATGGAATACATGATTTCTTTAGGTTTAGTTAAGTTACCTCTTTTTCTACGCGACTATCCTTCAAATCAAACCCCACCTCTATTACTTTCATTTTTCTTTTAAACCAAACTGTTTCAAGAACATTAATGTTTTTATACGTTTGTTTAAATAAATTTCAGGTCCACTATTTTGTTATTTAAAAATATTTATTATTTATATTTATGTTTATTTAAAAACACTCACGCGTTGAAATATAAACATTTATAATTCGTGTAAATTTTAAAATTTATATCTTTTAATTGGTTATTGTAGAACCTCGATAATTTGTGTCAATGTAAATTCGTTACAGCGACATTAGTTTTTTTTAAGAAATATTTATAAAAATGTACTTAAAAAGGTCAACAATGATATTATTTTTTTTAATTATATGTAATATATTTTAGAACAGCGATTTCCAAACTGTTTACCATGACGGACCCTCAAAAATGAATCATACAGACCCCCTAAAGATAGAAATATTTTGTTTAATGAAAACTTGTACAATATGACCTTATGATAGCTTCGCGGACCCCAGGTTGAAAACTACTGTTTTGGAATATTCATATTGCTTTTAATCTTTACGGTTTTATTGAGTTTCTATTATATTATTTAATAAATATTTTTAATAATTATTTTTAATAATTACAGTAACTTCAGACGGCGTATTTTTTTTTTAAATAATACATTCTATTTTTTATAAGCATTTAACAATAATTGTGTTAATTTTATAACATCAATGTCAACAATAGCTGGAGAAATTTTCATCATTCTTATTCTATTCATAATTGTTAAGCTATGTTGCATAACAGATAACATAACTTACAATACATACATGCGTTGTTTTTTTTTTGTATTTTAATCTTTCTCCAAACAGTGTTTTACTTTCTCCAACATCTGAATTTTAATGAAAGTGAAAGTACATAGTAAGTATAGCAGACAGTACAGTAATGATACGGACATTTATAGTTTTCTATTATTTAATGTGCATTTTTTTTTATTGAGAACCTGTTAAGTAACTTTATCTGTTGTATAACACCATTATGACCATTATTATCACATGCAATTATTTCAAATGCAATTGTTGTTTTTTAATTTCTTTAGTTTGATTATGTATTGTTTAAATTACTATCCCCTTCGAATATTTTTATTAGATTTATCGATGTCTTTAACCGACAATTTTTAGGAAATTTAAACAACTATATAATAATAATAATAATTTGATATATATGCATTACTTATGTATGCAATTTCTTGATTTTTTTTTTAATTTGATGTTTATTGCCTTCAAATACTTCAACTAATTGTAAGTAATATTATAAATATTTAAATTAAACAGGAGTCGTAAAACAAGTTAAAAGCTAAATTATAAATAAAAAATAATATTTTAACAGTTGATACCTACATAGAAAGACAGGTATGTATCTACAGCGATTTTTTCCATCATAGTTGTTGAAATGTTGCCGCGACCCCCAAAATCCGCGGTCCTCGACCACGGTCTATTAACAACTCCGGCACTGGGTAACTAATTTTAAGAAACAAGTATCTATGTAGATTAATAGATATATAGATATTATAAATTCATAGTGTTCCTATCTATATTAACTTATGTATAATAAACAATATGTGCCGCTATCTATTAGAAAAAAGTGTATATAACATATTGGTGACTACAGATTTCTGCATTATCAAATTAATTACATATAATGTCCGCAGTCACTGATTAAAAAATCAATCTTGTATGACTACTTTGTATTATTGCATTTATCTATTTTCGAAATTGTATTATGTGTGTATTTCATAATAGCAAAAGAGCAAAACTTTCCGTATAAAATATATCGATCTCTGTTTTTATTATTAAATTTGTATAGTGCGTACTTTTTCTTTCACATGTCCTCAATAAAATTATCCAGTAGATTTCAAAATTCACCACTAAATATTTACATAAATCTAGCGCCACTAGTTGTCATTAAACTTTTTTTTAAACTAAAATTACTGTCAGCTGACAGTGAGGTTGTTTTAGAAGAATTTAATATTTACAATGATTTCTTCGTTATTTCATTATTGATATTTTCTTCATTATTCATTTCAATGACATCCCCACCAGTTGTTCAACTATATCAAGTTTGTATTCAGAAAATATTCCATTTATTTTTTAATACACAGTTAATTAATAGAATATTAAGGTTATTATAATATTATTATAATGAATTTGAAAAAAAATGTAGCAAATTATCAGTCGACAGCACAAAACAGTATCATTTGGACTCAGATAAACCGTGATTCTGAAGATGGTTTGATTGGAATTTCTACAGATTCAGTAAAAGTATAAAGTATATGTAAGTATATGAATTGAATTTAAATATTAAAATGTCAAATATCTTTAGGTACGTTCTGTTTCCGAACATTCTAATCCGGTGGTTGAAACACATAAGAAAGGCCTAGATGTCTTATCTGCAGCAGTTTTTATTGCTGGAGAAATGGCCGGTAGCGGTGTTCTGGTTTTACCAAAAGCAATTGTTGATTCAGGTAAATTATTATAAATAAGTGTACTGTCCCAACGGGAATTTAATCTCCGCTGCAACAAACTGTTTTTAAATAATTCTGTCAAATAAAAACCATGCACTCATAATTTCCAGTTTAACCTTATTTACTTTTAAAGGCCTTACGTCAACAAAGATTATTTTTAGATTTAAAATTCAGCAATATATTTTTTTTATGTACATAAAGTGACAGGACGTTCTGGATTTGAGTAGTCTGCCCGCATCATAAATTGTCCCAGAAAACATTCTATATTTTACCACCATAGATAAATAGCATGAAAAATGAAATTATTTGTTTTATAAATGAATTAATTGCTATTGTTTTTATTACTTAAAATTATATATTTATATATATTTAGTAATTTGATTTGTACAGAATAAAATTGCGATGATGAAATTATAAATTAAAATTCAGTGTATAATAAATAATAAATGCGACCTTTAACTTAAATGATAAAAATTATAAATTATTAAGTGTTATTTATTTTCTAGTAAATAAAATAAAACTTAAATCCATTTTAATTATTTTATCAGGTTATTGACATAGTATTTCTTACAAATATTTATTTTGATTTAACCCTTTAACTATAGGTGTTATCAATAGATGACTAAACACATTTATTAAATTAGTTTATCATATTTTTATATTCAACTGAAATTCTTTAGGATGGATAGGACTTATACTATTAATAATATTATGCTTCAACGCTGGTTTTGGAGGAACAAAACTTGGTGAATGTTGGGATATTATCGAAGAAAGATATCCAGAGCATCGATCGAAAACAAGGAACCCGTATTCCACGATTGCGTATAGAGCCGTTGGCTTATGGGGCAGGTTAGATTTACTTTTGTAATCTTTTTAAATCTCAGTACAAAAATAGTTAATACTTATCAATTAATTTAAAATGAATTTTTATTTTAGTCGACTGGTGTCTGCATGTGTACAGTTCACATTGTTCGGAGCTGGAACTGTCTATTTACTTTTGTCGTCACAAATTCTACAAGATTTGCTAACCAGTTTTGTACCTGAAATAAGTTTTTGTTTATGGTTTTTAATAATAGCATGTGTGTTATCACCGGCAATGTGGTTTGGGTCTCCGAAAGATTTCAGGTATTGTCAGATTAAAAATGTATAAAATAATTTTTTTTCTTTATAATTCATTAACTCATTTTTTTTTATTTACTAACATCTTTCATCGCACTACTATTTTTATTTTTATTTTAAGAATCGTTGGCATTGGAGCAGCTTTGAGTACAGCTTTAGCATGTGTATTTATGTTTTCACAAATCGTTATAGATGGGTTAAATTTGACCAAACCTGTCTCACATGCTACACATTCATTCACAGATTTCTTTCTGTCATTCGGAACAATTTTGTTTGCATTTGGTGGTGCATCGACTTTTCCAACAATACAAAATGATATGAAAAATAAAAATAAATTTTCTTCTAGTATACTTATTGCATTTGTTGGTAAATAATTTTATTGATTTTTTTTTAATTGGAATTAGATAATATTAATATTGTAAATCGGTTGAATTAAAAAATGTCTTCTGTTTGGGGAACATCGTTTTCTGGAATTATACATCATATGGACTTCGGAATGTAGTTGACAAATATTTTTGACAGAAGGCCGTATTCATTATTATAACTTTTTCACCTTGCTTTACGTTTAGAGTTTTTATTTGGCAAAAATATATTTTTCGACAAACAATTTACATTTTACTTATGATATGAAATTTAAGATAATAGGATATTTGACTAAATAAAATATATTGTAAATTGTTCGTATGTATATAATAGATATTTTCTAAATATCTTTTTCCAAAATAATGCAGAAAAACCCTGAAAATAATCTTTTTCTATTCAAATTAAAAAATTCTCGACAAAACGAGCATTCAAAATCAGGTGGTACGCATGACATAACTTTTACTAAACAAACTGAAATCAACCAATAGAGATCGAGTATTCTGACGTTTTTAGTAAGTAACTACGTCATACCAGTGACAATTCTGCTAGACGCGTTTCGATCACATGACAAATAGATTAAATATTACGTTTTGATATTAGGTTTATTATTAAAATACTGACTTATTTCACATAAAAAACTTGATTGTTAATTATAGTAATATATACTACACTATTTAGAACATTTTAGTCTTTATTATTAGTAGTGTCAAAAACCCTATCCGATGTTTCTGTGATTTTAAGTCCAGGATGTTGTGTCACTAAATAGAAGACATTTTAATTTATCCACCCGATATAAAAGAATTAATCATTCATATTGGGTTGCTCTTACAGATTTTCAATAAAGAGTTCAGAGGTAAGATGATGATTTTTTGAACTCAGTTTACCCCTAAACTCTAGAAAATGTTTAAAGACTCCATATTAAGATATCTGTATCAATTTAAGTACCGATATGCAGTTGAAACCGATTATAACGACATGAGTTAATACAACATCGGTTTTAACGACTCGAAATAAATGTCCGACTAAATCCTATATTGGCTTTACGACCTAATATGGCTGGTCCCCTCGATGTTGTTATAACCAATTTCGACTGTATATTGAAGAGTTTTTTGATGACCTAATATTTTTATTTTAGCAATTTTAATTTTATATCTACCCATCACCGCTGGTGGGTATTTTGTCTACGGTGAAAATGTTGAAACGAATATAACTGAGTCACTGAGTGGTAGTATATTAGTAACGTTAGCTAATATCTTAATGGCTGTGCATCTAATCCTTGCATTTTTAATTGTGATAAATCCTGTTTGCCAAGAAATAGAAGAATACTTTCAAATTCCGCATGGTTGGTGTTTAATATTTTATTGTTGTTTGTTTTAATTGTTAATTTTGTTTTTGTTTAATTTAGATTTTGGATATAAACGCTGTACGGTACGCCTTACGATGGTGTGTTTGATGGTATTCATCGGTGAAACAATTCCAAAATTTGGAAAAATATTATCGCTTGTAGGAGGTTCGACGATTACATTACTGACCTTTGTTTTTCCATGTTGGTTTTATATGAAGCTTTGTAACCAATCATCAGTCGACTGGCCTAAAAGGTATTTTATAAAGAATTAATAATATAAGTAAATTTAATTTGTATTTGTTTTTAATTTTTAGAAAAATTCCATTGCACGTTAAAGTTTATTTATGGGAATTGATATTGATAGGTGTTTTTGGAGGTGCTGCATCGACGTATAGTGCAGTTTTATCTATTTTCGGTGCTGATTCAATAAGTTTACCATGTTATTGGCCTAAACTTTAATAAATGAATTTATTTATTTATTTATATTTTAATTTATTCATTAGTAAATTTTTCCTAGGATTCAAATAAATATAATTTATTATAAATTGTTAATTGTGAAAGAATTAATTATAAAAATGGTTTTTAATTATTAATTATAATTAAAAATCTGTATAGATATTAAAATGTACTATCTATAAATATATATTTTTGTAAAATGAGTAATGTTTTGATTTTAAAATAAATATAATTTATTAATATAATATAAATAATATCTGTAAAGATAAACAAGTAATGTAAAACTAATTAAGAGCATATATGTAGATAAATAGATGTTAAAATTCAGTCAGTTCATAACTGCATGTTTTACCTATGTAGATAAACAGGTATAATATTAAATAAAATTCCTACATAATGAATGCAAGTGGCTTATGAAAAAATTATTGATGAAATTTAAAAGGTCTTGTAACGGCGTCTAAGGGGAAAAGCTCGAAATACAAGAAAATTGTAAGTAGCGCCATCCGTTATTCAAAAGCGAGATTAGTTATTACAGATTTCTGTTCTCAATCAGTACATGTGCCGTCTTCTAACAAAAACACTGTGAACAACAATACGATAGTCGAACATTCCCGGCTAGATGTCGATACCTTCAATATTTCTACACTCATCGCTTGATTTACCGACGTTGTTGGTAATTCAACCGCTTGATTTGGCGACATCGAGAGGGGCCACCACCACCGTGCCAACCTCAACGTTGATTGGTGAATTTAAATTTCGCGCAGAAATATAGCAATCACGGTAATATTATAGAGGGGATAAGAGAAGGTCGGCAAATCACGCGTTTGGCCCGTCGGTAAATCAAAGGTCGGTAAAAATAATGAGTGTATATTATTTTAGATGGCGCCATATCGTCGCTTATCTAACAACATCGCTCAAGTCGAAAATTAGCGGTTTTTACATTTTAATGTCATTGGATAGAGTTACTCATTGCGCGTCGATCTACCAATCACATTCTAGACGTTTCGGACAATAAGAGATCAGAATTCAAAAAATAGTGACAGCGCAGCGCGCACGCCGTACAGTGGGTTAAAATCATACTTTTTTGCGTGAAATTTCGCTTCAAGCCAATTTTCAACCAATTTTAATGTATAATGTATCCACTCGCATTTGAAAGGTAAATAGTTGTAGTTTCTGAAAATTACCTCAAGAATAGTCAATTCACCCTCTTAATTACCCTTTCATCCCCTTAAATCTGAAAAATCGATTAAATGAGAAATCCAAAAATTAATAAATCGAGTAAGAAATCGAGTATTGCACAAATATAAGAAATAAATTATTACACTCATCGCTTGATAAACAGGGCCGTCTTTAACCTATTGGGGGCCCTGGGCACATTAGGACAATGGGGCCCCTATGACCTTGACAGAGTTAAAGAAGTTTTCACTTCAAATATTAAGAATATGAAAAACTTAGTTTACTGATGATTGTTTTAAAACAGTGTAGGTAATTAGTACACCATTAAACGGCTGGTCAGTATTTCTCTACAAAAAATTTCCCTGACTTTTCCCGGTTTTCCAGGTGAATTTTTACGTTTTTCCGTTTTTTATTAAAAAAAATTTTAACCATATTTTACACAATATATTAAAGTTTACGGAACTTTAAAAAAGAATTTTAATACCATTGCGAATTTTGTTACATTTTTTTTTTCAAAATACTGATTTTAAGGTATCAAAATTCTCTACAAATTGATTATTTTAAAATTAAATTTTCTATATAAGTGCACTCCGTTACGTGTTAATATACGCATTTTTTTATTACATAAAAACGTTAAAACGGGATAAATGTTGAGGAACGAAATGCACCATCATAAAGTAGAGTAAATTTCCATCATTCCAGAAAAAAAAGATTTCAAATTGGTAAATTTTTGACCAATTTACAAACTTGAAAATAGGCTATTTTTAGGTATCGCCTTAATTAATGTGCAGAGGGTACGTGTATACGTAAAATAAATCAAATTTCAAGAAATTATTTTTAATAAAAATAATATCTTCAATAACAAATCACAAAATAAATAAATATCACCACTGTCCACTGTTAAAAACCATTAATATATTCAACGATTGAACAAATTGCATGAAGTGTGGTACCTATACACTTCTGATTGATTAAAGTACTAAAAATAGATCACGTGATAAAACAGAATTATTTGTTGACAATAGAACTTTTTTGAAAATTCTGCATGTTTTTTTTTAAATTTAAATAGATAATTGTTTAAAAATATTTGCGGTAAATTTCTTGACGTGGTGTGGGTTTTGCATTTTTACAGAAAATTCCCTGTCTAGCAAAATTTCCTGACTTTCCCGGTTTTCCAGAAACTGGCCACTCAATGTATTTTTACAAGCTTTTACTTAACTTCACATGTATGTCCCGTGGTACAAATCTTGCGACCGATTTTTAACGAACTTCCCGTCGTACGATTTTCGTCAAATTTTGAAATATGGTGTATTCTCCGTGACAATGCACTTTTTTATCATTTTTATAGCTATGTTATTTTATTATAAGGTCTTTTTTGATGTATCTAATACATCCAATAATATGCTTGCGTTTATAATTTTTCGTAGCCATGGTTACTTTTTATAATAAAAATAATTATGTCGAATGTCAAATAGAATTTAAAAGTAGCGGTTATTTTAGTTTGTAGCCCTAAGTTGTTTGTGTAGTTCTAAAATTTAAATTTAAAAGTTACTTTATGAAGTGCTAAAAAATATAAATACTCAATTTACGACTGAGTTCCATAATGTCAATTTTTAGTGTAGTTAAAATAAAAATTTGACAAAATAACACTTGTATTAAAAGAAATCCACATACGAGGGAATGAAACATTGGAAATTTATTGTAAGGTAAGATTTTTATGTATTCATAGACACTTTTATAGTTATAGCTGATTTCGATATCAACGTTTTTAATGTTCGCAAAGAAAAATGTACGGGATTAATAACTAACGTAAAAAAATTCAACAGTAGATTGAGAATGTTATTTTAAGCAAAAAAATTTAAATTTCATAACTATATGACAATGGGTTCTCTAGATATTAAACATAAATTTTTGGTACAATTTTTGGAAGGCTGTAGCTCTTTCACGAAGAATTTTCGGAAACATATTCATATGAAGTTTTTTGCTTAAAATAACATCCTCAATCCACTGTTAAGAACTTCTTTAACTATAGTTCTAATTCATTCTTTATTTGTAATTTTGAATTTTTTTTTTTTTTTAAAATAAGTAATTCTTATTTTTTTAGTCGTTTGGTTGGTTAATTAGATAGTTCTGTATAAAATATTGTTTTTTATAATAATTTTCTCTTCAATTAAACCACTTTGTTTTTCGCAGAAAGTATTTTTGTTAGATATTAATAATTTTATTAAAATTTTAATATTCATAACTATTTTCTATAATGTTGTAAACTTTATTTTCAATGAAAATTGATTTAAAACTCACAAATTATATTTTAATTTACGTAAACGATGTTCATGTATTTAAAACCTGATGCTTATGCAAATATATAAATAATGATTTATTGTTAGTGACGTTAAAAATATTTATTTGTTTGAAATTAAAAAGATTCTTAAAATAAGAAAAATTAATAAGTAAATAGTAATCATTATAAACTTTGATATTTTAATTTTCATCAAAATGTAATTTTTATTATATTTCAATGAATTTATTCCAATGAGGTTTTAAAAACAAAATATGGTTTTTAGTCTTCTGATGTAATGAATATGTAATAAGTATAATTAAAAGAATTAAATGACCTATGGCTAAAAATGAATACCCAAAATAAAAAATTAGAAAAAAAAACTTTTTTAAAAAACAAGCTTTTATATACATATAATACACATGTGCACTAAAAAGTAAAAAATAAATTTTCAAACTATCCCTTTATTTTTAGCTCACAAAGTCTTCCAGAATTATTATGACTAAAAAAGCTTGTGGCGTTCATTTAATATTTAGAAATATCTAGTATACTAAGTATGTAGGTAATGTAGCAAATCAAAATGGAACTTAATGTAATATTTTGACAAATTAATTGAAAATATATAAGGTAGTTTGTTTTCGGTAACTATCCATGTAGAATCTAGAAGAAATTAACCTGGAATTTTATGTAATATTTTGAAATATTCGTTTAAAGTAGCTAAATGTAGTTTTTCTTTGAGAAACTTTTAGCACTTAATTTTATTTTGAATCTAGAATTCCAAATATTAATGTAATGCACCAATTTAACATTTGATGATTTAATGTAATATTTTGAAATATTAATTGAAGGTAGATAATATACTTTTTTAACTCCTACACTTTTTCCTATGTTGAATCAAGCGAATTTTAAATATTTCTTTACTGATTGTTAGTGAAACCTGGAATTTAATGTAATATTTGAAACAGTAATTTAATGTAGCTAAAGGTATTTTTTCTTTCTAAAATTTATAATTTGAATTAAGAATTCCAAATATTAATATAATGTACAATTTGACATAATATAAATAAGTACAATTTAATATATTATTAATTTACAGTAGAAAATGCAAGTTTTTCTTTGTTGATCTTTTAATAACTTTTTCTATTTCTAAATATTACATTAAATATTAAATGAACGCCACAAGCTTTTTTAGTCATAATAATTCTGGAAGACTTTGTGAGCTAAAAAATAAAGGGATAGTTTGAAAATTTATTTTTTACTTTTTAGTGCACATGTGTATTATATGTATATAAAAGCTTGTTTTTTAAAAAAGTTTTTTTTTCTAATTTTTTTTATATATTTAAAATCCTAAACATGCTGAAATCGGAAAGCCTGATTTTCGGGCGAGAGTAGAGGGGCTTCGCGCATGCAAAAATTAATAAGCAAATAGGTATTGTAGTTAGTCATTAATGTCATTATCGTTTGATTTTTTTCAAAATAAATATCGTATGTTTTTCGGTAATAAATACCGGTTATTGTTTGGTGATATGGGGCCCCTATCAATCGCGGGGCCCTGGGCACGTGCCCAGAGTGCCCAGTGGGAAAGAGGGGCCTGCGAGTAAGTACATATTAATATGTAATATAATTGTAACTACAAACTTACAAGTTTAAAATTTAGTCCGAGTTAAAATTATAGTATAATAAAAAAGATATATATAATATATTAAACATATTTTATTATAAAAAGTATTTTTACATTGACAGTCTATTAATCCTAAACAAATTATTTTTACGTTAGGAATGATTGAAACAAAATGAGTTACAAAAAACAATGCCTTATGATTGAAATGTTTTTTTACGTTGATAAAATCCTAAAGTTCAATTTTCTTTGGATTACCCTTACGGTCGTACTCGTTCAATTCGTTTGTAGCATGTTTCGCTATGTAGCTAATAAAGTCATTAAGTTCTCGGCCGCCCTGTAACACAAAAAATACATTATTATTTTATTTTTTAATTGCTCATTAAATTCAGTTAAAATTATAAAAACTTACATCACGTGACAAATAGATTAAATATTACGTTTTGATATTAGGTTTATTGTAACACTTATACAGGGTCCTCCAATAGTGTGTCCGGCATTGTTTTACGCCCAAACTATTGAAGATAGAGTTTTAGGATAAAAAATGTATTATATATATTGACACTAAAGAATTTCAGGAAAATATTTTCAACCCCCTAAAACCGCTCCTTGGGGGGTAGTTTGAGGGGTACATGCCCGTTTCTCAGTAAAATCAAATGGAATGGTATATCAAAAAGTACATATTTGTAAAGATAATGAAAAAATAAGAAACTTTTGTAAAACAAAAATTTTCATACTTTCAATTGTTTAAAAAATATGGCGACTTGTTATCAAATTTTAGAGTTTTACTCAAAGTGCTCTAATTTAGTTAAATATTTATGGAATTTTATTATTATTTTAAATTTAGAAAGTAGAAATAATGAACTTTGTAAAGATGTATGATTATTTGAGATTTTAATAGTTTAAAGTCTCATACTCGACATACCAAAAATTGAAAAGTTTAATTAGGGATAATTCAAAATTTTTAAATACAATGGTATATCAATTAGTACTTTTTCTTAAAGAAGATATGTAAATTAACAGTTTTTGATAAAAAAAAATTAAAATTAAAAATTTTCATTTTCAGTTTTCAATTTTAAAATTATAATTTTAAATTTTAAATTTTCTTAACAAAAGTTGTTTATTTACATATCCTTTTTAAGAAAAAGTACTAATTGATATACCGTTGTATTTGAAAATTTCGAATTATCCCTAGTTGAACTTTTGAATTTTTGATATATCGCGTATGACACTTTAAACTATCAAAATCACAAATAGTCATACATCTTTACAAAGTTCATTATATCTACTTTCTAAATTTGAAAAAATAATAAAATTCCATTAATTTTTAACGAAATTAGAGCACTTTTAGTGAAACCCTAAAATTTGAGAACAATTTAAAGTATGAAAATTTTTGTTTTACGAAAGTTTCTTATTTTTTCATTATCTTTACAAATATGTACTTTTTGATATACCATTCCATTTGATTTTACTGAGAAACGGGCATGTACTCCTCAAACTACCCCCCAAGGAGCGGTTTTAGGGGGTTGAAAATATTTTCCTGAAATTCTTTAGTGTCAATATATATAATACATTTTTTATCCTAAAACTCTATCTTCAATAGTTTGGGCGTAAAACAATGCCGGACACACTATTGGAGGACCCTGTATAATACTCACTAGCATAATTGTCAATAAATGTTTTATCCAGTTTTTCTAAATGCACAGTACAGTATTCTGTGTTGCTTCGTAGATTAGATACTTTTGTCTGAGTGTTGTTTGGAATGATTGGGTTTTTCATATTCCTTGTATCTTTCTTGGATAATGCGGAATTGACATCGAGAGTAGCAGGAGGTTGTCCATTACCAGTGCTCGGGGGTTTCGACAGGAGTTTATCTGTTGATGCTTTTGCAGAACGCTTTGATCCTGCCCGATGTCGTCCCCTCCCTAAATATAAATATCAATTATTAATACATCAATATTTGTTTCATTTTACATGCGAGCTAAATTGTAACACTTATATAAATACTCACTAGCATTATTGTCAATTAATGTTTTATCTAGTTTTTCTAAACGCACAGTACAGTACTCTGTCTTGCTTCGTAGATTAGGTACTTTTGGCTGTGTGTTGTTTGGAATGATTGGGTTTTTCATATTCCTTGCATCTTTCTTGGATAATGCGGAATTGACATCGAGCGTAGCAGGAGGTTGCTCATTACAAGTGCTTGGGGGTTTCGACGGGAGTTTATCTATTGATGCTTTTGCAGAATGCTTTGATCCCACCCGATGTCGTCCCCTCCCTAAACGTGTATCATATATTTGAGAACACTTATCAATCACTTTAGAGAAATTCTCGCTCGAAGCAAGTACATTTGAGATAGTTGAATATTCTACCCGGCGCGGTTTATCAATTGTTATTTCAGTCGGGAGACATGAGCTAGGGCTGCATTTATCGTGTCTATTAAATACAATAATCGAAGAAACACTCCTTTGATTAAGTGACTGCGAACTGTAATAAGAGTGGTGATGAGACCTGCATGAAAGACTGTTTCTGTATGATGTGCTTGGTTGGGCTGAATTACTGTTGTTTCTTATCGATGACACTGAAGACAAACGTTTCGTCACTAATATTCCTAAATGTTTATAAATTTCAGCAAAAGAGAATACTTACCATTACAGCTTGTTTGTGTGTCTGGTGAGCTAAATGAAACTCTCTTGTGATTTGACTGGGAGCTGCACGGATCATCTAAAATAACAAAATATTAATTGTAAATATTAGTTACAAGTTACAAAGTTACAAATCTTGTTTTAGTTTATTTTACTAATGTAAGCAAAACATTTAGAAACTGCTTTGTCTGTTATACAATATCAATACACGGTGCAACTTCTCCAAACTGACTAGTATTGGTTACTAAAATAAAACAGTTGCTTACACAAACTAAACAGCTTGGAGACAAGGAACATCAAGGATTTAACGCTACTATTAATTCAATAGTTTATTACTAACTTACTTGTCAATGAAGATACTCCATTGAGAGATCCTTTCTTCAGTATTGATTTTGGTTGTTTTTCAATACTTAACATTGTAGTGCTTTCTGGTATACTGACTTTGATTGTTTCTTCTGCTGCACTGCACGCCTGTTCATTTAGTTTCTGGTATTTCAATTGGGAACTTAATAATTCATTTGTGGAGTCACTCATGATAATTTCTTTCTGGCGTTTGAGCATCGGTTTATCAAAAAAAGTCTCATAACTGATATCGTTCAGTGTTATCGATGGCTTTTTTTCTTGTTTTTTTGACATTTGATTGCCATTCAAAGTAGTCTCTTTACGAAGGCCAGTTACATTCATGTTCAGACTCATGTTTTCTGATACCGGACTCTCCGGGTTAGTTTTTGTTGGTTTTATATTATCAGATACTTCATTACTTTTATTTGGCGCTGTTTTAGAAGTATCATCATCTTCGGTAAGATCAATTACTTCTATTTCGGAATCAGTCGAACTGCTCAAGAAGTCGGTCGTTGAGAATTGTGGCAACATTTTAATTATTATGACTTCATAATTAAAAATATATAAGAAAATTACTATAAAAAAAATTGAATATGTAAAGATACTGATATGTAATGTATATTTAAACATAATGGCATATATATTATATGGGTTGCATAACTTTAAAATAAGGACATACAGATAATATTCACTGATTATGCAAGGATCTGGAAGATGCAGTTGTCCAGATATTTGATAGATATTTGGCAGGGGGAATTAACAATAGGGTCACAACTGCTGACAGAAGAGATGGACGGGTCACTCAGAGTGGAGGAACCCGTTATATGAAGAATCGTCGAGAGGCAACTAGTCACTCAGTTTAAAACAGGTCTGCGACCAGACCTACTTAAGTTCATCGGAGGAACACTTATGAGGGTGGATGGCTTGACATTAGAAATTGCAGAAGAAATGGCAACTCAAGAAGAGTTGAATGCAAAAATTGTGCAACAAAGAGAGGACCGAGCTCAATTAAACACTGTTAGAGGTTCGATCAGAAGCAAGGAAAGGCCACCCGATAGAATATACATAAATATTGATGGAAAACGGGCCAAAGCACTGATCGACACAGGATCAGTGGTGACAATAATAAAAAAGAAACTGGTACCAGAAAGAAATATACAAAGGTGCGAGCATGTTAGGCTGCAAGGAATCACCGGAGATGATATAGATATGGTGACAGTGAAAATTCAAATATCCAACTTATTTGTACATTATAAGTGTTATGTGTGTTTAAGACGAATTGCCATTCAGGTCTGACTGTATACTAGGACGTGATTTCTAAAAGAAGTTAGTAAGTCGGACAGCTGAAGAAGTCGATTGTTGAGAATTGTGGCAACATTTAGATTTTAATTATTATAATTGAATAAATAATTATACCATCGATTTTAAAACAAATATTTTAACTTTAAAAACATTACTTTATAAATAACATGTAAAGAAAATACATAATTGAAACACGTTTTTTAGCCCAAACTACAAACTGTTAAAAAATGTCATAAGCAATTAAAATAAGTAGACACCTTCATTTATATATCGTGTACTGCACCAAAAGAACAATTTTAGTAAATAAAAATAAATTTAAAATGTATTTACCTAAGAAAAAAACGAATAAAATGTTCTTTCTTCACACAACTATGCGGTTTCAAATAGCGTATGACTTACCGGCGGGCCAAACGCGCGATTTACCAACCTTGTGATTTGTATTTCTGCGCGAAATTTAAATTCACCAATCAACGTTAAGGTCGGCACGGTTCAATTACCAACAGCGTTGGTAAATCAAGCGATGAGTGGGATGAGTGTATGTACAACAAATACACATTCGTAGCCGGTAAGCTAGAAATCTGTGACTTTAAACAGGATATAAAATATCGTGCGGGTCATTCGAATGATTTTTATCATGTAATCGAGGAACTTTTCTTTTAAAATGTTCATTGATAAAACTACTATTATGAGAATATTCCTCTATTTAATCTAATTTTAATTTTTCCGTTGAATATTAGTTATTAGTTAAGTTATTACATAGAAAATTCACATTTGGGTTTTGTTATAGTGATAATAAATGACCAAAGGCCCAGTAGTCCTGAAAAACGTACTTCTACATCAAAAAATAGGATATAAAAGTTATTTTATTTATTCATGGATACCCGGATAATATCAGAAGGAAGACAAGTTTATTGTGTTCTTTTTGAGAATTTTGTAATAACAGCTTATATAAATTATATAAAAAACACAGAGGAACCTCGTTAGTATACTTTTGTAAAGACTGTGAGGAAAACACTTACTAACGAGAAAAATGTACTAACAAAATATTGTAACATATGGTAGAATGCCGGGTCCTAAAATAAAAACATACCTACTGTGGCGAAAAACATACTAGAGGTTCCACTGTATCAATTTCTTTATCGAGTAAGTACATATTAATATGTAATATAATTGTAACTACAAACTTACAAGTTTAAAATTTAGTCCGAGTTAAAATTATAGTATAATAAAAAAGATATATATAATTTATTAAACATATTTTATTATAAAAAGTATTTTTACATTGACAGTCTATTAATCCTAAACAAATTATTTTTACGTTAGGAATGATTGAAACAAAATGAGTTACAAAAAACAATGCCTTATGATTGAAATGTTTTTTTACGTTGATAAAATCCTAAAGTTCAATTTTCTTTGGATTACCCTTACGGTCGTACTCGTTCAATTCGTTTGTAGCATGTTTCGCTATGTAGCTAATAAAGTCATTAAGTTCTCGGCCGCCCTGTAACACAAAAAATACATTATTATTTTATTTTTTAATTGCTCATTAAATTCAGTTAAAATTATAAAAACTTACATCACGTGACAAATAGATTAAATATTACGTTTTGATATTAGGTTTATTGTAACACTTATACAGGGTCCTCCAATAGTGTGTCCGGCATTGTTTTACGCCCAAACTATTGAAGATAGAGTTTTAGGATAAAAAATGTATTATATATATTGACACTAAAGAATTTCAGGAAAATATTTTCAACCCCCTAAAACCGCTCCTTGGGGGGTAGTTTGAGGGTACATGCCCGTTTCTCAGTAAAATCAAATGGAATGGTATATCAAAAAGTACATATTTGTAAAGATAATGAAAAAATAAGAAACTTTTGTAAAACAAAAATTTTCATACTTTCAATTGTTTAAAAAATATGGCGACTTGTTATCAAATTTTAGAGTTTTACTCAAAGTGCTCTAATTTCGTTAAATATTTATGGAATTTTATTATTATTTTAAATTTAGAAAGTAGAAATAATGAACTTTGTAAAGATGTATGATTATTTGAGATTTTAATAGTTTAAAGTCTCATACTCGACATACCAAAAATTGAAAAGTTTAATTAGGGATAATTCAAAATTTTTAAATACAATGGTATATCAATTAGTACTTTTTCTTAAAGAAGATATGTAAATTAACAGTTTTTGATAAAAAAAAATTAAAATTAAAAATTTTCATTTTCAGTTTTCAATTTTAAAATTATAATTTTAAATTTTAAATTTTCTTAACAAAAGTTGTTTATTTACATATCCTTTTTAAGAAAAAGTACTAATTGATATACCGTTGTATTTGAAAATTTCGAATTATCCCTAGTTGAACTTTTGAATTTTTGATATATCGCGTATGACACTTTAAACTATCAAAATCACAAATAGTCATACATCTTTACAAAGTTCATTATATCTACTTTCTAAATTTGAAAAAATAATAAAATTCCATTAATTTTTAACGAAATTAGAGCACTTTTAGTGAAACCCTAAAATTTGAGAACAATTTAAAGTATGAAAATTTTTGTTTTACGAAAGTTTCTTATTTTTTCATTATCTTTACAAATATGTACTTTTTGATATACCATTCCATTTGATTTTACTGAGAAACGGGCATGTACTCCTCAAACTACCCCCCAAGGAGCGGTTTTAGGGGGTTGAAAATATTTTCCTGAAATTCTTTAGTGTCAATATATATAATACATTTTTTATCCTAAAACTCTATCTTCAATAGTTTGGGCGTAAAACAATGCCGGACACACTATTGGAGGACCCTGTATAATACTCACTAGCATAATTGTCAATAAATGTTTTATCCAGTTTTTCTAAATGCACAGTACAGTATTCTGTGTTGCTTCGTAGATTAGATACTTTTGTCTGAGTGTTGTTTGGAATGATTGGGTTTTTCATATTCCTTGTATCTTTCTTGGATAATGCGGAATTGACATCGAGAGTAGCAGGAGGTTGTCCATTACCAGTGCTCGGGGGTTTCGACAGGAGTTTATCTGTTGATGCTTTTGCAGAACGCTTTGATCCTGCCCGATGTCGTCCCCTCCCTAAATATAAATATCAATTATTAATACATCAATATTTGTTTCATTTTACATGCGAGCTAAATTGTAACACTTATATAAATACTCACTAGCATTATTGTCAATTAATGTTTTATCTAGTTTTTCTAAACGCACAGTACAGTACTCTGTCTTGCTTCGTAGATTAGGTACTTTTGGCTGTGTGTTGTTTGGAATGATTGGGTTTTTCATATTCCTTGCATCTTTCTTGGATAATGCGGAATTGACATCGAGCGTAGCAGGAGGTTGCTCATTACAAGTGCTTGGGGGTTTCGACGGGAGTTTATCTATTGATGCTTTTGCAGAATGCTTTGATCCCACCCGATGTCGTCTCCTCCCTAAACGTGTATCATATATTTGAGAACACTTATCAATCACTTTAGAGAAATTCTCGCTCGAAGCAAGTACATTTGAGATAGTTGAATATTCTACCCGGCGCGGTTTATCAATTGTTATTTCAGTCGGGAGACATGAGCTAGGGCTGCATTTATCGTGTCTATTAAATACAATAATCGAAGAAACACTCCTTTGATTAAGTGACTGCGAACTGTAATAAGAGTGGTGATGAGACCTGCATGAAAGACTGTTTCTGTATGATGTGCTTGGTTGGGCTGAATTACTGTTGTTTCTTATCGATGACACTGAAGACAAACGTTTCGTCACTAATATTCCTAAATGTTTATAAATTTCAGCAAAAGAGAATACTTACCATTACAGCTTGTTTGTGTGTCTGGTGAGCTAAATGAAACTCTCTTGTGATTTGACTGGGAGCTGCACGGATCATCTAAAATAACAAAATATTAATTGTAAATATTAGTTACAAGTTACAAAGTTACAAATCTTGTTTTAGTTTATTTTACTAATGTAAGCAAAACATTTAGAAACTGCTTTGTCTGTTATACAATATCAATACACGGTGCAACTTCTCCAAACTGACTAGTATTGGTTACTAAAATAAAACAGTTGCTTACACAAACTAAACAGCTTGGAGACAAGGAACATCAAGGATTTAACGCTACTATTAATTCAATAGTTTATTACTAACTTACTTGTCAATGAAGATACTCCATTGAGAGATCCTTTCTTCAGTATTGATTTTGGTTGTTTTTCAATACTTAACATTGTAGTGCTTTCTGGTATACTGACTTTGATTGTTTCTTCTGCTGCACTGCACGCCTGTTCATTTAGTTTCTGGTATTTCAATTGGGAACTTAATAATTCATTTGTGGAGTCACTCATGATAATTTCTTTCTGGCGTTTGAGCATCGGTTTATCAAAAAAAGTCTCATAACTGATATCGTTCAGTGTTATCGATGGCTTTTTTTCTTGTTTTTTTGACATTTGATTGCCATTCAAAGTAGTCTCTTTACGAAGGCCAGTTACATTCATGTTCAGACTCATGTTTTCTGATACCGGACTCTCCGGGTTAGTTTTTGTTGGTTTTATATTATCAGATACTTCATTACTTTTATTTGGCGCTGTTTTAGAAGTATCATCATCTTCGGTAAGATCAATTACTTCTATTTCGGAATCAGTCGAACTGCTCAAGAAGTCGGTCGTTGAGAATTGTGGCAACATTTTAATTATTATGACTTCATAATTAAAAATATATAAGAAAATTACTATAAAAAAATTGAATATGTAAAGATACTGATATGTAATTTATATTTAAACATAATGGCATATATATTATATGGGTTGCATAACTTTAAAATAAGGACATACAGATAATATTCACTGATTATGCAAGGATCTGGAAGATGCAGTTGTCCAGATATTTGATAGATATTTGGCAGGGGGAATTAACAATAGGGTCACAACTGCTGACAGAAGAGATGGACGGGTCACTCAGAGTGGAGGAACCCGTTATATGAAGAATCGTCGAGAGGCAACTAGTCACTCAGTTTAAAACAGGTCTGCGACCAGACCTACTTAAGTTCATCGGAGGAACACTTATGAGGGTGGATGGCTTGACATTAGAAATTGCAGAAGAAATGGCAACTCAAGAAGAGTTGAATGCAAAAATTGTGCAACAAAGAGAGGACCGAGCTCAATTAAACACTGTTAGAGGTTCGATCAGAAGCAAGGAAAGGCCACCCGATAGAATATACATAAATATTGATGGAAAACGGGCCAAAGCACTGATCGACACAGGATCAGTGGTGACAATAATAAAAAAGAAACTGGTACCAGAAAGAAATATACAAAGGTGCGAGCATGTTAGGCTGCAAGGAATCACCGGAGATGATATAGATATGGTGACAGTGAAAATTCAAATATCCAACTTATTTGTACATTATAAGTGTTATGTGTGTTTAAGACGAATTGCCATTCAGGTCTGACTGTATACTAGGACGTGATTTCTAAAAGAAGTTAGTAAGTCGGACAGCTGAAGAAGTCGATTGTTGAGAATTGTGGCAACATTTAGATTTTAATTATTATAATTGAATAAATAATTATACCATCGATTTTAAAACAAATATTTTAACTTTAAAAACATTACTTTATAAATAACATGTAAAGAAAATACATAATTGAAACACGTTTTTTAGCCCAAACTACAAACTGTTAAAAAATGTCATAAGCAATTAAAATAAGTAGACACCTTCATTTATATATCGTGTACTGCACCAAAAGAACAATTTTAGTAAATAAAAATAAATTTAAAATGTATTTACCTAAGAAAAAAACGAATAAAATGTTCTTTCTTCACACAACTATGCGGTTTCAAATAGCGTATGACTTACCGGCGGGCCAAATGCGCGATTTACCAACCTTGTGATTTGTATTTCTGCGCGAAATTTAAATTCACCAATCAACGTTAAGGTCGGCACGGTTCAATTACCAACAGCGTTGGTAAATCAAGCGATGAGTGGGATGAGTGTATGTACAACAAATACACATTCGTAGCCGGTAAGCTAGAAATCTGTGACTTTAAACAGGATATAAAATATCGTGCGGGTCATTCGAATGATTTTTATCATGTAATCGAGGAACTTTTCTTTTAAAATGTTCATTGATAAAACTACTATTATGAGAATATTCCTCTATTTAATCTAATTTTAATTTTTCCGTTGAATATTAGTTATTAGTTAAGTTATTACATAGAAAATTCACATTTGGGTTTTGTTATAGTGATAATAAATGACCAAAGGCCCAGTAGTCCTGAAAAACGTACTTCTACATCAAAAAATAGGATATAAAAGTTATTTTATTTATTCATGGATACCCGGATAATATCAGAAGGAAGACAAGTTTATTGTGTTCTTTTTGAGAATTTTGTAATAACAGCTTATATAAATTATATAAAAAACACAGAGGAACCTCGTTAGTATACTTTTGTAAAGACTGTGAGGAAAACACTTACTAACGAGAAAAATGTACTAACAAAATATTGTAACATATGGTAGAATGCCGGGTCCTAAAATAAAAACATACCTACTGTGGCGAAAAACATACTAGAGGTTCCACTGTATCAATTTCTTTATCGAGTAAGTACATATTAATATGTAATATAATTGTAACTACAAACTTACAAGTTTAAAATTTAGTCCGAGTTAAAATTATAGTATAATAAAAAAGATATATATAATTTATTAAACATATTTTATTATAAAAATTATTTTTACATTGACAGTCTATTAATCCTAAACAAATTATTTTTACGTTAGGAATGATTGAAACAAAATGAGTTACAAAAAACAATGCCTTATGATTGAAATGTTTTTTTACGTTGATAAAATCCTAAAGTTCAATTTTCTTTGGATTACCCTTACGGTCGTACTCGTTCAATTCGTTTGTAGCATGTTTCGCTATGTAGCTAATAAAGTCATTAAGTTCTCGGCCGCCCTGTAACACAAAAAATACATTATTATTTTATTTTTTAATTGCTCATTGAATTCAGTTAAAATTATAAAAACTTACATCACGTGACAAATAGATTAAATATTACGTTTTGATATTAGGTTTATTATTAAAATACTGACTTATTTCACATAAAAAACTTGATTGTTAATTATAGTAATATATACTACACTATTTAGAACATTTTAGTCTTTATTATTAGTAGTGTCAAAAACCCTATCCGATGTTTCTGTGATTTTAAGTCCAGGATGTTGTGTCACTAAATAGAAGACATTTTAATTTATCCACCCGATATAAAAGAATTAATCATTCATATTGGGTTGCTCTTACAGATTTTCAATAAAGAGTTCAGAGGTAAGATGATGATTTTTTGAACTCAGTTTACCCCTAAACTCTAGAAAATGTTTAAAGACTCCATATTAAGATATCTGTATCAATTTAAGTACCGATATGCAGTTGAAACCGATTATAACAACATGAGTTAATACAACATCGGTTTTAACGACTATGTTCCTTTTAAGGATCTTGGCTTCTGGGTGTAAGCCATTTTACTGGCCAGTAAAATGACCAAATCGACGCGGCTTACACCCAGAAGCCAAGATCCTTGTCAAGATCACCGCGGAAGCCTGAAGACTTATATGTTCCTTTTAAATTTAAATAATTTTTTTAAAAACCATTCCGACTAAATCAAATTTTTTTTGATGAGTTAAAGATGCTATCGTATGTAAAAGGACACCCTGATTCCATATATGCCTATCAAAAGTTGCGCTGGGATCGATAAAACTGTTTTTTATAAAATAGATTACTGCGCTCCACTATATATATTTATTTTGTTCAGAAATACAAAAATATTTAATTCTGTACATTTTTACATATTTAGAGGAATCTCGTTAGTATACTTTTGTAAAGACTATGAGGAAAACACTTACTAACGAGTAGCATGTTTCGCTATGTAGCTAATAAAGGCATTAAGTTCTCGGCCGCCCTGTAACAACACAAAAAATACATTATTATTTTATTTTATTTTTGAATTTATATTAACTGTGATTTTTTTTAGCAAATTATGAAGTTTTTTTTCAAATTTGCTTCATATATTCCTATTCTATATTTTTGTTGACCTAAACTTAGGGGATGATGCCCTTGCTTTTTACTCGATAGATTATTTACAATATTTATTTACCAGAGTCTAATTACGTATTATAAAAATAAATATCAATTATTAATACATCAATATTTGTTTCATTTTACATGCGAGCTAAATTGTAACACTTATACAGGGTCCTCCAATAGTGTGTCCGGCATTGTTTTACGCCCAAACTATTGAAGATAGAGTTTTAGGATAAAAAATGTATTATATATATTGACACTAAAGAATTTCAGGAAAATATTTTCAACCCCCTAAAACCGCTCCTTGGGGGGTAGTTTGAGGGGTACATGCCCGTTTCTCAGTAAAATCAAATGGAATGGTATATCAAAAAGTACATATTAAAGATAATGAAAAAATAAGAAACTTTCGTAAAACAAAAATTTTCATACTTTCAATTGTTTAAAAAATATGGCGACTTGTTATCAAATTTTAGAGTTTTACTCAAAGTGCTCTAATTTCGTTAAATATTTATGGAATTTTATTATTATTTTAAATTTAGAAAGTAGAAATAATGAACTTTGTAAAGATGTATGATTATTTGAGATTTTAATAGTTTAAAGTCTCATACTCGACATACCAAAAATTGAAAAGTTTAATTAGGGATAATTCAAAATTTTTAAATACAATGGTATATCAATTAGTACTTTTTCTTAAAGAAGATATGTAAATTAACAGTTTTTGATAAAAAAAAATTAAAATTAAAAATTTTCATTTTCAGTTTTCAATTTTAAAATTATAATTTTAAATTTTAAATTTTCTTAACAAAAGTTGTTTATTTACATATCCTTTTTAAGAAAAAGTACTAATTGATATACCGTTGTATTTGAAAATTTCGAATTATCCCTAGTTGAACTTTTGAATTTTTGATATATCGCGTATGACACTTTAAACTATCAAAATCACAAATAGTCATACATCTTTACAAAGTTCATTATATCTACTTTCTAAATTTGAAAAAATAATAAAATTCCATTAATTTTTAACGAAATTAGAGCACTTTTAGTGAAACCCTAAAATTTGAGAACAAGTCGCCATATTTTTTAAACAATTGAAAGTATGAAAATTTTTGTTTTACGAAAGTTTCTTATTTTTTCATTATCTTTACAAATATGTACTTTTTGATATACCATTCCATTTGATTTTACTGAGAAACGGGCATGTACCCCTCAAACTACCCCCCAAGGAGCGGTTTTAGGGGGTTGAAAATATTTTCCTGAAATTCTTTAGTGTCAATATATATAATACATTTTTTATCCTAAAACTCTATCTTCAATAGTTTGGGCGTAAAACAATGCCGGACACACTATTGGAGGACCCTGTATAATACTCACTAGCATAATTGTCAATTAATGTTTTATCCAGTTTTTCTAAATGCACAGTACAGTATTCTGTGTTGCTTCGTAGATTAGATACTTTTGTCTGAGTGTTGTTTGGAATGATTGGGTTTTTCATATTCCTTGTATCTTTCTTGGATAATGCGGAATTGACATCGAGAGTAGCAGGAGGTTGTCCATTACCAGTGCTCGGGGGTTTCGACAGGAGTTTATCTGTTGATGCTTTTGCAGAACGCTTTGATCCTGCCCGATGTCGTCCCCTCCCTAAATATAAATATCAATTATTAATACATCAATATTTGTTTCATTTTACATGCGAGCTAAATTGTAACACTTATATAAATACTCACTAGCATTATTGTCAATTAATGTTTTATCTAGTTTTTCTAAACGCACAGTACAGTACTCTGTGTTGCTTCGTAGATTAGGTACTTTTGGCTGTGTGTTGTTTGGAATGATTGGGTTTTTCATATTCCTTGCATCTTTCTTGGATAATGCGGAATTGACATCGAGCGTAGCAGGAGGTTGCTCATTACAAGTGCGTGGGGGTTTCGACGGGAGTTTATCTATTGATGCTTTTGCAGAATGCTTTGATCCCACCCGATGTCGTCCCCTCCCTAAACGTGTATCATATATTTGAGAACACTTATCAATCACTTTAGAGAAATTCTCGCTCGAAGCAAGTACATTTGAGATCGTTGAATATTCTACCCGGCGCGGTTTATCAATTGTTATTTCAGTCGGGAGACATGAGCTAGGGCTGCATTTATCGTGTCTATTAAATACAATAATCGAAGAAACACTCCTTTGATTAAGTGACTGCGAACTGTAATAAGAGTGGTGATGAGACCTGCATGAAAGACTGTTTCTGTATGATGTGCTTGGTTGGGCTGAATTACTGTTGTTTCTTATCGATGACACTGAAGACAAACGTTTCGTCACTAATATTCCTAAATGTTTATAAATTTCAGCAAAAGAGAATACTTACCATTACAGCTTGTTTGTGTGTCTGGTGAGCTAAATGAAACTCTCTTGTGATTTGACTGGGAGCTGCACGGATCATCTAAAATAACAAAATATTAATTGTAAATATTAGTTACAAGTTACAAAGTTACAAATCTTGTTTTAGTTTATTTTACTAACGTAAGCAAAACATTTAGAAACTGCTTTGTCTGTTATACAATATCAATACACGGTGCAACTTCTCCAAACTGACTAGTATTGGTTACTAAAATAAAACAGTTGCTTACAGAAACTAAACAGCTTGGAGACAAGGAACATCAAGGATTTAACGCTACTATTAATTCAATAGTTTATTACTAACTTACTTGTCAATGAAGATACTCCATTGAGAGATCCTTTCTTCAGTATTGATTTTGGTTGTTTTTCAATACTTAACATTGTAGTGCTTTCTGGTATACTGACTTTGATTGTTTCTTCTGCTGCACTGCACGCCTGTTCATTTAGTTTCTGGTATTTCAATTGGGAACTTAATAATTCATTTGTGGAGTCACTCATGATAATTTCTTTCTGGCGTTTGAGCATCGGTTTATCAAAAATAGTCTCATAACTGATATCGTTCAGTGTTATCGATGGCTTTTTTTCTTGTTTTTTTGACATTTGATAGCCATTCAAAGTAGTCTCTTTACGAAGGCCAGTTACATTCATGTTCAGACTCATGTTTTCTGATACCGGACTCTCCGGGTTAGTTTTTGTTGGTTTTATATTATCAGATACTTCATTACTTTTATTTGGCGCTGTTTTTGAAGTATCATCATCTTCGGTAAGATCAATTACTTCTATTTCGGAATCAGTCGAACTGCTCAAGAAGTCGGTCGTTGAGAATTGTGGCAACATTTTAATTATTATGACTTCATAATTAAAAATATATAAGAAAATTACTATAAAAAAAATTGAATATGTAAAGATACTGATATGTAATGTATATTTAAACATAATGGCATATATATTATATGGGTTGCATAACTTTAAAATAAGGACATACAGATAATATTCACTGATTATGCAAGGATCTGGAAGATGCAGTTGTCCAGATATTTGATAGATATTTGGCAGGGGGAATTAACAATAAGGGGAATCACTGAAGATGGCAGCTGCTATTAAACTATTATCTGTTTCACATAAATATCTCATAATCTAATGGAGGGTGTAAAATTTTATGTAAATTGACTAAAATAAATATACAGATTTCCTAGAATAATTACACCCTAGTTGATATAAGTTGAAATAATGTTTACAGACCCGCAGCTGACCATAATAAAAATCATAGTTTATGTCCTAAATGTCCAACTGAATAAATGTTCAAATATACATTAATTGCTGAAACTTGGGTATACCCCTAGGAAGCGACCACCTTTTACTGGTTCACAAGGGGGAATTTTACTATAAAACTACCCTGATCGGGAACCAGAAAGTCAGTCTAAAGACAGTCCGAGTATAGTCCAAGTCGTGAGTTGATAGTTGGGATCTATGTTCGATAAAGTAAAGTTATTACTAAAGTTTATAGTTTCGGTATAAAGTTGTTTAAATATCAATATTAAATATTATAATAATTGGGGAAATTTTGTGAGAACAATTATGGTGTAGATTTTCTATTTATGTATTTTTTTTTTGTAAAGTCTAAGTTTTTAATTGTAAATAAATGTTTATAAGTTATTTGAGTGCTTAAAAGAAAACCCTAGTCCTATAATTGAAGATCCACATTTTTTCAGGCTTTTACAATAATTTCATCTATATCTCAGTAATACATCAGTAATATATCAGTTAAAATAATTAAACAATATAATTTCAAGTACCCGAGAGGTATAGCCTTACAAATTGGTGATACAGTGGTGGGATTAATTCAATTATTAATTCAATACTAGTGAAGAAAAGGGTTTTCTTTTAAATATTGATATTTAATATATATTTTTTTAAAATGGCAAATAATGAGGAAGTTACAAATGTACCAGCACCAGCGATACCAGCATTTGCACAACTACCTTTGGGGATGGTGGTTAGTACAGTGTCACCATTCACTGGCGATAAGGTAGGCGAATACTTTGAAAAGATTGAACACAGGTCTCAACTCGATGGGTGGTCTGAAGAACAGACAATTAACATCTTAAGATACCGTCTGGAAGAAAAGGCATATCAATTTTATAAAACGGAAGAAAGATTTAGCAATTCGAACATCACATATAAGGAATTTAAGAAAAAATTTTAAAATAAATTTATAGTTAAGAGTCTTCCTCGACAGGCACAGGCGAGGCTGAGTAACTGTTATCAGCAAGAGTCAGAATCTGTAAGTAACTTTGTGACTAGACTTAGAGAGATAGGGTCACAACTGCTGACAGAAGAGATGGATGGGTCACTCAGAGTGGAGGAACCCGTTATATGAAGAATCGTCGAGAGGCAACTAGTCACAAACAGGTCTGCGACCAGACCTACTTAAGTTCATCGGTGGAACACTTATGAGGGTGGATGGCTTGACATTAGAAATCGCAGAAGAAATGGCAACTCAAGAAGAGTTGAATGCAAAAATTGTGCAACAAAAAGAGGACCGAGCTCAATTAAACACTGTTAGAGGTTCGATCAGAAGCAAGGAAAGGCCACCCGATAGAAGCCGAGTACAATGCTACAATTGTGGAGAGTTTGGGCATATTTCATGGTATTGTAGATACCACATGAATTGTTATAATTGTGGATAAGAGGGACATAAAGCAGCTGAATGCAAGTCGAGCCAAAGAATGGAAGCCTCGAAACATTTAAACTAGTAGCGCACGTCGAGATGTAGTTTATTCGGCGGGTAGAAAAAAATAAAAGAGTCACCTTCTGTTCCAGCATTAATATAATTAATGCAAACACGACTCCAAGCTTCATATACATAAATATTGATGGAAAACGGGCCAAAGCACTGATCGACACAGGATCAGTGGTGACAATAATAAAAAAGAAACTGGTACCAGAAAGAAATATACAAAGGTGCGAGCATGTTAGGCTGCAAGGAATCACCGGAGATGATATAGATATGGTGACAGTGAAAATTCAAATATCCAACTTATTTGTACATTATAAGTGTTATGTGTGTTTAAGACGAATTGCCATTCAGGTCTGACTGTATACTAGGACGTGATTTCTAAAAGAAGTTAGTAAGTCGGACAGCTGAAGAAGTCGATTGTTGAGAATTGTGGCAACATTTAGATTTTAATTATTATAATTGAATAAATAATTATACCATCGATTTTAAAACAAATATTTTAACTTTAAAAACATTACTTTATAAATAACATGTAAAGAAAATACATAATTGAAACACGTTTTTTAGCTCAAACTACAAACTGTTAAAAAATGTCATAAGCAATTAAAATAAGTAGACACCTTCATTTATATATCATGTACTGCACCAAAAGAACAATTTTAGTAAATAAAAATAAATTTAAAATGTATTTACCTAAGAAAAAAACGAATAAAATGTTTTTTCTTCACACAACTATGCGGTTTCAAATAGCGTATGACTCCGTCCGTTTAACGGTAATGCGTCGCGACGTATCATAGCTTGATTTACCAACCTTTGATTTACCGGCGGGCCAAACGCGCGATTTACCAACCTTCTCCTATCCCCTCCATAATAGTACCGTGATTTGTATTTCTGCGCGAAATTTAAATTCACCAATCAACGTTAATGTCGGCACGGTGGTGGGGGCCCCTCTCAACGCCGTCAATTCAAGCGGTTCAATTACCAACAGCGTTGGTAAATCAAGCGATGAGTGTATGTACAACAAATACACATTCGTAGCCGGTAAGCTAGAAATCTGTGACTTTAAACAGGATATAAAATATCGTGCGGGTCATTCGAATGATTTTTATCATGTAATCGAGGAACTTTTCTTTTAAAATGTTCATTGATAAAACTACTATTATGAGAATATTCCTCTATTTAATCTAATTTTAATTTTTCCGTTGAATATTAGTTATTAGTTAAGTTATTACATAGAAAATTCACATTTGGGTTTTGTTATAGTGATAATAAATGACCAAAGGCCCAGTAGTCCTGAAAAACGTACTTCTACATCAAAAAATAGGATATAAAAGTTATTTTATTTATTCATGGATACCCGGATAATATCAGAAGGAAGACAAGTTTATTGTGTTCTTTTTGAGAATTTTGTAATAACAGCTTATATAAATTATATAAAAAACACAGAGGAACCTCGTTAGTATACTTTTGTAAAGACTGTGAGGAAAACACTTACTAACGAGAAAAATGTACTAACAAAATATTGTAACATATGGTAGAATGCCGGGTCCTAAAATAAAAACATACCTACTGTGGCGAAAAACATACTAGAGGTTCCACTGTATCAATTTCTTTATCGAGTAAGTACATATTAATATGTAATATAATTGTAACTACAAACTTACAAGTTTAAAATTTAGTCCGAGTTAAAATTATAGTATAATAAAAAACATATATATAATTTATTAAACATATTTTATTATAAAAAGTATTTTTACATTGACAGTCTATTAATCCTAAACAAATTATTTTTACGTTAGGAATGATTGAAACAAAATGAGTTACAAAAAACAATGCCTTATGATTGAAATGTTTTTTTACGTTGATAAAATCCTAAAGTTCAATTTTCTTTGGATTACCCTTACGGTCGTACTCGTTCAATTCGTTTGTAGCATGTTTCGCTATGTAGCTAATAAAGTCATTAAGTTCTCGGCCGCCCTGTAACACAAAAAATACATTATTATTTTATTTTTTAATTGCTCATTGAATTCAGTTAAAATTATAAAAACTTACATCATATTTGACAGGATTTTTCTTATTATTCTTCGGTAACCAATAAAGTGTTGGAAAACCTCGAACATCAAAATCACCAGGTACATCGTTACTTGTGGCATCCATTTTAACAATAGAAACTTCTTCGTTCTTCAACTAAAAATAAAAACAGTTATAAAATAGACAATATAAATTAACACTTAATAGTGTACATACTTTATCTCCCAATTCATCAAAAACTGGAGCCAGTTTCTTGCAGTGGCCGCACCAAGGTGCATAAAATTCAACGAGGGTATCTTTGTCATTATTCATAACAACTTCATCGAAATTTTTACCTACGGCTATTTTCACAGGGCCATCGTTAGAGTCAGGAACAGCTTCAGATTTTAAAAATGGAGTTAGTTTCTTTGCCTTCAAGTCGTTCAAAAACTGTTCAAATGTCTCCATTCTAAAGAAAATAATCTTTTATTTGTTGAATCAAAGCAAAAATACAGGGTCCTCCAATAGTGCGTCCGGCATTGTTTTACGCCCAAACTATTGAAGATAGAGAGTTAGGATAAAAATTTTACTATATATATCGACCCTAAAGAATTTTAGGAAAATATTTTCAACCCCCTAAAACCGCTCCTTGGGGGCTAGTTTGAGGGGTACATGCCCGTTTCTCAGTAAAATCAAATGGAATGGTATATCAAAAAGTACATATTTGTAAAGATAATAAAAAAATAAGAAACTTTCGTAAAAAAAATTTTTCATACTTTCAATTGTTTAAAAAATATGGCGACTTGTTCTCAAATTTTAGGGTTTCACTAAAAGTGTTATAATTTCGTTAAATATTAATGGAATTTTATTATTTTTTCAAATTTAGAAAGTAGAAATAATGAACTTTGTAAAGATGTATCACTATTTGTGATTTTGATAGTTTAAAGTGTCATACGCGATATATCAAAAATTCAAAAGTTCAACTAGGGATAATTCGAAATTTTCAAATACAACGGTATATCAATTAGTACTTTTTCTTAAAAAGGATATGTAAATAAACAACTTTTGTTAAGAAAATTTAAAATTTAAAATTATAATTTTAAAATTGAAAACTGAAAATTAAAATTTTTAACTTTAATTTTTTTTTTCAAAAGTTGTTTATTTACATATCTTCTTTAAGAAAAAGTACTAATTGATATACCATTGTATTTAAAATTTTTGAATTATCCCTAATTGAACTTTTCAATTTTTGGTATGTTGAGTATGACACTTTAAACTATCAAAATCACAAATAGTCATACATCTTTACAAAGTTCATTATTTCTACTTTCTAAATTTGAAAAAATAATAAAATTCCATTAATTTTTAACGAAATTAGAGCACTTTTAGTGAAACCCTAAAATTTGAGAACAAGTCGCCATATTTTTTAAACAATTGAAAGTATGAAAATTTTTGTTTTACGAAAGTTTCTTATTTTTTTATTATCTTTACAAATATGTACTTTTTGATATACCATTCCATTTGATTTTACTGAGAAACGGGCATGTACCCCTCAAACTACCCCCCAAGGAGCGGTTTTAGGGGGTTGAAAATATTTTCCTGAAATTCTTTAGGGTCGATATATATAGTAAAATTTTTATCCTAACTCTCTATCTTCAATAGTTTGGGCGTAAAACAATGGCGGACGCACTATTGGAGGACCCTGTATATATATACTTACGAAAATTCCTCGTTCATCTTATATTTCTTATTATCATCGTCTCTTGCAAAAACAGCTGGTTTATCACCTTTGATATAATCAACGCTGAATTCATTTAATTCGTGTTGAAAGTCATCTTTCGAACTAATAGCAAAAGTATAATCACTTTCAAAGTTCTTGGCCACTTTCAAGATTCGGTTACGCCAATAGTTGGTTCCTTTTACATTCTTAACGTAATCAACATTGTAATATGCGACTATCAGTGGGTTTTTGAAATCTTTTGCATTGTCGCGCACTCTGTGACCTACTAAGCCATGATAATGTTTATTTATCCAGTTGTGAAGTTCTAAATTATCTTCGGGTCCTTCATATACAATAAACGCTGGTTCAAATTTATTGTGCAAGTGTTTAGGACGGAACAGTACGATTCCATTACTGAAATGTATAAAAATGATACATTATTAGTTACAAACAGAAACAATCGTATAAGTTTAAAATACTTGCCTGATGCCCTGTTTTTTCAAAACGTCTTCATAGGAGGAATGCCCGAATCTTACAGATTCACGCAATTTATCAGCTAGTTTAAAGAAGTTAACTTTCAATTCTGTTTCCTTCTCAAAGAATCCAACAACAGCAACATCTTCTTTGCCGATGAACTCTTCTAATGCTTTCACTGAATCTAATTCTTTAGAACTTGGTCCGACTTGTGCTTTCATGTATTTAACAATCCCAGCTGTAAATAAATAAAATTCACTTAGTAAAATATTGTAAGAACAGTTAAACATTATATTAACAATCGTACCTGCTTCACGCGGGCCGTTGTACTCTTGAGACATCTCGCCATTTCTGAATATCTTCAGTGTTGGGTAGCCACTGACAGAATGTTCATTACATGTACTTTTACCAGCCTCGGTACAATCTATTTTAGCTAATATGATAGGCGGATCGTTCACTTTAAGATCCTCAGCAGCTTTTGCATATTCAGGTTTTAATCTTTTACAATGCCCACACCTGAAAATATATATGTTCAATATGTTTCAGTGAATTATAGAAAACAATACTCACCATGGTGCATAAAACATAACTAATACTGTCTCATGTGAAGAAATTTTCGATGAAAAATCATCGTCAGTGAGATCGAGTACATCTTGTTCACCGGCGAAACATGTATGCAATATAAATGTTAAAAGACATAACTTAAAAACAAACATTTTATAATTCTATCTAATAGTCGGTTGATATTTGATATAACATTAACACATCAATTAAAGCTATTTTATTTATTTCTATTGTTTTTTTACGAACCGGTTAACTCGATACAACGAACCACGTATATAGTGAATGTGAACTGTATTAAAATGAGTATACGTCTTTTCATGTGTGGTGGCGGTTTTTGATTGGTCGTTTCTTCATACATGTCATTTTTATTTCATGATAAGCAAAGATAGAGCTACAGAGATCACATATAATAAAATGAATAAAATATATAATAAGATATCAATTGTTTTATCCTATGTACAGTATGTAGTTTAAATTTAAATACTTTTTTCATTTTATGTCATACATACATATTTCATGTAGGTATGGTATAATCTTTATTTAGATTTTTATGTATGTATTAATGAAATAATGGTTGAATTGGGTGTTTTGAAAAAAAATGACACATTTATACAAATAATATTATTACAATTAAATATGTTAAAAATGATGTCATATTATTTACAAAAATACATAATACAATAAATATTTTATGTAAGAATATATAATTTTTAAACAATGGGTAAAACATTTCGATTATTTAAGAACTTATATACATTTCCTTAATTGAATCACAAATATTTGTTAATATTGCATATATGTACTGGTATAAGTGTTGAAATAGCAACAAATAGAATATATAATTTTATATGAATGGCTAGTCATTGAAGAATATTAAAAAATAACTTTTACATAATATATGTACATACCTAAATGTATGGTCAACTATTATTTAATATTATATACAAAGTTTCTTTCTTAATATAACAATTTAATTGATATACATACAAAGGTCACCCTTTTCTAAATTTTTACATGTCAATTTTTGTAACAACAAATATTCATCAAAATGTTTTAATAAAAAAATGACTGCCCCCATTTATAATTACTCATGTTTTTTTTTATAATATAAACTATATAATGTACAATGAAATACAAATATTCACAAAAAAACTGAAACAATATTTGCAATTAAAATACTTCATCGCTCCAGAACTTCATAGTGACATTCAATAACATAAAATAAAGTCCCACTGTATTCAATTAAAATAACTTATGTAAACTGAGTAAAATATATTAAGTACACTGATGGACCTATAATATTTAAAATAAAATAATATATAATATATTGAGTATTAACAAACATAAGAAATAAATATTTATTAACAGTGGTTCCATTTTTATAAAACGTGTTTTATAAATTTTAACTTTTCGAGATGGTCTTCGAAAAAAATAGATATTCAATTATTATAATGCCCATCTGCACTGAATTGTTATGTATAGGTAAAAAAATCAGAGATATAATTATATATATTGTATAAAAAATAATATTTACGTAGAATTTTGAAATGCAGATGGATTGAATTATTTAAATAATTAAACAATAAAATAAGTACATAAAAAGTGAATATTTTGTTAAATTTATAAATCTATAAAATTGTTTAATAAATGCAGTAGAGACCAGTTTTAACAACCTCGAAGGGACCGGTCAAATTAGGACGTAAAAGCCGATAGTTGTAATAATCGGCTAAAATACAATTTTAGTTGGACTTTTATTTTGTCGTTAAAACCGGTTTCTACCGTATATATAATCTCTCTTTATATAATTCATACCCATCATATTATTTTTGTAAATAAATCCACAATTTTTAAATTTAATTTACTAAAAAACTGTTAAATACAGAAGAAACTGACTATATTAGTTTACTATACAATGCACGGATTATTGCTAAAACTATTATACTGAAATATTTTACGTTAGTTTTGGATAAACATCTGAAAATTTCAGTACGCAGTATGAATTTTTAATAAATATAGCGATACACAACACTGCATGATGTAATTTTCAGATTTCTGGGTAAAATTAACATTTGTTCGTATGTCTTCTTCAATAATACTAAGAAATATTAAACAATGTGCCATATGTTAAATGTATTTTTGAATTATAAATTAAAATTTGTCACCAAATTGGTCCCAAGCTGTAATGAAAAATTAAATAAATACTATACTAATATCTTACTTAAAAATAAAAAAATTGTCATACTGACATAGTCAACATTATTAAATATACAGGTATTAAATTTACAAAAAAATGTGTCTTACAAAATTTTCTAATTTTATTCATACTACTGAGGTATCGTTTAATTTATATATATATATATGTACTTATAAAGAAAATAGTCAAATAATAACGAAGAAACATTTTTTCCTAAATATAATATTTTATGCTACGTTTAGATCAATAGACAACATAAAAAACTATCAAACATTTTACTTACATTATATCCAGATTGAATGTAATAATTTACAAATAACTTACTCAATTAAATGAAATAATACTAAAAAAAGCTTAATTTTGTATTCTAAATCACATAAAAGCGAACCTGAATTATAATATATTATGTCCGATACCATATACTTTTTTTTTATTAATCTTTCAAACGGAAATAATCTTATAATACCTTGTTAAATCCATAAACAAAATAAAAATTTTAAGTATATAATACCGGACATTAATGTTTTTTTAAAAGATCCATTATGCATTTTTTCAGTCTCAACATTATTTTAAATTAAAAATGTTATTGAGTAATAGACAATTTATTAATACTAACTTAAAAATTACTACAGAACATAGACATAGAGCATGGACCGTGCATTCGATTAGAAAACAAGACGGTTTGGAATAGATTTGTCCTTATTTAAACAGGAGTGTATAGATATATCCTAAATAAAAACAACTAGATTATCTAAACATCAAAAATTTAATGAGAAAAAAAATATAGAGCAAGCTTTCGATTCACAGAATCATCTTATTAATAGCCTGAAGATGATTCTGTGAATCGAAAGCTTACTCTATATATTTTTTCTCTTTAAATTTTTGACGTTTAGACAATCTAGTTGTTTTTATTTATTATATTCAACATCACTACTAGTACATTGAGGAAATGTTACATTATTATGTTAATACAGAATGCGCGGTCCATGTTCTATGTTGATGTTACAGAAGATATTTTACATGCATATCATCTTATGTATATGCCAGCCTAATACAATTATTAAAAAATTGTTATTTTATTTCACGAAAGTCTTTTATTGCCAAAATAGTAAGATTGATCCGTTTATTTTATATATTTGATACACACATATTTATTTATTTACTACCATCAAAACTACAAAAAAATAATATATATTTTATTTTGGTATATTTTAAGGCAATTCTATATTTTATAATAAAAATTAATAAAATACATTTGTACATGGCTAACATTTCTGTGAGTAAATTAGTCAAATGTTTTAGCCTACTTCATTTTATTTGAACGACAAACTAGCCTAAATATTTGATTTAAGACTCGTTGGGTTATTTGATCATAAATATTTGATTCGAAGATAAGGACGACAAAGTCATTATTAAATAACATCAAGTATATTATAGAATACATTTAAATTAGGCTGGCAATGACTTGGAAAAATTGAAGAAAAAAAATCACTGTATAATATAATATATCGATAATCTTAAATAATAACATGATGACTAATATTTTGGCTATTTTCTGATAAACACTTAATTCGATTTAGTTTTGTATGTTCTTTCGTTGATTTGAGAATATGTTAAAATAAATGGTAACTTAAGAAATAGGAGAGTAAACTCTGTAATACAATTTTATGAGTCAAAATATGACCCCCAAAGTGGGTGGTCTCTCGTGCTCGAACCTCTGCGCAGTAGTTGACTGCGCAGCTGTATAGTTGTGTGCGTACTGCAAGGTACAGTGGTGACTGCGCACCAAGTAAATTTATTAATTTTGCGCAGAGATTCGAAAAATGTGAACCACCCATTCCAGGTTCCGCATTTCGGCCTACCCCTTCCACTTGAATTTACTCTCCTGTCTCTAGTCTTCATGATCTGAACAAAACAGGTACACTTTAAACTTTTAAATTGCTCTCCTGAAAAATGATATTTTTGCAGTTGTCATGTTATGACTTAACACTATCGATAATTGTGTATATATTTTAAATATGTCTACAATACCTGGTTAAAAAATAATTTTTCAAAATAAATAATACATAAATGTAAATTTTTCACCAATTTTTGGCACTTAAAAATATATAATATATACATATACGTGAATTCTATAATAAATTAACATTCAATTGTTTGAAAAATTGATCCTTTTATATTTGATAATAATAATGAGTATGTAAATTTAGAATATGAGAAGCCTTAATATAGGTTGTATATTTAAATAGTACGTTAAGATAAATATAAAGGCAAATTATTTAAAAATATAAAATATTTATATTTTTTAAATGTTCGTTCCTTAATCATCAAGAGAAAAAATTTATTTTTTGCAACAAATACTGAATTTGGAATTCATTTATGTTTAGCTATTTTTCCATGATAAAAAAAAGGCCCCTCTACGAGCCTCTGTTAAAATAGTTATTTAATTTTGATTAGAAATCAAGTCAAGATATTTAAAACGACTTATAAATAAATAAATTTTGACTGTTCAGATGAGTAAGACGCTAGTTAAAATATTCAAGGAAACCACTTACTTATAGACATTTTTTCCTCGATGATTAACTTATATAAACGACACTATCCAACTATTCAATAACAACAACGCGCAAGTATCATTTATAATCATTTACACTTGGTTTTACCATCTAACAGTTTTTTCCACAAGTCTAATTGTTCGCTATTTTTTACCATATGAATACTGATCCCTTTCTGAACATTACAAGGATTGAATGCAATGCGTTTGTTGAGAAACTCATTCACATACACCCTCCTAACTCCTATGTCATGGGCTACAATCCCAGTCGTGAACACATCCTCCAGTTTTAAATAAGTATGGTTCAGAGCAGCGCTGTATAAATCACGTACTGCACAAGAGGATATTAAATATGCAGGCCCCGTTGTAAAATCGGGGAAAACAGGTGCTGCATATTGCTGAGGTGAAACGTAGTACTTTGATTTTGTGTTGCGTATAGGCTTCCACTTTCTTGCAAGCCTACCGTATATGACACGCTGTTTAGGATTCTGCTTTTGAACAAAAGCCAGCAGTTTTTCTACATTGATGAACATATCGTCATCTGTTTTTAGAATAAAATTCGTTTTTGGACAGTAGTTATTGACCCACTCTAACATGGAGATAGTTTTCAGTGTCAGGTTGTTATAAGTGTCAATAAATCTTCCACGGATTAAATCACTGTATAAATTTTGTTCCGCTGTAAGATTTTTCTCTAGTTTGGTCTCATTCCGGGTCAAGCCGAGCATGAAAGCTATAGAAACATCACGCCGCATTGTGTAATGACCCCAAGTCTGTCTGATAGCCTGTCGGGCGGCTATGTGAGCTGGCGCACTCATTATCAGTATAAGCAAGCGTATTCCTTCACCTAACCGAGGGCATATGTTGGGGTTAGGCTCTTTGTGCCCTGCTTCGTAGATGCTACTAGCTAGAACACCGTGGATTGTTGTATCAGTGTTGATACTACTCGATGAAGCTGTAAGTCAAAGTAGCTGTAGTTATGGAAATGTGTTAGTACTAAAAACAAATAACTAACCTGCCGAAACATTTGATTGAGGAACTTTTTTTAATTTGACTTCAGATTTGGGCACTTCTGCAACAGTGCCTTGCAATGAATTGTTGTTGGTTTCAGAAACGCTTATCGTATTGTTCATTTGCATTTGTTGTGACTGCAATGTATCATCTTGAACAGTGGCTACCAAACTTGAAACATTTAATCCTCCGTCTGCAATAAAAGAAGGTTGTAGATTCTAGCAAGTTTTTAAAATTAATTTTGTATACGTACATAAATGTGATTGCACAGGTTGTGAAGATGGTAGATACGAAATTACGTAAAGTAGAACTGATACTAAACACAAGCCCATAAGCAACCATCGGGCTGTACGAACTATGCCAGCCATTTCTAAAAACAGTAACAGATTAGTTATAAACAATGTTCACTTTCCTCAATTGTTTATCAATCAAGACATCTGAAAAATAAATATTACGTGCTCTTTTTCTCATTTTAAGAACCCTGAAGACGTTCACTGTATGTGTAATGAAACAACATTATAATGGGATACTTTACAGATTATAAGAACATTAAAAACACCGTAAACCGATTTTTCTATCTTAATTTATTTAAAAACAATTGTAAGGCTAGTATCTATTGTATTAATGATAAATTGATGTTTTACTCAAAGGACAATGATTTGAGGGTTAGAAGGAAGAATGCCCCCTATTTAATAAGATAATATGAGAAACTGTTACCTGATTTTGTAGGTGGTTGGCCCTTGAATAGATTTAAGATTAGTTATTTTTTTCTGCAAGTACATTTGTGCATTGTAGCCTTGTATGTATTACTAATGACATAATCATTAGATCACATGGTAAGGTATGTTTTTCTTAACAATCAATCCAAGAAACAATTACTTTTTACTGTACATTACGATTATTTATATTTTCTCTTACAAGTTAAGATTTCCAGCTGGTATAATATTTGACAGTTTCATTGCGAGTTTTTAATGCTGCCAACCGCGTAGATTCCAAAATGAATTGCATTCAAAATACGTATTTCAAATAATAATTTAGTAATATATTTTAAGAATATATATTTGTCGACATGTAACGTTAAACAATGTTGAACATCCGTTTTATAAAAAAATATTATTTAGTTATACTTATTTGCTTATACAAATATTTTAAAACCACTTAACCAAAAAGGAGGTGGGATTATCAATATACTAATTATTTATGCCATACCTGAATCTAGAGATAAATATACATAATACGAACCGTCATGAACTTATATTTTTTTGTTATAAATCGTTCTCAAGGGTCCTAAATTCATTATTATTTCAGTTGAATATCATTTATTTAGTCCTAAGTTAAGTATTTCTAGCATTACACGTTTGATGATTTAAGAATCATACCCTCGATTTGTATTTTATATGTATAAAATCTATAAAGTACTATTTGTAGCATCTAATAATAATAATAATAATTTATAGCCATTATTAATTAATATGTATAGATCATAAAAAATACATAAAACGTTTATCTATACTCATGAATCGAATTATGAATTATTAAAACGCCATTTTAAAATAATTTACCATCTAAATTAATAATATACATATAATAAATACATTTTTTAAAGATATTTTTATTAATTTTTTAATGTGTAACAATTAAAGTGGGGCAGCCTGTATATTTTAAGGTACAATCGGCAATTTAAATTTAATTATAATTCAATAGCAATAGATTTTTTAGAAAAGTATTGTTAAAAAAACGGAATAACCTTGATTTTACATATAATTAGTAGAATTGAAATATCCATTTCCAGGAGAACTTTAACCTTCGTACTACACATTTCTGTGAAATCAGTAGATACACACTGAAGTTCTTTAAACCCCCAATAAAAAAATTGGGTGTGTATACTTATGTACGCGCGTTAGATGTTATACTTCTTTGGCATTATGGCGTCTAGAGTGCAAATGCAAAACTAAAAACACATTAAACCGACTATCATAACAGAAATCTATCTAATCTAATATTTACAAAATTGTATTCTTTGTACAGAATATATCAAAACTATGAACCTAATTTTTTTTTCAAAATTTTCAAATGGAACATCCTATATATTTTTACATTTTCGAATTGCCTATTCAATTCTCAACACATTTTACAAACTATGTTCTATACGTCTATACTTATCTAAATCCAGCCGTTAAAGAGTTATGTACGCGCGTTAGAAGTTATACTTATTTGGCATTATGACATCTAAAGTGCAAATCGTCCCTTAGCTAACAACACCGCATAAGTCAAAAATTATCAGTTTTTACATTTTAATGCCATTGGATAGAGCTACTCATTGCGCGTCGATCTACCAATCACATTTTAGACGTTTCGGACAATAAGAGACCAGAATTCAAAAAATAATGACAGCGCGCAAGCCGGTAGCCTTTATAAAACATACACGGGTTTTTCGCTCTCCTGTAAAGTTGGTCAAAACGACTTGAGCGGTGTTGTAAGCTAAGGGACGAAATGCAAAACTAAAAACATGTTTAACAGTTTAACCGACTATTATAATTATAACAGAAATATGCATTATCTACCTAGACCTAAGCTAAGTTCATGGTGTTGTTGTCCTTATATGGTGCGCGTGCATTATTGCACGCTACGCATTACATTGCCGTTGTATTATTAAAACTTCACCATGGGCATGGGCCCCTGTTCTCGAGTTCGTTCGACATTTTCTCATTCGAGATTACTAAACTAAAACCAAAAGTCACTAACAATAAGTTATTTACTAGAATCTCGATTGTGTCAATTATACCGTATTCTCGAATCTCGATGCAATTTTTTTTCTATAGAAATGTCGAATGAAAAATCTCGACTGCCCATGGGCATACGAGATATAAAATCTCGAACGAAAAACTCGAATCGGCATATTCTCGAGTGAGCTCGAGAATAGGGGCCCTGAACGTATAAAAATAGGTATCTAATTTGAAGATAATTTTTCTAAATACATTTTTTGTAATAATATTCAATTCTTTCAATCCGGGCCTGACTGTAAGATTCGCGGTATTTTTATCAATAAATAATTCTTCGAATTGATAATTCCTTGAAAATTTGTTTACGTAGGTGTTACCTGTAGGAAGAATAAATGATACCAATTTAAAAAAAAATTCTTTACAATATATTATATGTACACTTATATATTTTATTTGATAAATATTAAAGAGAGAAGGAGGGGTAACATAAAAATGAGGCTCCTAGCAACAGATTTCCTTTTTTCGTAAAAGAAATCCTTTCGATAAAGAAATTTTAGGACTAAAATACTTTTTAAGGAACTTTTGATATTTTTTTGTTTTCAATGAAATTCAAAATTATTTTTTACCTAGAGCACGTCACTAATAAAAAATACATTTACTTACTAGAAGTTACAATATGATAAAATTAGAATTAATTTTAGTATTGTATTGACTATGGGAAAATTCGAGGAACACTTGAATTTTTCACTTACTTTGATTTTTTTGTTACATTTGTCATAATATATCACATAACTATATTGTTTAACAATTTATTCTAATTTTGAATTGAATATGTGTCAATATATTTATTATAAGTACTGTTATAATAATAAAGTTATTTATATTTTTTTAAGAAATGTTTACATTTCAATAAACAAACATAATACGTAGGTATATGAATATTTTACACAAAAGTCACATAACACATCGATGAACTAATTATAATAGATTGTAACTCTCATGGTAAAAAAATTACAATATATAAAAATATATATTAATGCAAATTTTGCCTACCATAAAAATACAAAAAAAAAAAAAAAAAAAACAGTAGAAACCGGTTATAACGATATCGGTTAATACAACATATCGGTTTGAACGACTTAAAATAAAAATAAATTAAGTCCGTCTGAATCTGAAAATTTTACCCTAAGCACTAACCATCTAAAGGCCCCCATTTCTAATACTGATGACCTTTTTTTCTAGTCGTTGCCAAAATTCTGAAGACCTTTTTTTTAGTCATCAACAAAATTTTCATTACCATTTTTCTCTATTGACTGCAATATTACGCTGATGCCCCCAAAAACCACTTTTACGGTGCCCTCAGAGATCGGGTGCCCTAAGCAGTTGCTTCTTTTGCTTATTGGCAGTGCCGGATTAAGCCCACCGGGGGCCCTAGACCATTCAAAATTTGGGGGCCCCCTCTTTTTTTGAAAAGCTGTAAAATTAAGTGTTATTCAAACATGCATAGAAATTTAACAGTCTTTAAATATCATTTTAAGGTTCCTCAAGACAATAAAACAAACAAAATCATTTTTTTCTGTTAAATTATATATTTCTTAATTTTAATAATATAATAGTTTATAAACTAATCTTTGGAGTAATCTTAAAGCTTTCGGGATCGGAAAAAGCACTCGCTTTGTTTGGTTGTTATATAGAATTTATTAGAATTATTAGAACTTTTTACTGGTGCATGTTGTTGTTTATGGATTTATTTCAATTTTGAGTGCTTGAATTTATTATTCCGAAAATTTTTAGTTAAATGTCTATAATGTGAAAAAAAGTTTCACTTTTACCGTGGTTTCATAAAACCACACAATCCTTTTTTTCGTTAAAACTACAATAAAAATTCGATAGAATAAAAAATTGAATTAATAAAAAAAATTCAAAAATTTCAAAATTTTCAAATTTTCATGGGGGCCCTTGTTCGTCGGGGGCCCCAGGCCACGGCCTAGTCCGGCCTAATGGGTAATCCTGCACTGCTTATTGGTAAATCCGGCACTGTTTCGACTGTATGTTAAGGGTAATAACAAAAATTTCTTCACCTAAATTCTTAAATGGCTGGACTATAAAAATATACATTTTTCTTAATCTGCAACCACTGGCCTGTAAAACTATATACACCAATACCTCGCTTTGCGTCGTTTCGTTTTGCGTTTTTTCGAAGTTGCGTCGCTACTGAATTAGTACTAATTTTCACTGTGCGTAGTTAGATTTTCAAAATTGCGTTGTTTTGGGTTTGAGTCTTTAAATTTAACTCAATATTTTAACAGAGTTTTTAATTTAACCTCCAAACAAATTTCCAAAGCGATGTGTTTGATTGACGAAGCTATGGAGATTTAAAAAAAAACGATCCTGACAGCGGAAGAAGTTTTAAAGTGTCCTAGGCGGTAGCTACGAATATCAATTGCTACAAGGAAATTTATTTTACGTTGAACAAATTTTTTTTGTGAAAGAAAGCCGACTTACGACAACAGCCACTATGGATTCATCAGACAGTGATTAATTTTTATTTTGTTTTTATAAATTAATTGAATTTTTTTTTTGTATGTATGTAATAAAATTTTATATTATTTTTGTTTTTTAAATGTTTACTTTCTTCAATTTTCTTTTTAAAAAGTAGTATTTTTGTAACCTTGGAACCTATCTTCGATCTTTACATGGTTTGCTATAGAAAATCATAATTCACTTTGCGTCGTTTCAATTTGCGTTGTGTTTTTTGGAACGTAATCACGACGCAAAGTGAGGTATTGGTGTACATATATGTAAGTATAATATACCTATTCATGATTCATACACCCCTTATACGGCAAATAATTTCTGCGGGCCGCTTCCCTCTAAGAAATCCAAATACATTTTTTTTTTGACGACGAAATACAAAAATTTGATGATTCGTCATACCGCGTAACTAGACTCGAGTCGTGTCAACCTCCCCCCTCTTCTAGGGGTCATGATTGTATCCAAATGTTGAATTCAGAGAGAGGGAAAATGAAAACTCCGGGAGACTGTATATAAATAAATAAAAATCTTATTATATGTACATAGTATATTGTTACATTTCCGCTGTGGTGTGACGGGGAGAGGGGGGGGGGGGTCCTTTCAACTCTGACCCATCCTTATTAGAAAAAAAATTAATGTTAACAATCCGACCCATGTTGTGTTTGATACCATTATGTTATTATTATTTTAATTTATTTATATTTACACTATCTCCAATAATCAAAATATTTTTAGTGTTTTACGTGATTTAATACTGTTAATGAAAATTGATGTTTATGTATAATAATGATAACGAAAGTAAATTAATTTATTTTATTGTACATGTCCCAGGATGGTAAAAAGACAAACACAAGTCACAATGTTAGGATTATGAAGCTATAAGCTAGGATTTAAAAAATCTGAATTTTGGCATTGTCAAAAAGAGTTTCAACTTCAAAATTGTTTTTTATTATTATATTTTCTGTGGCAGAGCTGTATAGAGCTCCTATACAGGATTTGTGTATATTAATCAGGGACCTGAACCTGAACCCGAATCCGAACCATAAACCCGTATTTATAATGAATCTGAACCCGAACCGAACCGCTATATTTCAAAGTTAGCGAACCTGAATCTGAACCCGAACCTTTTCATGGATATCCGGTAACCATATTTTTTGAAAAGGTTCAAGAAATTATTTATAATATTTTATCAATTTTTCTCCATTGATTTTAAAAGTGATTGTAAAATGTACAATGGAAATTAGTTTGGATTTCAGTGTATGATGTGACTTCTCAAGTCCACTACTAAAATTTACATTTTTTAGCTTGCTTTGTAATTCTATAACTTTTTAAAAATGAATTTCTTTTCAATTTGCAAAAAATCTGAAAAGTAGAGATTTCGATCTTTAAAATGTATTTCTATTTTTTGCTAATTTTTTCTAGCAGTATCTTCGTCCCTTTATTGTTTTGACAAATGTATATTATAATATTTATAAACTATAAATATAATACTATACATTTGTTATAATATAATTGACGAAAATAAATTTTATCTCAAGAAATAAAGATTTGAATAACTTGATTTTTTTTAATACAGCTGAACAGTTAGAAAACTAATAATATACCGTTTTTAATGTATTTTTGTTTTATATCGCATAAATTTTGTTTTGTGAGTCCACAGCAGGATAGCTTTATTATTTTCAAATAACAATTTATTTTTATTTTTTAATTTGAACCCAAACCCGAACCTGAACCTGAAAAAATAACGGTTTTTGAACCCAAAAACTTTGCACCTTGCTGAACCTTAATCTAAACCCGAACCGAAAATTATTATTGAACCCGAACCGTAAATAAATTCCGGTTCAAGTCACTGATATTAATATACTGTAATTCCAAACGATTACACCATGCGTCTAACCTAATTAGCAACGCCGTAACTACCACCGGGGCAGCCGGAGCAATGTCCCGGCGCCCCCGAGCATAGGGGCCCCCACAGCAGAGTAAAAAAGATTATAATTAATAAAATGTAAAAATAGTTAGATGCCAACGACAAGAAAAAAAGAGATCTTCAGTTTTTATTCAGGGGGGGGGGGGGGGGGACTTACACACATTCTGCCCGGGGCCACCGAGCTTCTAGTTACGACACTGCTAGTTAGACTTTTATGAAATAGCTAGTTCTTTATGTTGATAGCAAAAAAATATACATTGTTTATGGATCTTCCATCATTTATTTAATGTATCGTATACTTACATTGAAATTTCATTATTTACTATTTACTCCAGTACCGCTGCCCCAGAGTCGGCGTCTATGGGATAACAATTAATTCACACTAAACATTAATCCTTATCGAAATAAATGATTTTTAATGTAGATAAAATTAAAACGTATTATGAAATTTTTGACCAAGTAGTTAAATCTCTGAATAACCGTTTCGATACTGATTCATCCAGATTTTTTAAAACTTTAGAAAATTTTATAATCGGGAAAAGTACAAAAACAGAAATCGAAAATATTATTGAATTTTACAAAAACGATTTTGATAAAGACAGAATAATTAATGACAGAGAAATGTTCCTTGATATGACGACAAGAAGTAATAAAAAAATTGAAAAGTTGGATATCGTGATTTTTTTACGTGATATCGAGAGTGGTGCATGGGAATCGTACCCGAATACGTACCTATACTATTTCATTCGATTGTTACCCTCCGAAGATAAGGTGGGGTCCTCGAGAACCCCAACAGACTTATTTTTTGCTGCATTGGAGATTCACCTTATATTCGGAGGGTTAATGACCATTCCTGCATCGTCTTGCACAAATGAACGAAGTTCTGTGTCGAATGAAAAATTATGTTCGTTCAACAATGATGCAAAACCGATTAAATCATGTGGCTTTGATCCACAATTATTAAAAATTAGTTGACAATTTAGATATTGACAACTGATGGACGAATTCATCGTTACAAATAATAAGCGTGCAACTGTTTTCGTCTTATCGCAGAATAATTAATGTACTTCGAAATAATTGAGTCAGATATTATGAATAAAAAGCTAATTTGAATTTTTATTTGTATAACTATAGATAATTTTTAATATTTCAAAAACCATATTTAAAAAAAAACCTCCAACTTCCCCCTCCCCCCACTTTTTTACTAGACACTAGAAATTTATCTGTTTTGCCGGCCCTGTCTTTTATCGCTTATCTCGAAAACTACTAAACCGATTTTAGTGTGGTTTTTACCAGTAGATATATAATTTTTCAGAGCAAGTTCTTGGCTATTATTATTTTTCAATACTGCTGATTCTATGAAACAATTGGATTGGTTTATAATTTTATAATTAAAAAACGTAATAATAAGATTTAAGTACTCCCATTGGCTAAAGAATTTAAAAGTTTACTTTTTTATGGTGACAATCGATTATATAAGTCTTTGGGAACTCATACAAATAGTTGTGCAAAAATTAAGGTTCTACAAAAATTTTTATTGTAAAATAAATGATCGCCAACTTCAAAGGACTATATCTTAAATGTTTGAGTTTGAGCCCATTGACACTTTTAATCTACTCATCAAGGACTATCAGAATCCAAAGTTTCAAAGAGTTTGACCGAAACCCCTTTCCCATAAGGATTTTTCGGTGTCCTTTATCTTCCTATTTATCTATTTTTGGCCCAAGGCTCGTGTTGACCACAAATCAAATACATTTTCAAATTCCGGAGAATTTTTCGTGTCTAGATAAAGATTCATTTTTTGGTCCGTGCCCTCTGCCTGGATCCATATGACCCAAATTCTTTTCTTTTTTTAATGAAAAACAATTTATTATTCGGGGTTACAATGGATTAGTTAAAGAATTTTGAATAACGTTGTTTCCTTTCCTACAAAAATTTGTATCCTCTATAATTATTTCAAGAGTATAATTTTGTTTCAAAAAACGTAAAATTATCATATCAATTGGAAAGCAAACAAAAGTTGCAAACTTTCAAAAAAGCGTTTACTTTCTTATAGTCTGTTTCATTTAAGTTTGCAGTGGTTGCCGGGGATTAGACGGTACGAGTCGTGTATCGTAACGTCAAATCCCCCGGGAACCACTGCAAACTTAAATGAAACAGACTATATTTACAATCAATATTTAATACAATAAACTATTTCTTATACACATTTTTGAATTTGTTATAAGTTGAGATTGGAAAAATAGTTATTATTTTAAACGAAATAGTTACTGTATAGTTGATTTTTTTTCTCGTAAAATAGTTGGTAAACAGTTTATTTTAATCAAAATACTTGAAAAACGGAGAAACTGTGGTTTCTTAGTCACTTAAACTAAAAATACACCTTAACGAGTATAACGAGCCTAACGATTCCAGACTGGAATCGTTAGGCTCCTGATGAGGACTTCTTGTGAAGTCGAAACACGTGTCGAGTGACATAAATTTTGTGGTTAAGGTGTATTTTTAGTTTAAGTTAATCAAAATAGTTGCGAAATAGTTACAATTTTTTTACGATAGTAATTTTTTTTACTTTTTTTATTACTACAAACAAGTGTATTACTATTACTAAAAAAAACATTCTATAAGCAACTATAATATACATCCCGACTATCAGGCTAGTGCCAATACCTTTTTGAAAAATAATAATTAATAACAAGCAAGGACCAGCCGGAAAATTTTGTTAAGGTTATAATTAAAAGAAAAAACAAAAATTATACTTGAGATAAAGTAAAATTGCGTAATGGGGGTGATTTTAAGTGGTTGAAAGTGGGTTTTCGCGGTTTTCGGCGAAACGTGATCTTCTAGCCAAAAATGTACAGCACAAAAGTTGTAGACAATAAAAAAATCTAAAACTTCATACAAAGCATTCTTCAATATAACTTCAAACTTTCCGAGAAAAAGGCGGAAAATCGATATTTCGGTTTTTTATGTTTTTCTCTCGTAAAAATAATACAATTTACATTAAATTTTGTGAAAGTATACTTGTAAATTGTAACGGCCTATAACTTATATTTATAAATTGCTACCAAAAAATCAATATTAATAATTAGAATTATTTCAAAGTTTGTATCTATGATTTTTTTTCAATACAAAATTTTTAATGTTGGATAAAAATAAAAAGTTTATTTCAAATTGGGTTCAATCAAACCAGTTTTCTGAAATCGATGGAGATATGTAGTGTCCGACCGAACATTCGGCTTCGGCTTCGGCTTCGGCCACCTTCGGCCAAAATTTCACCTTCGGCTGAATAATCGGCTTCGGCCAAATTTGGGCCGAAGGTTTGGCCGAAGCCGAAGGTTGAACTATATAGTATAATATTGTACAGTAAAGTCTTTTTATATGCGATAGGTACGTTCCACAGAAAACCGTATATAAAAAATTACACAAAAAAGACATAGCGCACATTATAAAGTTAGAGATGATACATAAATACACTAGAATCCAAAATTAACGGATCAATAAATTTTTAAATATTTTTAGGTGTTTTTAAATAGCTGGATCTCCGCGAAAAATGGTCGTAGAAGAGTTTAAAAAAAACTATTTTAAAGATTGAACGTTCTAGTTTTTGAATCATTTATTGAAAATTTTACTATCCTTCAGGATAACCTCCTTTTTTAAGATGAAACGCCAAAAAAATATTTTTTTTAAATTATATTAATTTTGAGAGGCTCTACAGGACATGTAAATTTTTTTTAGTCAAATCAAATAAAGGACTGTTGTAAATTAGACTTTTTTCTTTAATTTAATTAATATCAAAGATATTGGCAAGGACAAAATATTTTTACGATTTTTTAAATTTTTAATGACAAAACGTTTACATATTTGAATTCCTTTAACTGACAGCTTTTATTTGATAGATACCCCACTTGAATTTGGATAAAATATCGTACCGCATAAAAAGATACGCTTAAAAAGAGACTCGACTGTATACCCGTATTCTTATATAGATATTTATATTTTTAAGAAGTGAAGAGTAAAAAAAGATCATTCATTATTCATTTAAAAACAATTTGTGAAAAAAAATATAATTAAAGACGAAAAAAAACCTTCGGCTTCGGCTTCGGCTTCGGCCGAAGGTTACAAGAAAAGCCGAAGTTCGGCTTCTGCTTCGGCTTCGGCCAAAAACTGACCTTCGGTCGGACACTAGAGATATGTAATAAAAATTACAATAGTTACTTTTTTCGCAATAGTTGAAAAACTATTTTACCAATCTCTAGTTATAAGTTGAAGATTGCCATTATGAGTCGAGTGTTTGTTTAATTTCAACCAGGAACAGGCATATATTATATGAACATAAGTAACGACTGAAATAAATAAAATGGCAATCAAACAATGATTCATTGACATTCGAAAGTGTTTATGTATGTATAAATATATATGTATGTATACAGGGTGTCCAAGATAAGCGTGAAATGCATGGGGATTTTCTAAACAGTAAGGCCGTGGCAATACACTTCGAGTCGACTTAGGCCGAGTTCACAGCACCAGCGAACTCGCATAAAATAATCACGTGTAGACATCAAAAAGCAAGATAGTATACAGCATGCTATCTTTTGAATTTTAATGTCTACACGTGATTATTTTATGCGAGTTCGCTGGTGCTGTGAACTCGGCCTAAGCGTATTGCCACGGCCTAAGAGATATAAATTTGATTAAATTACAAATAATTAATCTCATTTAACCACAACTGTATCCCTTACCGTTTAGGAAATCCCCATGGATTTCACGCTTATCTTGGACAGCCTGTAATATATATGTATAATAAAGTATAAAAAATATATTTTTCATAAATGAAATTAATTTTTAATATCTAACAACTTTTTGTAAACATGATATGTAGCCACCAAATATTTTCGACTCACTTATTCTATTCTATAGTAATATAAGATACAGAATATCACATATGTAGATATGATATACAGATTGGCCAGTGTATTCAAAAATTAGTATATTATAAATGTAAACAATATTATAAAGAAATTTGTAAAAAAAATTATCTATAAACACCATAGACATAATATAGTATGGACTGCACATGATTCGAAAATCGAATTTTCACAAAAAATAGATAGAGCGTCAGCGCCGTAACTACCACCGGGCCAACCGTGAGCCGGGGCAATGCTCCGGGGCCTTCGAGCATAGGGGGCCCACAGCAGCGTAAAAAAGGTTGCAATTAATAATAAGATGCAAAAATAGTTAGGTGTTAACGAAAAAAATAGCATATAGCGGGGGCCCTTCACACACATTCTACCCCGGGGAGCGTATATTGGGTATATGCTTGCCTTTATTTAAACACTATCTGTTCCCACGACTGCGCTCGTATGGACTACGGAATAATTGTTTTGGATTTTTGAAAAATATAGTTGAATTAAGTACAAACACGATTAGTTATTATTATTATTATTATTGTAATAATAACTAAAACAAAAAGGAATCAGAACAAAAAGTACAAATAATTGTTATTTTGTTTTAATTTAAAATAGGTATAGTTATTGAAAACAAAATAAACAATTGCCGGTCAAAAAAGAAAAATAACTCCTGTAAACGTTGCAAACGCCACCAGTTAACTCGACTCTTCCGAATTTACCCGAAGAGCGTCACATTTCCGAACATGACGAATCAGATTTTTTAACGCCCAGGAAAAAAATGCGCCTTCAAAAAGGGCGTGAGGCCCCAGCTAGCGCTTCGTGTTCCTGTTCCTAAGTACTAGTCTGAGCTCTAAATGCTCTAAACCAGTGATATTCAAACAGGCTACCACAATAGATATACAAAAAATTAACAAAGATTGTAAACGTGTAAAAACCCACGTGACACCTCTTTTTCTTTAACTCTACCGCACATTGTGCTGCCACCTTTTTGATACTACTTTAACTGATACTAATTACATTTTCTGTACACGCAGAAAAAATATTTCATAACAATCACTCAATTTTTAAAGAAATATCCCAAGTAACAGTCCAAAATATTGTAATTCTGGCTAGGCCACTTGTTACTAAACATACAATATCAATTAGTAATTTTTGCGTGCAGGATCGATATCTACATTATTGGTATAGTTTAATTTGTTATACTAATAAAAAATATACTATTTATCTTACACAATCGTAGTATTTATTGTATTGTATTTTAAATCATGTAAATGATATTTACGAATATAGTAAAAATTGCGTATTATAAAAATTACAATGGAGATTGTAGAAGTTACTCAGTTGACAGTACATACTGATAGTATTTTTTTATACAAACTGTAATTTTTATTAAAAAATCAACTCCATTTTTCTCCGTGTATAAATTGATTTATTTTTATTTACAATCGAATAAATCGAAAAACTATAGATACTCGTAGTTGACATTTTTTTTGTCACGTTGTTTCAAGTTAATTAAAATAATATAATGTCCATTATATGACTATATACATAATATTAGCTTTCTGGTGATGGAAACCAGTTTTCATAATGTAACCACTGATCATATCTTAGCATTACTTTTCATTTCTTTTGCCTACATTTGCTAAAATCGCCAAATACAGTAAACATGAAGTCAACAATAGTCTTATTTAGTTTAGTAGTAATTGTGTGTATAAACAATGTATTTACTGAAGAGAGCAAACCTGTAGATAAATGTAAGTTTTAAAATATAATTTATTATAATTATCTATAATTTATGTTCTATTCATTTTATTTTTCAAAAAATAATAATCATTAAAAATATAATTTTAACAATATTTCAAATGGTTCGTAACAGAAAAATATCTTCCATTAGTGTCATAGGACTTTCTTATACGTATTACAGAGATTGAACAATATACGTATGTACGTGCAGTATACAAAAATCGTTATAGCTAAATCATAAATGATGGAAAAAATTAATGGGTCACAAATTATAGATGATAATATATCCGACATTGTTTTTTTTTCTTATTTGCACCGTTTCAAAAATAATTTGAAAAATCAAAAATTGACAAGAGTAAACATCCATTTTCGGTTCAGTGATTTAAATTTTAAAAAATGCGTTGATAGATAATATTATTAACTATTTTTTTCTAATTCTTTTATTAGTTTGCAAGAAATTTTATTTTGATAAAATTAGAAACGCACAATATTCACTGTCAGTATTACGTATACGAAAGTTCCATAGCACCCAAAAACGTGTTAATACATTTTATTCATCCATATATATGTATAATAGAGCTCAGCATCTGTCTGTCTGTCTGTCCGTTTGTGTGCTTATAACTCGAGAACCACTTATCCGATTTACGTGTTTTTTTTAAATTCATACATATGTTCTCCGACTAGGTTATAGGATATATTTTGTTACGTTAAATAACATAAGGAATAAGCAGTGACGATACAGTAAATCAAGTTGGAAAAAATCGTAAATATCTTGACTCCTATGCGAGATAGAGTTTTCCCCTCCAAAAAATCCCGAATCTAATGAAACTAATTTCAACCCTCCATACGCGACACAGGGTGAAATATTAACTCCTGTATTTTTTATACGTTTTTTGGGTAGTTTTTTCTATAATTTTTGGAATTATGTTTATTTTAAAACAACAAAACAATAAAAAAATTATAAATATATGTTTATACATAATTTCATAATAATATTATAAAAATATAGATAAATTTTGACATAACCGGTCAAAAGGTTAAATTATAAACAAGTCCAACTTGTATTTTATACTAATCTTTTTTTTTAAATCTTGTAAATATTATCAATATAAAATAACATACATGTATATTTTTAATAAAATATACCTATATCATGTAATAATTTTAAAAATAATAATTATTATTTCAACCTTCATTTACATCGTTTTAAAATAAAATATTAGTATGTAAATAAATATAAATGACGTAATTTGAAATTAATTATTCGAGGGAATTCCAAATGTCTGCATTAATTATATTTTTTATAGCACTTACAAAGTTTTCGTGGTATAAAATTTAAAATGTGACGCTGTAAGGTTTTCTCAAATCAAAGCGGTATGCGATATAAAAATCTGATTAAAATACTAATACAAATAATTAATAATACAACTATTCTTTGAGATACTGAAAATTACATAGGCTATGCATAGTCACGATATCTCATCTGCGCCCCCGATGGGGTTGATTTCGTTAACCTTTAGCTACGCCTCTGAACATCATTCAAAATTTGAATATTGGTCTCTATTTCATAAAATAGAGGACATATCGAACAATTCGCACTATTGGTTCAACCTGTTTAATAATACTGAAATTTTTTGAAATCGAAATTTTGATTATTTTCACCATAACGAATAGAAGGGTGAAATTTTAAATTGTAGTATCAGAGCCGTGTTTATATTTGTAAGGGCCTTAAGCAGTAGTATAGGAGGGCTCCTTAACTTCAGAATGAATTCAACCTAATTGTAAGCTAAGAAAATATTTTTTAAGATTTAAGCTGGAGCCCTAAGCAACCTTATTTTGCTTATGGGTAAATCCGGCTCTGGTTAGAATCTGTATAAGTAGATGTAAGAAAATAGAAAATGTTTTGTTTTGATAAAAAACCGACAACCGGAAATGGATATTTACTCTTGTCAATTTTATAATTTTTTTAATTATTTTTGAAACGGTCAGAATTATAAATAATATTTTACAATTAGGCAAAAATTGTAAATAATATTTCTATCCATAATTCGGTTAAGGAATCGTTTTCAAAAACAGAGGTTTTATTCTTAGACGGGAATTAATACTAAATATAAAATTTCACTTTTCTATACGATTTATCGTTTCTGAATTTCAGTGTATACAGACCGACTGATAGACATCATGTCGAAAATAGTTAAAATGGGATTCAGGGAAAATAAAAAAATATTTTTTTACAATACTTACTTATACTATTTAAAAAAATAATTTTTTTTTGCAAATTTTCCATAATTCATGTTCCGTTCCTTTTATGTATTTCTTATATTGATTAGTCGGAAAGATTTTTGTATACCTATACGCTATACGTGATACCCCCACGTACAAATATAATTTTAAAATTACAATAGTAAAAATTCGTGTTACCAGTGGCAAAAAAATTGTCTAGTAAATAATTATTTGTTTACAGCGGCATTTGGACCAGCTTTCGATGAAATAGTTGTTGAATCAGTGTTAACTGTAATGAAAAAGGATGTATCCAGACATGGAAGAAAGTCAACCACACCTGAAGGAGCAAAATTAGACGCTTCTGCCAGAATTGATCCTCAGCAATACAGAGCTAAACGTGCTCCAAGAAGGCAATACCCAGGAGGTTTTGGAGGACAGGGAAACCAAGGACAAGGCGGTTTTGGAGGTCAAGGGTTTGGTGGGGGGCAAGGTTTCGGAGGACAAGGGTAAAAATTATATTTATATAATATAAGTATATAAATAATAATTAACCTCTATTGATTATAGGTTCCCAAGTTATTCAGGAAGTGCAGCCAATGCTCAAGCTCAGGGTTTTGAAGTAGATGGACCATTTGGTGGATTTGGAGCAAATTCTGCTGGTGCTCAAACTCAAAGCTTAGGATTTGGTCCTGGAGGACTTACAGGATCGGCTGGATTATCAGGATCACAAAATTATAGACTACCAAATGGACAGAATTTAGGTATTTCGTATAGTGATGCACTTAGCTTTAACAATGGCCAAGGTTCCAGAGCTGAAGGTCATGGAATTACTTTGACAAGACCAGATGGCTCCAAACAGAATTTCCAGGGTTAAAAAAATATTTTTAACCGTTTTTATTGTTTAATAATAATAAAAAATATGTATGTAACTATTATATATTCATATTTTATATTGTTTTATATAGGGGAAATATCATAATTGTTAAAATAAAATGTTACAACAATTTTCTATGTTTTTTCACCTATTGTCAATTAATTATAGGTAATATAAAAATATTTTACTTGTATTTGTTGTTTTTTATTTGATTTATATAATATTAATATTAATTTCACAAATGTTTGATTTCAAATAATTCGATATGTACATTTCCGTAAGTGTCACGCCATAGATAACACAAGCAACTTCCTTTTGCTTCAAGTATCCAATGTAAACATACAAAAGTACCCACCGTACACTACTTTTGTAAACTTTAGTCAGTCATATTCAGAGATCTTGTTGGGGTTGTGGTTTATATTTTGTGATATATTTTTTTTTTTTGAACAGACAATACAAATTTTTAAACAATTGTAAAAACGAAACGGTTACAATGACGATTTTACCAAATAAACGTCCTGCAAATTGCAGTAATGATGGGGAAAATGAAAATACGAACAACTCAAATGGCCATAACAACAGACAATCTCATTCCCGTATTTCTTCTACTTCAATTATTATACAGGTAATAATGTTATTTTACATTACATATTCTTATCAAACTTGCAATATTATGCACATTGTTAATTTTTGTTTCAATATTATATACAATTTTGGACAGGATTACAGTTTATCTCCAGATTGTAATCATTTCATTATTACTCTTATTTATCTTATTTGCACGTTTTTTTTAAATTGCACTAGTTATAAATAGTAATGATATTTTTCTTTTGGTATTTATATAATGATACAAATATAAATATAGTACAGTATAAATGTCATTACATCACATAATTATCATACATAGCTATATTTAACAATGGGAATTAATAATAAATATAGATTTTGTTATATCTTTCTTTCTTTAGTTAATTTATATAGACCTACATAGTAGCCGAATCCTATGCTTGGGCTTTCTATAAATGTGTTAGAACTGATATTTACAAAACAATTTTTTAATAATAGTTTTGTTGTAATATAATTTTTATTCTTACTAATGAACAATTTCTAGGACGGTCCACACACACAGTCCAGGCATAGTCCAAATTCAACACCACCTTACGAGGAATCGCCTAGTTCTTCAGGTAAAATATTTACATTTAATATTCTAGTTCGATGACACTATATGTATAGGGACTAGTGATGTAACAAATATATGATTTTAAACATTCGCAAATGCGAATGCAAGTATCAGGGGTCGATATTTGCGAATACGAATGCGAATATTGACTTGTGTGAAAAAAATGCTAGTGGAGTAACATACGCTCGTTCTCATTATTCAGAATTTAAAAAATTTTCTAATTAACAACTTAAGTAATAATATAAATTTTGTACCTGATCTTTTTATTATTACCGATAATTATACAAAATTTATATTTCTGCCTGTAAGATAAATTATATTCTAATGGATAATTAAAAAAAAACTTAACACTATGTTGGGTTCAAAATATGACTAATTATTTGAACAAAAGAAATAACATGCTAATTATTCAATTTACCTATTATGTTTCCATGTTCTTTGAAAATTTGTTTAAAATTCATAAAAAAGTCACTTAGTGTTAATTTTGTTCTCATTCAAATAAACCATTTTAAAATTTTAATTTATTGATATATGTTTCAACGTTTTGAAATACCTAATTCATTAACTCACTACAAGATACAAGATCCTTTTTATTGTTTTCTTATAATGGATAATTTAATAAACTGGTAATTATTGTGTGTTAACACAAAAAGTAGAAAAATAGATGTTGATTCATTCCTATGTTCGATGAAATAATTATTGAACAAAATAGATTTTAAAAACTATTTATTTATTATTACATCATAATATTTTTGTAAAGATATTCACAATTTTTCATGTGAATGCGAATATTCGTTGCTTCACTTTCTATCGAAACCAACAGTTTGATATTGCCGTATAATGTTTTATGTACCAAACATATTGTGTTTGAATTTGTCTTTATAATTGTTTGTGTTTTGGGGTGCTTGATTGTATGGTACAATGAAATTATATAAATTAAAAAATACAGGTTTATGTAAACGTCACACTAGACCAGTCAGACATGCAGGCCATAAAAGAACATCGATGGAGATCTCAACATCCGATTCGGATCAATCCAACAGAAAGAATCGCACTAGAAAACGGAAAGCGCGCGAGATGGAAATGACGACCACAGGTACCAAGTCGTCATCAAATAATCCTCTTGTTAGTAGTCAAGAAGATGGTGAAGGGTGCAATAGTGAAGACGAGTATGCTCCAACAAGGATATCCGAGGAAGAATGGCATCGAAGAGATCTGGCGTTTATAGAAACTATGAAGAAACGAGGGCTGACAGTCAACAGAATCAAGGAAGATGGGGCCTGTTTATTCCGTGCCATTGCTCATCAAATATTTGGATCAGAAGATATGCACTCCGTAGTCCGTAAACACTGTATGGATTATATTGTAAGTTTAACCAATAAATGGGTGGTACCATAGACATAGAGAATGGACAGCGCATCTGACTCGAAAATAGAACCGTAACAAAAGAAAGAGATGGAAAATGGTTTGGAATATACTTGTCCTTATTTAAACAGGAGTAACTATTAATTCTTCTTAGAAAAGAGATAGATATATTATCCCAAATGCCACCGCATTTAACATAATGTTACACCATAATGTTAATACAGACTGCGCGGTCCTTGCTCTATGTCTATGGGCGTTACCCACTTTAAAAATTTATATAAATAGATTTTCTTTTTTAATTTTATTTAACTCTTTTCTCATTCAAAACTATTCTTTTATAATCAGACCGTGTGTAAAATAACATCCAATTCATCCCCGCTATCTCTGCAAACTGGGTTGTTTATAGAGGGTCTTTATATAATGTGATTGGTTTTCCAACAAATAGAACTTTCCCATCCTGAAAATAGACCTGTTTTTGGCACTTAAAAGCAGGGCTGTGGGGTCAGCACAAAAGCCTACCACTCCTACTCCGACTTTTTACTGTACAAAGAAGTAGCACAAGACATTTCATCGTCATTACATGATTTTTTAAATTTACTTAGATTAATAGAACATTTGAAATTTATGGAAAAGAAGTTTTCCTAAAAAGTTCGAAATAAATGATGTATTTATATTATATTCAGAAATTTTTGGGTGAATTCCAGTGATTCTGGTTCCAGCCAGAATTGAAAAATAATAAGTGTGTAAAAAAGTAAAAACCATTATTTAATTAAAGGAGTCGGTACCTTTTTACCGACTCCGACTCCACCTACAATTACTAAAACGCGGACTCCTCGACTCCGATTCCACAACCCTGCTGAAAAGTGTGTTACTCAGTTGTCAATGTGATTAACTGTAATGTAATTTCAGTTGGACAATAGTGCCTTCTTCTCAGAATACATAACAGAAGACATCAATCATTACGTGAGCAGAAAACGGAACAATTTTGTTCACGGAAATCACTTAGAAATACAGGCAATAAGTGCTATGTATAATCGAACTATAGAAGTGTACTGTTATGAAGAAGGTAAGCTTTTGTTTTATAAAAGTGGATTCATATTAGTAATAATTAATTATATTTCCAGCTCCAATTAACATCTTTAATGGTACTGGAAAACATGATCACGGACCTATAAGATTATCGTATCAACGTGGATGTCATTACAATTCGATTATTGACCCTTGCAGAAGTACTGTACCGTGCAGACCAAATTACCAACCTGGTCTCCCAGACCGTAAATTGTTTACGGATGTAGATAAGGCAAGCGAGTTATCACTTATTGAGCAGGTAATAGTCCTATGCCTCTTTACTGCTTTTATTCTATTTTATAAAAGCCATGGCTTCTAAAGTATCCGAAAATAATACCTTTCACTTTTTTCCTTTAGTCACCTAAGAATATTATCAAAATTCTTGTTTCCATATTTCATTGAGGTAGTAAATTTTATTGTTTAATTTTTGGTTTTTTGTTCGTACATAAATTTTTGTAATTTAAATTATGCCAGTACAATTTAAAAATAATAGTAATACTCGTATCATTGTGAAATTCAAGAATACATCAGAAGACTGGATATGAGTAGATTGATATGAAAAAAAATAACGATTGTACTGGTAGAAAATAATTTCTTGCTTTTTGTTTTGTTTATTTTGAGTACCTCAATTTTCAATAGCCATATCTCCAATTTTCTTTGAATTTCCGCTTCCTGCTTCCTAAGAAGATCCTAAAAGTATCCTGCACTACTGGTATTTTATATACTGTTCTTCAGTGTTTTTTTCCTTATAAAAAATAAAAAAAATTTAATACTTTCATAAAGCTTAAAAAAAGTAAAGATTGTTAATCGAATTTTTTTTTGTTTAAACTCGGGGAAACGTTTTATTAGACCATGATCGAAGACAAAATAGCTGCTACTGATTGGGAAGCAACGTACGAAACAATCGTAGAACAAGCTACACGAGAATCATGGGCTTTGTATGTTAACGACGGCAAACTACGCGATCCTTTAGCCGGTTGTAGTTCTCAAGGTTCGTCTTCAACCTCATATCCAACATCGCGGTCCCCGAGAAGCTCGCACAGCTCTTCTTCACACGTCCCTACAAATAGGCTGTCGCAGGCAACAATTATTATCCCCACGTCTTCTAGCAGTTCTTCGCGTTTAACAGCTGCATTTAATACGCGGATACCAACACCACCTAACCATCATAATCAAAGTCCGACTGTGTCGTGGACACAAACATCGCATCACTTGCGGATCCCCACTCCGCCAATAAGGAGGAACTCGAGCCCGACACTTGTCAGGATGGCTGCGGGTAGCCCCCCTGCTACAAGTCAAGAACCATCATCGGGAAATAGTGAGTAATGTTTTGTTTTTATTTATTTTTCTTCTACACGGTTTTATAAATAAAATGTAATTTTAGATGACAATTTTATTTATTATCATCAGAACAACACCGAACCTAGAATGTTTGGAGATTTTATAAGACGAGGTAATAATAATGTGATTGAAACTTATAACAACACAAGACATAATTGTTATAACGAAGATTTATTCAATCAGACTAGAAATGAAAACATTGTTCGTACATTACCTCCGGAAATGTTTGGTAAGATAAAATAGTTTTCTTTTAGATACCAGTTATTGTGATTACATTTTTGATTAGAAATGACAAGCTTTTTTCCTGTACCTGTTTTTTTCAAAGTATTGTGAGATTTTAATAATTTTAACGTTCAGAGACGTTTTTTTAGGTTTAATATGGTATTTGACACTATTAATAATAATGACTAAAATGTTGTATATACAGGATGACCCATTTTAAGTGCACACCTCTAATAACTTTTTATGGTGAAATGTTATCAAAAAACTTTTCAGATAAAAGTTACACGGTTTGGAGGGGGACATAGACGTACTCGGATGAAATTTTTTTAGGTGGTGTTTTCAGGTTGATATGAAGGTCAACATAATTTTTTTAAATAGGAACCTATAGTTTTAATTAAGTAATTTTATTTTACGTGAAAAAACACGTATCTTTCATTGAAAACTTTTTTTGAAAAACTTAAACGTTTTCAAGATATCTAACAAAATAATTCGAGATTTTGAACTTTCAATATTTTTTTACTCCCTAACCATCAGGTTTAGGGAAAAAGTATAAAATACAAAAAGTGTTTATTTTGGTCTAATAAAATTAAAAAAATTATTCTAATTTTTTTTTAACAATTTTTTTTTGCTTAAATAAAATGAATTGAAAAAGTTTTAAAATTTTAAAATAAATTTTTTAATAAGTCTTATTAGATCAAAATAAACATTTTTTGTATTTGGTACTTTTTCTCTAAAGTTGATGGTTTCTTGGTAAAAAAATATTGAAAGTTCAAAATCTTGAATTATTTTGTTAGATATCTTGGAAAGGTTTAAGTTTTTCAAAAAAAGTTTTCAATGAAAGATTCGTGTTTTTTCACATAAAATAAAATAACTTAATTAAAACTATAGGTTCCTATTTAAAAAAATGATGTTGACCTTCATATCACCCTGAAAACACCACCTAAAAAAATTTCATCCGAGTACGTCTATGTCCCCCTCCAAACCGTGTATCTTTTATCTGAAAAGTTTTTTGATAACAATTCACCATAAAAAGTTATTAGAGGTGTGCACTTAAAATGGGTCACCCTGTATTACTATAATTTACAAGTGTTTTTTTACGTGAAATAAGTCAGTATTTTAAAAATAAACCTAATTTTAAAATATAATATGTAACCTATTTGTCACGTGATCGCAAACGCGTCTAGCAAAACTGTATCTGGTATGATTTACTTACTAAAAACGTTAGAATACTTGATCCCTATTGATTGATTTCAGTTTGTTTAATGTCTGGTATCATAAAGGACCTAGAAATTTGCAAGCTAGCTAGCACATTCAAATGAGATATCAAACTTACATGACAGTTCTTTTGGAGTTTTCTGATGACTTTGACAACTTTTGCACAAGTGTTGTATGTAAACACCAACGGTATTAAAACAGTGGTGATATTATGAAAATTATTTTATATGGTCAGATTCGCCAACTGTTTTACAATACGTTGAAGTATCACTGCTCTAAATTCCGTAACAAATCCATAGCTACTATCATAAAATTAATAACCTCATTTGTGAGTATTAGCTAGCTTGGAAATTTGCTAGCCCTTTTATAATACTGGACATTAGTAAACAGTTACTGAATGCGTGTTTTGGCAGGAATTTTTTCAGAAAAAGATCATTTTCAATGGATTTTCGGTATTATTTTGGAAAAAGATAGTATCTATTATATACATACGCACAATTTACAATATATCGCACCCCCGCAAGAAAAGTGACACAAATCAAAAACATTAGATTGTTCAGGAGAGTAAAACTAAAAACTTCAAAATCTTTAATAAGATACAGGTTGCAATGTTAAATCAAATCTAATTCTTGGAACACTAGCCACCTCTCGGGAGAATTATAAGAAGTTAACTTGTGACACTTTTCCTGACTGAAGATTAAGTAAGTGAGATTATAATGCGCACATAGAATGAAATTTGAAGAATTTTGAGTTGTGTCACTTTTCTTATTTTAAAATTTAGTCAAATACCCTATTGTATTTTTTCTGATCTTTGATTGAACACAATAATGGGTGTCTACTATAGATATATATTAAAACATGAGGTTGAATGATAATTTGTTTAAAAGGTGTAAATAGTTGGGACGATGATGTCGACTTGATAACAAGGGTGCTGGCCGAATCGCAGCAAGAGTATATAGATTCTCTGAAACAGGCAACATCTGAAAGGCCTGAAGAAAATAATTGGGTCTCACAAAATCCAGGACCCTCATATCGTAGTATCGACTAATGATTCTACATAACCGTTTCGTTTTTCTTTTTGTTTCTTTTTATATAACAAGATCTTTTTAATATCAACATTGTACAGCATTACGACTATAACATATATGAGTTATCGATTCTGTTTTTTTTTTTTTAATCGGTATTTTCATAACATTTTAAGATCTTTCAAATGTATAAAATGCTGTACGTGTCTTTTTGGTGGATTTATGAAATTTTTCGTTAATAAAATTATTAGTTCAATTTGAATACATAATTAATTGTTATTTTCCGAAGCAAACATTAAAAGATGCTTCCCTTTTTATTCTGTGATCTCTTATTTTTAAGGATAGTATAAGACTTCCTTCTTTTTTTTTTCGTTTTAAAAAAAAAAAAAAAAAACATTAAACAAATACCAAAATTTTCCGGCAATGTTACTACACAATTTTTTTTTTAAATCAACTGTTTCGGCTTTTCCGTTTAAAAATAATTCATTGTAATTATTGAAAACGAATACAGTTGATTTTATGCTCAAATGTCAGTAGTTTCATTAAATTACAAAATTAACATTACTTTAATTTATTTGATTTACTTGATTTACCTAACCTTAGGTATTTTGTTTTATAAATAATTTAGTTATACATTTTTGTATATATTATTATAATAATATAGATCAAGGTAAAGTTAATTTTGTTTACTGCATATCCCTTTTATAATAAAGAAGTAAAAAAAAAAAATTTTAGTGTTTTGAAGTTTAGTATAATCATGAATATTTAATTTGCTAGTAATCAATATGGCTGTAAATCAATTATTTAAACATTATATATTATTATATACTAGTGATAAGAATTTATTATGATTTTCTTTAAATGCAATATTGATAAATGTGCCGTAAACATAACCGTCACTGGTGATTAAAAATCGTCTATTTGTAAAGTATGTTTGCACACAAATATTGCATATTTATAATTAAATGTTTAGTACGATCAAGATACATCAACTATTTATTTGTATATGTGGCAGCTTAAAAGTAAAGAACTACAGCCTACATATAAACTTTATCAACTATTATCGGCAAATATCTACCACGATTTGGCTATGGAATTATTGTTGATAATTTTTATAAAGTTAGTATTTTAAACTGTAGAATCATTCCTTACTTATTCATCTGTATTGTATATATCTCTCCGTATTAATAAATAATGGAATTAGTAAACATTAATATTTTATTTTGGTCGTACTTATATAAAAATAATTCTATGTAATAATAATCATTGAAATATGAAAACAATGATTTATTTGTGTGAAAAAAATAGACCTCTTGCACGCTGGCATTTTTCAAATAAATGGTTAAATTAATAACGGAAAAGGAACTGCTAAATTGTATTTGCGGCATTCGACTAATTTATATCTTTTGAATAAATGGTAGTATGCAAGAGGCGTAGAGTATTGATTATATGTAAACAGTCACCCTGATCAGGGCTTTTTAATTTTTGATGGAATAATGATTTACAATATTTTGTATTAACTATACACCGGGTAAATAAAAAAGTATCATGTTTGGTAACGTAGTTCACTGAAATTAGCAATCGTACAAACTTGGTAAATATTTTAAAACGTCTGTAATATAGTTTAATTTTATTATTAAATTATAAAGAATCATTTAGTGATTACTAAGTGATATATATGTAGAATTAGAGTATATAACCTACTTTTTAAGACTAGTCCAAAGTTTGTGTGATTTGTAGTTCCAGAGTACTATGTTTCCGTACAAGAGATGTTTTTATTTGTCTTGAATAGTCAGTACTCTACTTATTATATAATAATGATATTTATGAATACATTGCTATTTTTATCCATGGATTATAAGTGTTTTATGATAATTTTTTTTAATTTATTTTTTTTGTTTTATTATAAGCTAAACTGTGTTAGGTATTTTTGAAGAAATATTCCCAGACAGAAAATATTTGGGTTGTTAATTTAATAAATTAATTATTTGTGTTGTAATTAGCATACTTTGTTGTAAAAGTATTATTGAATATGTGTAAATAAAATATCAGTGATCGGTGAAAACGGCTAATATATATTTTTCTTTAATATGTAATTATGTGGAATGCTTATATATATTATATACATATATTATGTTAGTTCTATATTTTTACATTTTTTTAAGTTGTATAGAAAATATATTTATTTCAGTTTATTATAAATATTATAGTTAAATTATATTTACGACGTTATTTGCAAGTTTTTTATTAATTTATTTTTGAGTTTTTATTTATATATGTGGAACGATATATCTTCAATGTAATTTTATTCAGTTTTTATATACATATGTTTTACAAAATACACACGCTTCTTTCGTTTATTTTTCTTTTTCAGATAGAACAATGTCAATCTAAATTTTAATGTATTTTTATAGTTTTAATGGTTTTAATGTTCTCAAAGTTTTTCAGTGTTTTTAAATACATTTAATTTAAAATCAAAATCGTTTTATTTCTATTGTATACTACATATATCCTTTCCAGATAGGACTGCCATCCGTCCGGGTTTCCCCGGATTTGTCCTAGTTTGAAGGGCGTCCGGGGGCCGTCCGGTAGGGGTTTTTAAAAAGACTTTTGTTGTCAGGGGAAAGCCAATTTTTTTTTAATAAGCGATAAATAGAAATAAATCTTAGTAAAAAATAATCCTCAAGAGGAAAATTCTCTACAGGATAGCGATGATGGGAATCGTTGCTAAAGATGACTACAAAAAGAAGTGAAAAAATGCACCTCTGCACATGTAGCAATTTCGAAGGGGGGTGGTGTTTAGGGGTTGAAAATGGTTTTTTGCGATTTTCGGCGAAGTACGACTTTCTATCGAAAAATGGTCTACATTCTACAATAAAGTTGTAGATAAAAAATAAATCTATAATTTTGTTTCAAACCAATTTACAACATAACCCCAAATTTTCCGAGATAATGGCGAAATACCGTTTTTTTGAATTTTCGAGTTTTTTATATCAAAAAAAACTTCAAAATACTTGAAATTTTCATGAAATGTATGTTTTGAAGTCCTTTAATTTACCGATCTGTTCAGAATTTCAAAGTTAAATATTACCTGAAATATTAACGTTTTCCGAAAAAAATTAAATTTTTTCAATCGAAAAATTGATCGTAGAAATTTTCGATTTTTTAACTTTTAGAGGGCTCAATTTTTTCGTATAAAAAACCATTTTCAACCCTTAAAAACCACCCCCCTTCGAAACCGCTACACGTGCAGAGGTGCATTTTTTCCCCTCTTTTTGTAATCATCTTTAGCAACGATTCCCACCATCGCTATCCTGTAGAGAATTTTTTTTCCTCAAAAAGGCTTTGGCACTGGGCTATAAGCTATACATATAAATGAATAAAAATTAAAAAATTATAACGATGTTTTTATTTTTGTTACAAAAAATATTTTTTCAGAGGTGTCCGGGGAAAAAAACATATTTCGCCCAAATGTCCGGGGTCGGCAATTTTGGTGATGGCATCCCTATTTCCAGATAATAAGAAAATAATTATTAAAAAAATGTGACATCGTTTATAAAAACTTTTATTATAAACGTATTTTTTTAATAAATCATTTTAAAAATATAATTTAAAAAAGATCAATTATTTTTTTGAAGTAAACAGTCGAAACAGTTTTAAAAATAATTCATAAATTCAATAATTGACATAGGATCATAGACATAAATAAGATAACAACCGTTTCCGGTTGTAAAATCGTTTTCAAAAATTATATGAGCTTTATAAAATTTCACTATTTTTTTAGTTACAGTGTCTTTAGACAGACACAGACGAAAATAATCAGAATGGATTTAGAGAAGATCAAAATGATTATTTCCATTGAAATTTCGGAATTTGAAAAAAAAACGACGATTTACTGTATACATGACCGTATAAGAAAGTCAGCATACACATGATAACTAGTGTTGGTACACCAGATTATATACAGGTTGGTACTCCTGTACAAGTGTCATGGAAGAATAGTGTAGTTGTAAGTGTCACTGGGAAACAATTTAAACGAATTATTGTTTGTATCTTCATTTTAGAGAATAGTTTCATTATATATTTTTATAAAACAAAGGTGAGTTGAAAATATTTATAGAACATATAACAATTTATTGTTCAGTGGTGAATTTAAAATTGATTTAATTGGAAGAATAAATAGTAAAAGTTTTAACAAAATTACATTCAAACAGATTTTTCTCTTTATTGTAAAATAATATCAATTATTTTATATAAAAATCATTCATATGTGTCTATTTAATATAATGATATATGACATTTTATTCTTGTCATTAATAAAAACGAAATTGTAATTGTTACAACATAAAATAATTCAAAGTTGTGTTTTTGTAATGTTTATATTATTAACATTATCTCAAAAATAATCTTTTTTTACTGTGATATTTATTAAATAACAGACACAGTACATATTTATTTTGCATTTAAATCAATTTATTTATTTTTGTACAGTTTACATTTTCTGTATCTGTTAGTTATAATAAATAATAGAATACGAAAAGTTTAATATTTCTAGAAACAAAAACAATTTTATGTTGTAAATTTTAATAATTAATTTAAAAACATTGTTATTATATCTGATATTATTAACTGGTTGGTAAACATTATATATATTTTTATTAAAATAAATTGCATGCTATTATAGACAAAATGCAGAACAATGTTAACAAACAATATAAATCAGAAGTCATTAGATCAAATTTTGTTTATTGGGCAAATAAAAATTTACTATATGATGTATTAAAATAGTATGTCTATTTCTAGGATAATTTATTGGTAATATTGATGGTCATAAATGTATGGTACAATGGGAATTTTTATGATGAACAAATGTTTAAACATGATTTTCTTGAATTATTTAATTACGATTTAAATAAAATTGATTAGTATGATATATTGATAAATTAGAATGAAGCAGCATAGTATAGGATAGTGTAATGAACCTTCAACAATGGTTGGTTGAGCAACAGCAATAACACTGGACTTTTTCCAGCACGAATATTTACAATATTGATTTTGTGCCATGTTTTGGCTATCTTTCTCCAACACCATGTACAATTTGTACCCTTCTTTGTCACACCATCTGCGCAGGCCAATGTTTTAGGGTTGTAGAATTCTATTAACCACCCTGAACATGTCTGTGAAGAAAATTTCATTTTTGTTTAAAACCCAGACCGGATAAATCAAACGTTATATTTTATGCATCATATAGAAAATCACAGTGTTGAATTTCGGACTTTGTTTCAACAATGTTATTTTAAGGGGTGTCAAAAATTATAGTGCATGTTAGTGAATACTTACAACAAGTGTCGAAAATGGCAATAGCTTTTAAAAGATTTCGATCGTAAAATATATGTAATAATTTTGGTGTAGTTAAAGTTAAAACTCTATTTCTTACGTTAGTACATATTTTATAAGAAATTGTGGATAGTGTACATAGAAAATATAGAATTTGTAAATCATTTTCTGATACAGCAAGTGTACTTCTAATTGTTGAATACGATCGAGAAATATCATAACTACACGTTTATTATATTAACGTAAGTTTTATTCTTTTTATATGTTTTATATCTAGAACATGTGCTGTAGACATATTTTTTTTATTATAATGCATTTTGGGCGGAAAAATGTAATAAAATAACATACTATCGATTTTTCTTGTTTTATTACTACAGTGGGATTTTATTTTTAAATTGTTCACGAAATTAAAACGTTTTTTAATAAAAGAAATACAACTTAACATCTATTTTTAATTTTATACCATTTTATCACCATGTGATTTTTCATTATCTTTATTGCATTTTTCACAATTTAATAACGTCCTTCTAACTTAAATCCGTTTATTTACACTATACATAATATTACGTATATCATGTACGGATACAATTACAAACATTATTTATTTTTAACCGCTTCCCGACATTCACAAACATCTTATAAATATGATTTCTTGATTTATAAGTAATTAAAACATAACTTCAAGTAGTAATGATTTTTTGCATTTTTTATTCTACTTTCTGCATTTCATTTAAGTAAGCTAACAATAAGGAGAAATTTATTTGACTGGAGTTTTATTCTGCAAGGTGAAAATGCTCGTATTTTCTTATTTTAGACGTTAATTATATAATTTATTAGCACTAACTTCTTTTTTAATGCATTCTACGAGACAAAAGTGTCTCCTTTATTACAATTAACATCTAAATGAACTTGTATAATATGAAAAGTATAAAGTATGTTCCTTTAAACGTGTTTTTACGAATTAATGGAAAATAATTCAAATAATATTCATAAAAGTTAAATAAAATAATTATATTATTTACTACATCTACATATTAATAATTACTTTTAAAATTCACCGAAAGTCCCTACTGTCCGTTTAGTCACGCTATGATATTTTATCTAGATACGCCTATGGAAATTAATCACATCGACATATTATATGACTCATATATTTAACGTACACCCTCTTGATTTGATCATTAGAGCCAATCAAAAATACACATTGTAAAGATGTTTATTTACTTGATTCACAATATGTAATATAATACTGTAAATAGACTTTGTATTTATTGAATTTATTATGACATTTTGAATACGGAAATTTGATTATACAATAATACATATAAGATTTCGAAAACATATTCTGGGACTTTGAAATACAGTTAGGGTTGCCAGATCTGCTTCCAAAAAATAGCGGCGATGGGGAGGGGGGAGGATAAGTAGTAAAAAAATTAAAAAAATATATTTATACAATTGAGTAGGATTAATAATTTTTTCGGAGAATCGAGTTCTATGGATATTCGATCTTTGTCTCATTCTAACTTATGAAAAAAAGACAAAACGCGATTCTATAGTTATTCTCTTAGATTGTACTACTGTACAGCTTTAGATTACATACCATTTTATCATAAATCTTTTGAATAAAAAATGTCCACTATTTTGTGAAAAAAATAGTGAACATAATGTAAAAAAAGCGGACTGTCCGCTCAAATAGTGGACACCTGGCAACCCTAAATACAGTAATAATACCAGGCAAAAAAGTTAAGAAAATAAAAATATATATCTATCCAATACTCGGTTGTAGATATGGATTGGAAAACCGGTAAACCGAATTACCGGTTTATCTGTAAATGCGAAATAGAACCTTAATTTTTTTTACCGGTAATTCGATAAATTACATTTTATAGCAATATGCGTCTTATACGTTTTCTACTTGCACCGTACAAGTAACAAAATGCGTGGTACACGTTTTTTTAAATTACTATTTTTTAAATAAAATTTTGAAAAAATTGAAATATAAATATGAATACCTTTTTTGTATTTATTATAAAATGAAGGGAATGAAATTCGAAAAGAAATGTGCCATAGATATGCACACACAAAAAATCATGTGTGTATGTTGCCGTTAAGGCAGGTAAAAAATTGGTCTAATTTTGATGTAGTTTGGGGTCTCCATTTAAAAAAAAGTGTTTTTTTTTTAATCGAAAAAATATAAAAAAAACCTAAGGCTTTGATCCATGAAATATATTATAATTACATGTCGGGATTGGGGTGCGAAGCCCCTAGTATATTTTTTCAATCATTAGTAGTGGCGAAACTAGATTTTTTGAACGGGGAGATTGGGGGTATTTATAAGCAAGTTTACTATTATATATTATTATATGGTGTAACTAGCTGGCCCTCCAATGATTACATCACTGTAGGGGGGGTAGGCCCTTTGTCCTCCTCACTTGTTACACCACTGATCGCTGATCTTTTGCTCTACTGAAAAATGTAACTTGATATTTATAAGTACATGAACAGATTTATTGACCACGATAAATTGGCTATATCTTCGTCAATAAAATTGTTGAGATATACTACTTAAAACTAACAATAAATTCCATTTTCTAATGAATAATATAACTGCACAAATACGTGTTATTAAATAATTTTTTTTATGGGAACTTTTATAATGGCTTCAGCTTGTCTGTTCGATTCAAAAAATAATTTCCTCCCATTTAATTATGAATTATTTACCTTTAAGGTAATTTATAAGATAATAATAGTAAACGTGTAAATGTATAATTATATAAATAATTCAGTGTTACTTATTTTGTTTCTATGACAACATGTCTGCCACACAAGGAAATTTAGGAAATGTGTACATACATACATGCATATCAAGGTATGTAAAGTATAAGGTAGTCTCATTACTCGGCGCGAGAGGGAAATACGTCATCTGGGGTGCCAAAATGAGGATAGGGGGAATGATGTGTCCAATCATAACAAATGTAGCCTCGTAGGACGTCATTTTGGGTGCCCAAATTGATTGGGCAAAAGCTAATGAGGCAACTTTTGTATTTTACTAACCTTGCATGCTTATTATCTTTGTGGAAAAATGTATTCTATAATATATTTGCCACATTTGGCTGTTTTTTTATGTGTCCATACTTAAGAAATTTAATATATTTTGCTTCCTCACCATGTTCAAAATGTAATCATTTCTAAAAGTAGAAAAACCACATCTCAAAATTGAAAAAAAAATCGGAACCATCTAGGACAGCGGTTCTTAAACTTATGTGGTCTAGGGACCCCTATTTGAACAATTATTTTTCAGGGACCCCCATTACTGATAGAAATACAAAAAGGTCGTTATATACTAATTAATCACTGATAAATAGAAATATAAAAGTACTTTATGTAAATAAATTTTTTGCCAAAAATGTTTCACGGACCCCCGTAAAAGTTTGGCGGCCCCTCGGGGGTCCGGGGACCCCAGTTTAAGAACCGATGATCTAGGATAACGTTGGTCTGTCTATGTCTGATCGTCAAGACGCCTTTTCTCAGGAATGGCTAGAGGTATAAAGTTGAAATGAATATCAAATATTAAGATCTATAGCCTCAAAGCCCTGTACAAAATTCAAATTTCTAACTCAATGCAATACAAAGATACGGCCTTTTAAAGCGTATTTTTGATACATGCATACTGACTCACTGATCATCAAAACCTATAGTGGCTATAGGAGGGTACTATAATATTGACCGAAAATTTTGAAATTTGGCTCGAAGGAATATTATTAATTTCTAATTCTACATTTGTAGAAATATTACGCGATAAACTTAATTTTGCGGTTTCTTTCATACAGTGTCTACTAGTTGGGAATTGGGTTCATTGTCTACGTAACTAACTACTGCCAATAAATAAGTTTTATATAACGGTACGGAACTCTAAGGGCGTGAGTTCTACTCGCACTTGTCCGTCTTCTTTTTAAATATCTCAAAAAAATTGTGAAAATAGTTAAAAATATGATACACTTTTATCTTGTACTTGAAAAAGTATTTTTAAATAGTCAAAAGTACTTCTTTTTGAATTTTGTACTTGAATTTAGCAAGTAAATAATTTTATTGTGTTGGAGGTGGTCGCGGTTGACTCCTATAAGCACTGAGGCCATAGACCCATTGTACTGACTGCGCCGCTTGTCTTACCTCCAGGTCCAGATAGAGGGGGGGCTAGGAGGGCCATATGGCCCGGGCCCCCTGTGTCTCAGGGGTCTCGGCGTCCTGAAAATTATTTATATTTTACATATTTTTTGATTCGTATACTATTTTTAACAGAGTTTATTTAAAAAACATAAATAAACTACAAAACAGTAGAAGTAGAAAGCAAAAAAAAAATTTTCTTAAAAAACCCCCTGATTTTTAATACTAAAATAATATCAGAAAATGATTAGAATTTTACTAAAAAAAAATTGTTTGGAATGTCCTTACGATCGGTAGGGGGGAGGTATGGGGCCTGCTTACCCCCTTGATAACAACCCCGTCTCTTTAATAAAGTTTACGTATATTGTCATCGGGAATAAGTAAATAATTTACTTTCAGTTTTAAAAAATCTTAAGTACTACGTTTTCATGATACTTGTACAGTGGTACCTCGACATACGAGTTTAATTCGTTCCGCAACCTTGCTCGTATCTTGAATTACTCGTATCTCGAAGCAAATTTCCCCATACAAAACAATTGCTCATGTTTTTCTATAATTTCACGTTTTAATTCAATACTCATAATCTTTTTCTTAGCACTTGACTTTTCACAAACTTTCTTCCGATCCATGGTTATAAAAATAAATGAACTACCGAACTCGTATCTCGAATTTCGCTCGTAACTCAAAGCAAAAAATCACTCGCTCGCCGGCTCGTATCTCGAAAAACTCGTATGTTGGGGCACTCGTATGTCGAGGTACAACTGTATTTATTACTTGATTTTAACGACGTGAATTACTATTTATAATTGCAATTAATGCACTTGTGATATCTCTCTACACAAGCTAATATTTTAGATAAGAGGTTCCCAACCTTTTTCCTATATAGACCCCTTTTAAAATAATGATTTTCTTTATACACCTTCGTACATTTTTAGATTCTAGAAAACATAAGTATATCACAATCTTGTCGAAAATGTACAAGTAGAAAAGAAAAGGAAACAAAGGTAATTTCAATTTTAAATTTTAAAATAAGAAAATTTATCATATACCCATGGGATATTATAGACCCTTTTTAAACTTCCATAGACCTCCAAAGGGTCCACCTGGATCCCGTTGGGAATCCCTGTTTTAGATTGTAAACTCAATGTTTCTTGCTTTATGTCAGGGATTCCCAACGGGGGTCTATGGAAGTTTAAAAAGGGTCTATAGTATTTCATGGGTATATGATAATATTTTTAAAAATTTGAATTGCAATGCCCTTTTGTGCAACCCACCGAAGGTGGAAACGCTTATATGCTCGATTTTCCGTCCGTCCGTCTGTCTTCTACTGCGACATCTCGACCCCCTGACCGCCTAGAGACGTCGGGTTTTCGCTAAATGGCAGGTCTGTGGCTCTAGTTTAGCTCATTTTAGGAATTTTTCCGGTCATGACCCTCCATCCGGCCACGGACAGGCATAATGTACATTTTTTATACAAAATGTGTCATATATATATATGGCTTCATGTACCTCGTTGGACTTGGAATTGATTCATGAATCGATTGGCAAGGGTATTTTTTGAGTTGTGTCCATCAAGCAGGTTACGCGGCAACACCCACGTGTGGGTTTTGATATTTTTTTGTGCTTTCTACTTCTACTTGTACTATTCGACAAGATTGTAGTATATTTATGTTTCCTATAGAATCTAAAAATGTAAGGAGGTCTATAACGAAAATAATTCTTTTAAAAGGGGTCTTTGTAAGAAAAAGGTTGGGAACCCCTTATTTATATTATAACAAATTAGGTGAAAATTGTAAATTGATTATCTAATTAAACTTTTATTTAGTTTTTAAAGTCTATAATTAATAAATATTAATGAACAATAGAAAGGTATGTATGAAAATGTGTCCAATAATTTAAAGGTTACATCGTCATTATTATAATATTCACCTAAATATTGTAGATGGAATAAATACCTTGTGAATGTTATGAAAAGATCAATTTTATAATGTCAGGAAGCCAATATACATAGGTATATTATAGAACAGTGGCGGCTTAAGCATGTTTTATTAATTTGTATTTGTATATCTTAATTTAATTATTATTTGGACTTGTGTGGTATTTGCTAATTGGATTTTTTCTTTAACTAATTAAACTATTTTAAACATGCGATTTTTCAGAAATATTGTTTTATTTTCATATTTAATTATAGCTAAAAGGTACATGCTAAAGTTTAAAAATAGAAACATAAAGGTCACAAAAAACGACACACGAAAATTGTCGTACCTTTTTTTGTATTTATTATAAAAGGAGGGGAACGAAACTTACGAGTATATCATTCGAAAGGTACTGTGCCATAGATGTGCACAAAAAATATCATGTATGTTGTCGTTAAGGCAGGTAAAATATTGGTCGCATTTATTATTGCTCCTAACATATAATAATAATAATAATGATAAGTATAATTTACTGTCAATATTTTTAAATTAGAATTATGACAAAAAATCTTAATTATTTTATTTTTAATCAATATAAATATATAATATATCCAGGCTGTTCCAACATTGGCCTGTACAAAAAGTAAAGTACCAATCTGTATAAAGTATGGTTTAATTATTTGTTATGCTCATAAACGCCGACTTCGGGATGGGGGCGAACTTATCTAACATTAAGTTCATACTTCTATGACCTTAACCCTTTACTGCATTTTGATGCACATGTGCAACAGCAAATAAATGTACCAATAAAAATCCTAATGCGTGTTCAAAATAACGGAAAACGCTAAAAGCGTATATGTGCATCGTTATAATAATAAACAATAATTAAACAAATAAACAATAATGGATTTTTTTGCATAATTTTTTTCAAATTCTTTGCATCAAATTACATGAGACTTTGTTTTTTTATTTTTATTTTTTTAAATTGCGCAGTAAAGGGTTAAAGATAAGAAAATAAGAAGGAAAATCATAACTCACTACATATGTTTATGTTTTGCCCTATTGCCAATAGGCAGGATGACTAATTTAAAAAAAAACTATTCTATGATGATTTTACGTGTCTCATATTTCCAAAAAATACTTATTTCTGCAGAAAATAAAGGTTTAATCGCAAAAATTGACTCTTTTAAAAGTAATTTTGAATTTGACGCCAAAACGCTTGCAGGTGACATTTCAGAGTTGTGACGTCAACTCCTTGTCAACAATAATCAAACATTCAGAGTTAGACAATAATTTAATTATTTTGCGTCTTAAAAATGAATTCTAAAGTATATAAGTTCTTAAATATGTACCTAATAATCTTGTAAGAGGAATTGATACTTGTCTAAAATAAAAGTCAATCACTTTTGACGTTCCATTTAAAATGGCGAATTGATGTATTTTGCATTGTTATTTTAACAAAAATTGTATTAATCTCGCTTTTAATATAAAAATAAATACATTTCTTAGAATCTTTTAAATCTATTTCATTATTTAAAATCATAATTTCAATGATACTTTGTTACTGGCATCATGTCTATTTTGCGAATAGGCAGTAGAATTGGCTATTTGATGAACTGGGTAGTTTTACAAATTGGGAATAACGAGTAATGTTAATTTTGATGCCAGTTTTTCTACAGATAAGTTCAATGCGGTGGGACCGTTTGGGGGTACGGCCAAGACGGGGAACGTGGGAATGCTGATCGACGCGTCGCCGTCGACCGTAGATGACACGATAGAGAGATGACGAGCGTCAGTGTTCAACAACTTGACAACGGCGACGCGTATTCGGGGAATACAGCCGTCAACGGTGGCGACAGCGCTGATCAAATCACGAAATTATTCCCCAAGTGTCGACCGAGGGCAGACGTCAATCTCAATCCGGTCGTGCCTCTAACGTTACTCGACGATACTCAAAACATGACCGCAAACACTCAACCGACCGATCTTCCTGACATGGACAGGTACAGTAACCTCGATTATTACGTTTAAATGTTAAATCACGAGTTAGCGTCAAACATCGTAACAATCGTATCGAGATTAATATGTGTTTGACGTTAACAATGTATGCGAAATGCAAAAGCTTTATGTGGTTGTGGTGTTATCTGTGTGCCGCCAGATCTCTATCAGAGCACCAGGAAACCACTCCGGCCGCTTCGCCCCCTGGTAGTGCCTGTCTGGAGGTTTCATCCGATGAGGCAGATCATGAAACATCTGTAAAGGACAATCAAGTTATTATTCTAACCAATAACAAAGGAGGAACTTACAAATTGCGTGACTCTAGGTACATAAATTACCCCTTTTATGTTGGTCATGCTGATATCAACATTACATTTGTATATAATTTAATATTGTACTCATCTTAGAAAATATTTTATTATGTACAAATAATAAGTTTTAACTTTCACAGTTAATTTTCATTTAATCATAACTTAATATCATCTAACGTGTACATATTTAAATAATCCATCATAAAATTTTTAGTTTTAGTAGTAGTACTATAGAAATGTTCTTTTATTACCTACAATTAAAATGTTGTATTTTTTACTAAAAACCTAGAAACTCTGAAGATATCCTTATCATTAGGAACACTATCCTTTTTTTAAGAATGAAATGTGCATGTAATAATTTTATTTGTTGTATCAATGTGTCCTTAGTGTATATTATGTCCTTTTATTTCTTCACAGGAGAATTTTTATATAATATATAATTTATTTTCATATTTATAGGATGCTGTAATATCATTACTGTTTATATATATAAGGTGCAGCATTGTTAATTTTAAGACACAAGAATTTAAATTCTTACATTTGATTTTTATTTAGAATAGATATTAGATGTTGAAAATGATAACTTTTTGTATTTTTAATATACTTTAATATTTTCAGAATTATTGAGATCGCAGGAGGTCGAGAAATATATTCACAAAGCCGAATGAAAGCAGGAAGAAAACCCCGATGTGTTGGAGACAACTCTGAAAAGAAGTACGGCGTGTGGGATGTGAGAGGTACACGCATGAACGATGTAAGAAAGCAACGTAGCGGGCGGGAAGTAACGGAAACTGTATTTTCAACAGAAGTCTGTTCGGTGAGACATCAGAGACCTGGGCAGCAGAACATGGATACAAATGAAACGACATCTGCAGTTTCTGGTTCAGAAGTGGTCGTTTTCGATGATATCGGTGACGACTGCCTCCGTGCGAGTCCAGATCTGGATTCAATATCGCCCGAGCGGAACAACAAAGTTGCTCAAGTGATAGGGAATCTGCCGATAGCTGTTTACGAAGGTTCACCTCGGAGGTACGGTCTGAGACAAACGGATGACTCTGGACATCCTTCACTGCCGAGTGCACACAGTCTTTTGGCTTCGCCATCTGTGTATCCTCCTCGGCCGGGCTTCCCTCAGCGCATCGTGACCACACCGAGCGAAGGCGAACATCCTAGGGACACTAACTCTATGTCGCCGCCTGTAAGCTCGACTTTTGATTATTTGTATGAATTTTCTGAGACGAGGAAAGTTCTAGAAGAATTCTTTAAGTGTCGGCCTGAAGATGAAAATAACCATTTAGATGAACCTGAGTTTCAAGTGAGTTTACTTAATTCACATTTATTTATTATTAATATCTACTAGATTCTTAACAATTAAATCACCTAACCCTTTCTAATCGTAGAACAAAAGAGACATGAATATTATAAACCAATATACTGGGTGGATAAAAAAACATCTCCTATTTAGTGACATAGAACTCTGGACCTATAAATCACACACTTCAGATTATTCTTAAAATACTTGTTATACAGTCTTGTTTTACATATTAAATTATGAAATTATTATCGTTTATTAATAATAGCCCTGCGTTAATAAATATTTTGATTTTAATTATATTCTTATTATAATTGAAGCATAATTTTTTCAATTTTTGAAGTTGTACTTCTTTAGTGATACATTTTTGCTTGACATGGACAATTTTAAACTCGGAGAGCTACGCATCATCGTGTTTGGATGTGATTGATAAGTGTTATAAAATATTTTAGGTTAAAACTAGACTATATAATAAACATTTAAAAACTATCCTGAAGTTTGTGAGATTTATAGTTTCAGAACTAAGTACTATGTTGCTAAACAGGAAACGTTTTTATTTATTCATTTGGTATATTATAATTGTATGTACTAATGATTTTAAGAATAGACGATCGTACATTTTACAAATATATTGTAATATCTACTGATTAAATCATTTTATACATACATTTATGTATATTACCATTCATAATTTAATTTAGTGGGAAAAAAAATTAATTCGACGTTTTTGAAACTAGTTTTTGATGCATATTAATAAAAATATATAAAATCAATCAATAGTGATATTTGTGTATAAATTTGATTTACTTATGTTAAAGTGATAGATATAATTATTATGAATATATTTAATGTATCGACTTGTAATCGCTTTATCATTTGAAATATGCATTCCGAACGCCAGGATCTGGATTATGAATTGCATAGACAATCTGGGAGAAGGGATTCAGGTAGTTCATATGTTGGTCAACGTCTAGCTAAAGGACACACGGGGGGAAGTGGTGATTTACAGGCTGAATCTCCAAGAAAACCTCTTTTCATGACAGACTTTCCTAGAATGCAGGTCTGTCTGGAAGTATTTATAAAATTAAACAATAGATTTGCCATTCATTCAATGCCTTGTCCGTTTAATAAAAACACGCTTTTATTTTGTACATATACAATAAACATAAACTTTTGATTATTCGACACATTATCTTGTTTGAATGTCACGTTTATAAATCACTGTAATATTTGAGGGCACATCGCTAGCTAATACTGAACACACTGCTTAAATTCAAACTTAACATTTTTATTAGTGTTCGACTGAAGGTCATTTTTTGGCTAAAGATTTTTTTTTGTTACTTTTGAAAGAACGCTAAAGGAGTAAGGGAAAATATTTATTTTAACTGAATGCATTTGCTATTAAGTTTTTTTTTTTATTTGTGGAGATGAGATTTAAAAAAAATAATACAAATTTATTTTTTATTATTTTAAATATTTTTATCATACTTAATTAAAATAAGACAACAATCACTTTATCCTTCAGCTTTGTCAAAATCTTTGGCCCGGACCCCTTTTCTCGAGTTCGTTTGACTTTTTCTCATTCGAGATTATTAAACTATAACTAAAGTGTAAATTATATCGTATTCTTGAATCTCGATGCAACATTTTTTCTATAGAAATGTCATATGAAATATCTCGACTGCTCCTGGGCATGAGAGATTTAACATCTCGAACAAAAAATTCAAATCGACATATTCTCGAGTGAGCTCGAGAATACAGGCCCTGATTTTAACCAAAGCTAAATGTTCGGTCGGACACTAAATTATTATTAATTACTCTTTATTTAAGGATATATAGGACGTTAATAATTCCCTGGCATTTATGTATATATATGTACCTATATCTTAATATTTTAAAGTCACTGTCTACTATTTTGTTTTAGAATAAAAATGTAATTTTGTTTTCATTTTATACATTTTTTTGAGTAACAGCTCAAACTCAATATAATCTATCATAATTGATATTATTCCATCAATATTTTTTAAGTTTGATCCTATACATCTTTAAGAACATTAACAACACTTAGCAATTCAAATCAAAAGTTTATTAAAATAAATTCACGTATGATTTGTTTGGACATTATTTTTTATGGAATACATTTTTTTTTTTACAAATGACACTCATTTGTGGTTTATTTAAATTGAGACAAGCAAATATATCGAAAATTAAGGTTTTTCAGGGAAAATGTATGGTATAAAAGTTTTAGGGTTAGAAGGAAAACCAATTGTGGTAAAAAATTTTACCTTTTGAGTGAAGGTTTCAAGGTCATTTCGAAGATAACTTCTTTTTTTTTAATGGAAACATAATAATCATAATTAAATAAAATAAAAAAGTTTTTTTCAAAAAACCTCAATTTTAACCTATTTTTTTTATTAAAAATTTACATTTTTCAAAATTCCTTTCTTTTAATTGTTTTAATAATTTCAGAATTTTTAAACATTTTTATTTTTTTGTAAAATACGAATTTGCAAAGAAGGAAATAGGTTTCCATTTAAATAAATGAAGTTGACCTCAAAATGACCTGAAACTTCTACTTAAGGCCAAAAATTTAACTTTCAGTTGCTTTCCACTCCTAACCCTGAATTTTTGTACTAAACATTTTTTCTGAAAAATTTTAGCTTCTGAGATATTTGCTTGTCTCAATTTAAATAGACCACCCGGTGTAACAGGGATGGTCATAGCTTGATTTGCGAGTCAGATATGATATAACTTTATAATAATAACTGTATTATTTCTAATATTATCCTCTCAGTATTGTGGCTCCTAAAGGCAGTTAAGTCGTTGGCCACTATTGCATGTAATCTTAAAATATTGATAAAAATAAATACAATTAAGTTATAAATAATAATAATTAGTTAAATATATTTTGAGTGGCAATTCTATTCAACTTTATGTTGTATTTTTATGTTTATTTATGGCTTATATAAATGAGAAAGGAAAATTGATCATTTACTGTTCTTGTGGTACAAATAGTACAAAGTTTCATTCATAATTTTAATCACTTGAGTTTGATATTTTTTAAATAAAATATAGTAATGGAACTTTATATATATTTTAATAACCACATTGATTCCTAATTAAAAAAAAGAAAATGCGGAATTAAATGTAATTGGATATGAGATGGATTTAATTTGCAAAACTTGTTGGTATTTTTTCAGGAACATGAAAACTTAGAACAAGAAAATAATTTCCTGGATTTATCAGTCGGCACAGGTTCAAGTGGAGACTTAGGTGAAACAGAAGTCGGTCTTCAAGTCGGCCACAGTAGAAATTTCACTTTATCACCAGAAACTACAGACTGCGATTCAAACTGCGGTGATTTAGATAGCGAAATGTCATTAATGATAGATAACGACTTAGGTCCTTTGAGTGGAGATATGGCATCTCAAATGGACTGTTTACGGTTATGTTCTTCGATGCCTGTCTTAGAAGACGGACTATCTTCTGGACACGCCAGTGATACAGACAATAATAATCCCACTGTGTTACTTATGAAAAGACAAATTACTGAAATTGAACGAGAAATCGTACAGAAAAGTCACTTAAATGAAGTAAATATTAAAACTGTCATGGAGACGCAGCAAGAAAACAGGATTTTTGAGAATAACTTACCTACAGGGGACGTAGATACTCCTACTGTTAACTCTTTAGAAGATAGTTTACCTGAAATTAGTGCCATAGATCCACTAGGTATAAACAAATATACAATTTTAATCTCGACTCATTTTTAACCTATATGTTTTTAACAGCTGCCGACATGACACCTCCTCCACCTGCGCCTGCGCCTCACAGACGATCAAGCGACACTATCGAACAACAATCTACATCTATTAGCCCAAGTAGAGTCGAAGCTGCTATTCAAGATATAAGGATGGCTTTGCAGCGGGCAAAAACATTACCTCACACTTCGACGGCTAACAGCCCTGATGAACAAGTGTCTTCGACTAGTCCTGTGTGGGTTCCAAGGCAACGTAGTCTTGCAAGAGATTCAGAAACTGTTAATACTCACAAACTTCAAACAGATGATGTTGGAGATGAAGGTACGTTTAAATTGATTTTATGTATTTAACCCATTACGAACCCAAGTATGAAACATTTAAAAAAAATTGTTTTTTTTAAATATCTCATAGATGAAATGACTTTTTTTGCTGCTAACATCGCCACACAAACTGTTTTAAACTATTCCACACTAAGTAATAACTTTTGTTTTTCCAACGCAACATTTTGTTGAAAAAAAAAAAACACATGTATTTTTTTAACTTCAAAAACAGTTATTTGAGTATATATTTAGTAATAAAATGCAGTTAAAACATTAAATTAATTTTATTTTCTACCCTTGGGAATTAATGGGTTAAGTATGAAGGTATATTTTATGCAATTAAATCAGTCATTTAAAAAACAACATAAGTCAAGTTTTTTCCAAACATACTTTTTTGGTTATAAATGCTTCCTTGAAAGGTAAACCCATAATCAAGGTAAAAACCACACTTGTCAGTACATTCCTTCCTCTTCAAATAATATCGCGTAATACAACTGCAAATGTTGAAAATAATCCAGATAGAATGATAGAGAATATTATGATTACGTACTATAATGATAGTAAAACATGAAAATACTGATGTTTAAGTGTTATTTTCATTAATTTTGATTAAAAATATGATTAGTACGACTGTTTTGTTCAAATTAAATACCACCAAACCCTCCCGGGAAAAAATTATAGATCTGCAGAGATCTACTCAATCTTGACAGATCTGCATTTTGGGACATCATATTTTTCACTGGTTTTTGATCTATGGAAACTTGCAAATATCTACAATGACTTACAAAAGATCTAAAACGATCTATAAAGATAGAGATTAAAACTAAACATTAATTTTCAACGTTACAATGATCTTCAAAGATCTTTGTAGATCGTTGTAGATCTTTGTAGATCTTTGTAGATCATTTTAGATCTTTGTAGACCGTTGTGGATCTTTACAAGTCTCCACAGATCAAAAAGCAGTGAAAAATATAATGTTGTCTCAAAATGCAGATCTGTCGAAATCTGAGTAGATCTCTGCAGATCTACAATTTTTTCCCTGGGCTATTTCTTGCTAAAAACAACATAGGTCAAGTACAGTTATTCTGGTTTTTATTTTTTTATTATTCATTAACTATAAAGATTATTCAATATTTCAATCTTTTAAGTTCAAACAGTATATTCATCCCAAAAAAGTCCTTGAAAATTCGTTTATTTGCGAATGACACAGTTTTTGATTCCTGAACAATTGTAATTGTGTGATTATGTGGTTTTTTGCGGACAGCGCTTGCATTTGTAGTTAATTAGATGTAGATTTAGGCATTTCATAGTAATGTCTGCGAATGTGTTAAAGAACACGGCACTTTTTTTACCTTGTCAGATTTTGAGGTTATCTTATTGTTGATGAAAGAAGTAAAATGAAAAGGTGTGGTGTTCTTTGAATTGAATTTCATATTAAATTCTATTTACATTTTTCATTGTATAGAAGAAGCAGATACAGATTTGGAAACGGATCGTTTATTGGGTCAACAACGTACTGACGACCAAGGGTTTTACGATGATAAATTGGTAAGCAATATTAAATATTATTTGTTTTTAGTTCTATGTTATCTGTTATAAATGTCTTATATTAGGTCTAGAGCATTTAATTTGTTACATATAAATGTACGCATATCAGAAAAAATTAAGAGTTTTTCTTGAATTTTCATCTATATTAAATGTAAATACCAATTGTTGTAATTATGGCAGGTTTTATTATTTTTGTTACTTTTCAGTATTATCAAAGATGGTTGAACCTACATAAATTTTAATTTTAATTTAAAAAAATCATTAATTTTCTGAATTTATAGCTATCTTTTGATTTCAAATTCAAATATCTTGTATTCGATATTTTAACAAAATTATAATAGTAGCTTCAAATACTTTTTTTGATTTATGTCCGGTATCATAAAGGGGCTAGCAAATTTGCAAGCTAGCTAGCACTCACAAATGGGGTTATTAATTTTGTGATAGTATCTATGGATTTGCTACGGAATTTAGAGCAGTGATACTTCAACATGTTGTAACACAGTTGGCGACTATGGCCGTATAAAATAATTTTCATATCACCACTGTTTTAATACCGTTTGTGTTTAAATAGAACGCGTGCTCAAAAGTTGTCAAAGTCATTAGAAAATTTCATATAAGTTTGATATCTCATTTGAGAGTGCTAGCTAGCGTGCAAATTTGCTAGCCCCTTTATGATACCAGACATTAATCTCTGCTTATTTGATTAGTTACTTGATATCAAGTAAAACTTGACAATCTTCATTTAGATTAAATTTAAAAAAGAAGATCTTGTTTAAAAATATTTTTTTAACCCCATGCACCCGCACGATCTGTACAAAAATAAACCTACATTTTTTTGCTTGCTTTGTATAATCCCATTACATTACATTTTTAATGTAATTACCTACGGCTTTAAATTTTGTCTTTGCTTTTCTATAACAATTTACTGTAATTCCATAGATGTTAAATTTAAAAATAATTTTATAGGTATGCCATCATTGATTCTACAAAAAACTAACAATATTAATACAAATATTCAAATATTTTTACCTTCGATTTTTCAAGGCAAAAAAATACCAACCTAAAAACTATGTTGTGAACATTATAGTCGAATAATTTTGTTATTAATATTGATGTATTCATAATGAGGTAGGAAGTTATTTAGATTGACAAATATAGGAACAATTATTTTATATATTTAACCTAACAAAAATAAAACTCTGATTCATTAATTTAGCCCCACCTTATATGCTTTAATTAGAAATTACATATACAGGATGATTGCAGAAATTGAGTGATCATTGCTTATTAACAGAGTTACAAAATAATTTAATTGGACAAAGTGTTTTTTCGTTCTACTGTAAAATTTGTATTTCTTAAAGGTATGTCATTTTTCTTTATTTGGTTTTAGCTTTCCACTGTCCATATAGAGAATATTTCTGGCTAAACTTGATACTGTTAATATACCGGATGTTCCATTTGAATGTGTAATTTTTCAAATATAATAATTGCCATTATTAGTCCTGAAGAAAATACTTTGTCCCAGCGGCGGTGCGCGAGCTGTATTCATGTGAGTCCACTGACAGTTCAAGTCACAGAATAATAAATATAGTTCAAGTTAAGATCAGACACATTCGACATAGTCGGTATAGCAGAGAATTGCTGTCTCGGAAAACGACAAAATCCGAACATGTCCAATCTATTATAGCAATTCGCATGGCCTCACGTGAATACAGCTCGCGCACCGCTACTGCTTTGTCCATTTAATTCCAATAAGAGTAATAATAATTTTAGCAATGATGACTTGGTTCTTGCAATTACCCTCTATAAGAATATATATTATACATACATACATGTATATTATTAGAATATAAAATATTTTTATTGTGAGATCAAAATATATTTTTTTATGAAAGAATACCTACATATTAATAATTTTCTGTTTTATGTGGGAATCTTACAATAAAAATATAAGTTAAAAAATAACTAGTTATTTTATATGTGGTGCTGGGTCAAAAAGCATGATATTAAAAACAAATATAGCCATCAGAGCTTAAAGTAGTTTTAAACACATACTATTAGTGGCATTAAATATTAAAAAAAATAATAATCTACACCAAAAATTATATTTTTTGTCATTGAAAAAAGGAACGTATATATTTTATTAAATTTACTTACATCAATTTTATTGTTTATTAAATTATTACTTTAAATTTAAAATAGTAATAGTTAATGCAAAGGAACACTTGCACATGCTAAAAAAGCACACAAAAATTAAATACAATTCTAAAGCCTTTCTTCGAATACAGGAAAATTTTCATAGTAGTAAATATATATGTAAAAGATCAAGTGAATTTTTAAGTAATTTTTTGTTTTGATTTTTCTTCATGACTTCATAGATATGACGTTATGAAACATTATAATGACAATTTTTGTCCGTATTACTGTGAGATAAGAGTAACAGTTGTTTATTTAAAAAATTAAATAAATAATATCTCGGTAATTTAAAAATTTAAAGTTGATACATTTTATAATTTGTTGATTATTAAATCGAACTTTGCATTGAAAGGTAAAAATATAGTTTGACATTTATTTTGTCTGTTTCGTTGTTAGGCATTAGAAATGAAATAAAATAAAGATTGAAATGAGATTAATTATGAAACACACATATACCCATTGACACAGACACACGGCAGAACACTGGCTTGGTTTTAACAACACGATATTATTTACTTACAATCAGGAATGGAGAAAACCAAAAAGTCGGACAATAATGCCTACAACTAAATCGTCGACACCTAAACAATCGTTAGCATTGTCGCCTGTAATTCGGCCTACAGGCTCAGGTGGGCCTGAGGGAACTACTTCCCCTCCTCCCCCTTGCTCGCCTTCATTGGCAGCAACGAGTCCTCCCCAACCATCGACTCCTAGACAGGTCGCCGGAACTAGTCCTGATAAAAGTTGTTTAACACCTCAGAACCAGAAAGGAACTGCTAACTCTACTTCTGTCAAAACTAAAAAGGTGTGGTGTTCATTGATATCGCTCATATATGCGATAGTTTGTTTTCGCAGTTTACATTTCAGCAGTTACCAAATATTTATCAATGAAATAAATCCATGATATGATTTTTTTTATTATTTATAATGTTTGCAATCAAATTTTTAATTATTAACAGAAATAGTTTCAAGCGTAAGCAACCTAAACTTTTGCCTAGGATTTCATGGGTGGTTCTACTTTTAATTTAAAAGCTCTAGAACAAAAGCAGATTGATCTACTTACATTTTAAAGCTAAAAATCCCTTTAATTTTTGACGAGTGTGTACAATTATATTGCATTATATATAAAATATTTTCAAGGAATGCTGGTTCTCTAATAAGACAACTACTTAGGTTTTTATTAATAAAATAAAATATAATTTCAAAATATATAAAAAAATTCATACATGAAAAATTAAATTTTGACAAATTTGGTAACCACTGAAACTATCCATTTGATGTCCAAAATACTATAAATCTATAGTTATAACTTTTTAAATATAATAAAAAATATATTGGACATAAGTGGTAAAGTTTGTATACATCAAATAGCTTAACTAAACAATGCCAATTTTATACGTAATTATTTTTAATTTGCTGTATAAATGTAATAAAGTATTTTGATGTATACAATCGGGTGAACAAACGTTGCTGAGCTATCTTAGAATCTTCTTTTTTAAAATTGCTTGTTAACGTAGTAATTTTATCTGTCATCTTTGATTTTTATTTTTGAAATCTAATAGTAACGTAAACTAGCAAACTAAACAGATATTTTTAAACTGCTTCAGATTAATACATCTATAAAGCTTTTGCAGCCTCGAAAAAAGGTTCTCTTGTTGTAGTTACCAAGAAGCTGAGTTAGTTGATATCTTTGCTTGCATGGAGCCTGTTAGCATGGAAGCTGAGCATGATATCTATTTCTATCTCTTTGCTTTCTATTAACTATAGTATTTGTTGATTTTTTTATTTTAAACACTTATATTTTTGATATGTGCAGGAAAAGGAGAATAAGAAAAAAGGCAGAAATAAAGAAGGTAATTATACATTTTATTTGTGTTTTTGCATGTACTATTTATACTCTGATTAAAAAAAGTCAAAATACTCTTTCTGAATTTAATATTATTATTATAACTGCTTATTAAATTATTTATTACAATCTTGCTATTTAAAAATAATTAAATATTAATATAATAGGCGAAAAGCACACAACTGATTTTTATGTAAGAATATAGGTATAAAATATAAATAAGACAATTTTTTTTATAATGTCCTCACTCGTTTTCTAGATAATTTCAGTTTTGTGCCTTTTACCAATACATCTTATTGTTAGTAAGAAGTAATCAATATAAAAGTAAAAATTAAAAGGGCAATCTTAAAAATATGATAGATAATAATTAATTGTTAAATAGTATTATTTATTGTGTTGGTATTTGAATGGTTGAGTAATGAATTGAAATATTTTGAATGGCTTACCCGATGATGACTTTGTGTGAGTATTAAAGCCGAGAGTGTATTTACATAATAACAATAAGGATAAGAGAGAAGTATTGAGTATTGTGTTGTACAGACGGTCTGCACGACCCGACAGTGCTGATCGAAGGCGTCCTGTTCCGCGCGCGCTACCTCGGCTCAACCCAGCTGGTGTGCGAGGGTCAGCCAACAAAGAGTACGCGTATGATGCAAGCCGAGGAAGCGGTCTCGCGCATAAAGGTACCGTACTAGTGCATGCGTCTCCCGACACAGACTTCTCTTGTTGTGCCCCCGGACTCTAGTCTAGCTAGATGTTGCTGCCGATGGTTACAAATACCGTTTCAGTTTGGTTGGTGTTGTGAATCCCCCCTCTCCCCCTCGACCTGCAGCACGCTTGACGTTGGTCGGTCGCCTCTTGCCTGCTGTGTATATCTGACTGTTCTCTACGCATCTCTACGTACGTTCTGTTGTTGACTGTACTGCCCGGCGACAGGACGGTCGCACGCCCTGTTCACCCTTTTTCCGAGCACTTTTCCGGCGAGGTCGGCGACGGCCTCGCGCTTTGGATGTGTCCGTTGTTCTATTGACTTTCTCATTGATCCTGGACGCGAACGCCAATGTCCGATTGCAGGAGGCGTCCGACCGGTCGCAGGGTTACGGCCGCCGTTACGGGTTCGCGTCTTCGGCCGATCATGACGACGAGAGCCCGGCCGAAGACGACGACGACGACGGAGATGAAGATGCGTGCGAAGGTGGTGGCTCGACCGCGCGACCCGACCCCGTGCCTCTGTCTGCGGGGCCGGGAAACGCGTCCGGGACTGTGTTCAGGTTACAGTTCCTCGGCTCTGTCGAAGTCGAGGAGGAGGGGGGACGCAAACGACGCAAACGCCTCAAGAAGAACATGGTCGAGGAGGCTGTCACCAAGATTAAGGTGACGCGGACGACCATACCACACCTGTCTATGTGTATACAGTGAAACCTTCTATTACTTACATATTAACCCCCTCAATATTCAATCAGGAACATAGCCATATGGCTTTACATGAGGCGAACTCGTTAAAATTCAATTAAATATATCAATGTTTTATACCACACTACAGGCAATTTATTCAAACAATTTTCTTTGAATGCAAACATATCTATGGTCAAAATTGTTAGAATTTCATTTCTACAAAATATTTTTAGTAAATTTTAATTTTGACAAAAATTCCTGGGTAAACATTCCCGCTTAATCCACCCCGTCATTTTTCAGTTATCCGATTACAAGTTTTAAAAGTAACTGTATTTAATAGATATCATAGTACGCCCTTCAAAAACGAATATTCAACTCACTCTAGCTTACAAATATGTAGTGATTGACGGAAGGTTCGGTTTCGACCTAAAATACGTATTTCGGTCAAGTTTCGTTTCGGCCGTTTTTTGACCGAAACTTGGCCGTCGAAACTGTGTTCGTCGCATTTCGCCGCACCCCGGCTGACTCGGCTCCATTCGTATGATTAATAATTTAATTTTTAAACGGATTTTGACTATTTTTCCTAACCAAAATAAGTAAAGTTGTCTCAAAATTACTTTTAAAAATATTCAGTTTCGGTTACGGTTCAAAAATCGGTTTCGGTCGGTCACTACATAAGTACATACTATATGTTCTTGGAAACTAGATATTTTAGCAGGCTTCATTCACTTCAAGCTGACCCCGAATAAAATATTAATAGTTCCTGCTTGCTTTTAAGGACACTGCCGCACATTCCTTATAAAAAGTGTAATTCGGTTAAATTACTTGAATTTTTAATATTTTTAGGATAGGCTGTTTATACTGTTTTATAGAACTTTAAAAAAATTCAAACAATTTTACCGAAGTCATTTTTTAATTTTTTTTGATCGCCTGTAGTAATATTTTATTACCAAATATGTTACATATATCAAAATTATCTGTTATTAGAAGATTTTACTGTATTATATATAGAGGAAATTAAAGTTCTACCCGTTTTGTTAAAACAGACATTTAATTTTAATATAGTAAATGCAATTTGGCACAATTTACACCTAAAACGATAAATTACTATTATTGCTATTCATTTTTTTATTTATTAATTATAATATTAAAAAGGAGTATAACTAACAAATATTGGAATATTTCTTAATCAGTAAATTCAAAAGATTATGTCACTTTGGGAATATGGAGAGAACGTCAAAAAGACGTTATTTTAATTATAACATTTCTTTATTATTTTCTAACATGACTTGATTTTGTTTGTAATTGATTAACCAGTGGTTCTCAAACTTTTTCAACTAGCGGCGCTTGTTTTTAACAAAGGGTTTTCCGTGGCACCCTTCCCAAAGTCAAAGCATGACTAATGAAAGTCAAACAATTTATTTTAAATTATTGGGATGGATGAGTCTGCAGATCCGTGGCGCCCCTGAAATAGATAACGCGGATTTCCGATAGGCGCAAAAACGGACGCTTTCGGAATCACTGGATTAAAAAAATTTTTGGGGCCAAATTTTAGTCAGTTTGAGAAGCACTGACACCACATGTACATACAATATACATATATTTTAATACGTTTGCGTATTTTAAAGCAGGGTCGGATCAGTCTAATAAATTGTTGACGGGTCTTCGTTTTATTTTTTTGTATTTAAAAAAAACATTGTCATGTGGGTTCGTTGTCGTTTTTTCTATTTTTTTAGTGTGATTCTAATTGCTTTAAAAAACTCCCTGCAGCAGGTATTTATCCTCTGCTGTTCGCATTACTTCGAGGAGGTGTCTCGGTTAAGCTTAATAACTTCATTACGGGAATAATAAAACAAAAAAATTTTAATGTTCAAAAGATAAGAAAAATTCTTAAAGTTTCATGATTTTTAGAATTTACAGGTGTTAGTTAACTTTTCTTTTATTTCTAATTTATCTTATTTTGCTTAATGAATAAAATACTTAATTATTTATTTGTTTATTTCCGCTAACATGGATTTTAGGCATTGGTGAGTTAAATATTCTTTATAATTAATAATTAATATCTATATATATTTATTAATATTGCAGGCACCTGATGGAGAGTCCCAGCCTAGTACTGAAGTGGATTTATTTATATCAACTGAAAAAATAATGGTTTTGAACACGGATCTTAAAGAAATTATGATGGACCATGCTTTAAGAACAATATCGTATATAGCAGATATAGGAGATCTAGTAGTTTTAATGGCAAGGCGAAGGTTGGTACCTCACGAAATGGAAGATCCTCCAAAAATCAATCGTACGCCCAAAATGATTTGTCATGTTTTTGAAAGTGAAGAGGTAATTTATGGATCCATTTGTCTGTTTAAATTTATTAAAATTATGTTTTTGTTTAGGCTCAGTTTATTGCCCAATCTATTGGACAAGCTTTTCAAGTTGCTTACATGGAATTTTTAAAAGCTAATGGCATCGAGGATCATAGTTTTGTTAAAGAAATGGATTATCAAGAAGTGTTAAATTCACAAGAAATATTTGGTGATGAATTGCAAATGTTTGCGAAAAAAGAAATGCAAAAAGAGGTTGTAGTTCCTAAGGCAAAAGGTGAAATCTTGGGTGTCGTCATTGTAGAATCAGGATGGGGTTCAATGCTACCGACTGTAGTGATAGCTAATTTAGCACCAGCTGGAGCGGCAGCACGTTGCGGACAGTTGAACATCGGGGACCAAATCATAGCTATCAACGGTGTGAGTCTGGTAGGGTTACCACTATCCACGTGTCAAAACTACATCAAGAACTCGAAAAATCAAACGGTGGTGAAACTGACAGTCGTTCCTTGTGCTCCGGTTGTAGAAGTCAAAATCAAAAGACCAGATACAAAATATCAACTAGGATTTAGTGTACAAAATGGAGTGGTAATTATATATTATTTTTTTTATCTCTACATAACAATCTTTAATGTATTTTTATGATTTTTAGATTTGTAGTTTGTTACGTGGTGGCATTGCTGAAAGGGGAGGAGTTCGAGTAGGCCACAGGATTATTGAAATAAACAACCAAAGCGTCGTTGCAGTACCTCATGAAAAAATAGTTAATTTATTGGCCACATCGATCGGTGAAGTAAGTAAAATCTCCTTTTTAGCGACAGTATTCTTGAACTATAAATTATAAAAACCTTGATGTTTCTGCAATTAATAGTTCCCAAGAGTACTATGTACTATTATATTTTGATTGCATATTATTTATGATTGGTGTTTTAAGATTTTGATGAAGACGATGCCGACATCAATGTTCAGGCTTCTTACCGGTCAGGAGAATCCAGTCTACATTTAATCGTGACAGTATGTTTCCCAAAGACCTGAAAGTGCCTAGAGAAACGTGAAGAGTGTAGGTGTGCGTAAGAGTTTGGGGGAAAGCGCTTTGTTACTATAACCTAAGCCTCTGCTCTGTTGTTTTTGATATGATAGGACAATACGGCGTGGACGGAAGATGGAGGAATCCAGCACAACTGAAATGCACAAAACACTCACACCACACGCAGTAGTTGCCGACAGAAGCAACGACCTCATATCTGCTTATAACATTACGATATCTCGTCTGTATATGCGTGGTATCTATGCATAGCTATCAAATCTTATTTGTCGGATTGGGTGAACGGTATGCAGTATGCATTGTGTGATGTAGTCGATAGAACTGTATTTTAAAACAAAGACTCGCTTGTAATGTTGGAGTGAAATATTTATTTATCATATGTGTTTGTAGAATATATACATTTAATTAAGTCGGATGAAACTCGTCGATGATTGGCTGCGTCAAACACGGTCAAGGCTGTGTTGGACGTTGACAGGCCAGGACAGATCGGACCTCCTTCTCTGCAGCCAGCGGGATCAAGTAACTGTGCAAGCTAATTTATTGTGCAGAATTACACACTAGACAAATTATGCATGTTCATATTATCATTTTTGTGAACTACCATGTACATGAGGTTTATTATCTAGTCAGCTGTATGAAAAGAACTTAAATAAATCGTTTAGTGTCTCGCTCATTATATCTTATTTTCCTCTACCTAATCAATATAAACAACAAACATTTTTTGAAAATTTTATTTTACTTTATTATAGGTTTATAAACATGCAACAGTTTTTTTATCAAACTCAAAGGAAACATGATCAACATTTTCTATAAAAAATTATTTAAACTGCAGAAATAAATAATCTTAATACACACTGCGATGTGACATTCTATACAATACAAATAATTATTGGTTTTTATTTAATTTACTCAGTCGCTATGCTGTTTTAAATTTATCCTACGACGAGGCGATCGGAGAGCAGGTCCTGCTCTATTGCATTGGACCGGCTCTCCGAACTGACCGGTCTCTGAATACTGTTACCGTTTCAAAATGTGTACAGAAGCATTTATTACTATTTGCAGAATATGATTATCCGGTGCAATAAATGCCATCGGTTTACACTTATATACTATTGTTATCGGTTTACAATTCACGTCGCGTTCAGATCTTGAGGATTGGCTTTGGCCAAACTACGAAAACAGCAACACACTTGTAGGTTTAGCAAAACTATTGATTACTGATTATTTCATCACTTTAATCGGAATTTTTTAAAATGTTGAAAAACAATCGACGCGAAAACAAAGCTCTCGTGGTACCGTCGTTAATTGTCCATCGCGTATCTCCGAGTCCACTCTTTGGCGTTACGGATAGCTTCGACTTCGTTGATCTTCCACAGCTCTGCAACATCATTGGCTAACGGATCATCTGGGTTTGGAGCGCTCAGCAAAGCTTGGATCGACAGTAACACTGTACGAATCTGGAGGGCAGGACTCCACTTATCTTTGAGAATATCGAGACAGATGCGGCCGAGCCTGTCTATGTTTGGGTGGTAGATTTTCGTTATGAAGCGCACTTTTGGAGCCGACATCGGATAGTCTTCTGGAAGGAACAGCTCTAATTTGAACAGACCCCCCTCGAATGGTGAGTCCTCGGGACCGGTTACTATCACGTGAAAATAACGAGCATTGTCATCGTCCGGCACCGCGCTGATCCCAGGAACGGGCTCTTGCATTAGTCGCTGTGTTTCTTTTATAATTCTCCTCGGCAGACCAGCCATTATCTATTTCTAAATCACACCCGGACTGCTTAATTTACGTGTGATTTACTGGACAACTAGCGTGTCGAACGTTAAACACTCTATCAAATACTCATCAAACAGTGCATAGTACACCGAAGTGCACTACTTTTACAATATTTATTAAATTACGTGACAAAATCAAAATTGACGTTAAACAGAAACGTACTTTGCGTAGACTATAACACACTTCTTTCTTCTAGTGCAAATAGTACTGATAACAGGGAATTTTCTTTTCACATGTTGGCCAAATCGAAATTGTATTAACGTTATGTATTCAAATGTTTTTATTCTCCATTTTCTTATTATTCTAACACGGCGAAACACAGCGTGCATAATTAATTTATAGAATAAATAGTGTATAATATTTCATTTTGTTCAATTTCATACGTTTAAAGTGATAATATATCACGAAGTGATCAAAGTACTTATATATAATACATATAAGTACATATATTTCTCATCTCGCGCTGTTGTCTTCGTGTGTTTCTTTTTTTTATTGGCGTCTTAATTTTCTACATACATAACAAAAACATATCTCGACATTTTATTTTTATTTTTTTGGCCACTATAGAAACATCAATATGTTTAAACCATCATTTGGACAAACTACAGGCAATACTTCGTTCGGTAAGTTGATTTATTATTATTATTACATTTTTTTTTAAACATTTTAGTAATATTAGGTTATAGTATGGTATTACATTCAGTGTAATAATTCTTGTTAATTAATGTAAAATTATTATCAAATTAGCATTTTCAACATTTTAACTAGAGTAAAGCATATATAAATCAAAATAAAATCTTTTCTACTATGTATAATAGATGAATGTGCTTTAATTGATTAACAAAATCTTGCAGGCATTGAAAAATGTACATGTAGCTTCTGGTAATAATGATAACTTCTCATTTAGGAGGATTTGGATCATCAGGAACATCAACACCTTTTGGCCAATCAACATTTAACAAACCTCAAGGTAGCACTTTTGGATCTGCTCCAGCGTTTGGCTCATCTTCAACTCCTGTTTTCGGTAGCCAAGCTCAAACTTCAAGTGGGCTTTTTGGCAGTTCAGCTCCAACACCTGCTTTCGGTCAAGCGCAACCTGTTCAAAGTGGTTTTGGTGAGATTTTTTAATTTTTACTAAATATTAATTGAATTCTATAACTTGATATCAAAAACTATTTAAGGCTTTGGAGCTAGTACATCAGGCACAACGAATCTATTTGGTTCGTCACAACCATCAAGCAGCGGTTTATTTGGTTCAAACTCAGCTCCTTCATTTGGTCAGCAAAATAAACCTGCGTTTTCAGGCTTCAGCACAAACCCAGGTAGTGCTTTATTTGGATCTCAGCAGACGACACAGGTACAACCATCTGCGACACCATTATTTGGCCAACCAAGTACACAAACTAGTGGTCTTTTTAGTTCTAACGGTATGAATAATTATTATTTTCTAAAGCGATTCATTTAACTGATACTTTTGATACTTGATTCACAGCATTCGGAACAACTGGTAATGCAACAACGGGAACAGTGATACGCTTTAATCCTGTAACGGGAACTGATACAATAAATAAAAATCAAATTACCCAAACTATAAGTACTAGACATGAGTGTATCACTTGCATGAAGGAATATGAAGGTAAATCACTAGAAGAGCTAAGACTTGAAGATTACTTAGCAAATCGTAAAGGACCTCAACAGGGAGCTGCTGGAACATCTGGACTATTCGGTAGCAACACATTATTTGGAAGCCAGAATCCATCTAATACAAGTATATATTTAAAAATACAACAAATTCGAATATATTTTAATATCCTTGTGTATTATTTATTCAGATGTTGGATTTGGTGCTGCACCTTCAGTATTTGGTTCGACGAATACACAAACTAATACGTTATTTGGAAATAAAGGTTTCGGTACAGTAACAACTTCAGCTTCACCATTCGCTTTCAATGCGACTTCTACAGTCACACCGTTTGGTGCGAAACCTTTTGGCACTACGACATCAAGCGCATCGAATTTATTCTCAGCTCCGGCTGCTCAAAATAGTGGATTTGGTACAACATCATCAGGCTTCGGGAGCTTTGGAGTACAGGTAAATATTAGACAAAGAATGAAGAGAGATGTGTATTAATCATCTTTAAACATTTCAGAATACTGGTGCCACAACTAGTTTCTTCAATCAACAAAAACCAATTGGAACTGGTTTCAACATGCCTTCAGCGACCGGATCAGGATTCGGGAGTATGAGTCAATCGTCATCATCGCATAGCGTTTTTGGAGCACCTAAGCCTCTCGCTCCAACTTTCGGCTCTTCAACGACTGGGTTTGGAACTGCACAAAACACAGGTTTCAGTACGGCTACACCATTTCAAACAACACAGCAGACGAACAATATGTTCAGTTCATTTAACAAGCCCTCTACTACTGGATTTGGATTAGGGACAGCGCCTGCTGCTTCTAATGGTAAGTCTTATTTATGGATTTTTATTGGAAAATATCAACATCAATATTTCTGTATAATTTTTATTAGTTTTAACTGCTTTTTGTTATCTTCTTTATTTGATATTTCACTTTTTTTTGTACTGGGCAGACATAAAAAAATATATATCTCACAGTAACTTTAGAATAGTTTTCAAGTATTTGTTGTATTATAATCTTAAAATAAATATTTTCAGTTTTAAGACTAAAATATTAATAATTACGGAACCTATTATTCACATAATAAATTCTAAAAATTGTTTTTGATGTATTTTATTTAAAATTAGACTATACAGGATGTCCCATTTTAATCTATCACCCCCATATTTTTTTTTATTTATCAATTAACTTAAAAAATATTTCAAATAAAAGTTGTTTGGTTTTGAGGGGGGTGTTATTAATTTTTTATTTTTTGAACATCTTCATGGTCAAATAAAGCCAACATTTTGTTTTTCAAATGGAAATCTATATTTTTCATTATGGTATCTTATTGTTTGGAAAAAAAACAAGCAGCTTTTGTTTTAAATAATTTTTTCTATGACTTCATTTCAGATTTTAGATATTTTTTACTCAAAACCTATTAATTTTAGCAGGAAAGTGTAAAAAACAAAAAATGTTTATTTTAATCTGATATAACTAGGAAAATTATATCAGAATTTTTTTTAACTTTTGCTCTTCAAAATATTAAAGCAAAAAAAAAAAAAAATTAAATAAATTTTTTTTTTTGTTTTTTGCACTTTTTCCTCTAAAGTTAATAGGTTTCGAGTAAAAAATTAGTGAATATCTAAAATCTAAAATTATTTTGTTAAATATTAAAAAAAAATAATGAAGTCATATAAGAATAAGATACCGTAAATGAAAAATATTGGTTTCCATTTAAAAAAAATTTTTTTTGGTCTTATTTGACCATGAAGACGTCCAAAAAATAAAAAAATAATACCACCATTTTGGGTCCCCCTCAAAACAAAACAACTTTTATTTGAAATATTTTTTTATTTAATTGATAGATAAAAAAATAGGAGGGTGATAGATTAAAATGGGACACCCTGAATAACAAATATTTTACCATTGTGAAGTTTGTATTTTATAGTTCCTAAGTATTGTGTTGTGTTTTTTTTCTTAATTAGAAATGTACAAATTAAATTAACAGGTGAAATATAAGATATTGATTTGTTTTCTTAATTTGTACATTTATATAAAAAAACACCTCTACAATTAAATGTATTATAAATAGAAAAAAACAAGACGATTATTTTTGTGATATTTAAACTAAATCAACCACGTTATATCCTTCCAATAATATACCTAATCCTATCCTTTTCTCCTTTCCTAATAGATAATAAAATTAAAAGTAGCAATCGCTTCAAATGGACTCTGAACGATTCAAATGGTATGAGAAGTAGCCACGTGATCGAAAGAAATGTTGAAACAAACAGCGGTCAGTTGATTTTTATTACTTGATTTTATATTTACAATTGCAACATTTAAAAAAATTTCTACTTTCCTTTTTAAAAAATGATGTAATAGTAAATTATATAGTATGCAATGTAATAAAAAAAATTGAAACATTTTTATTCTAGAAACCCTGTTAAGACTTTATTCCAATCCCTATAACCTTGAAGCTGGTCCTGAAGTTAATTATATTGATGTGAGTGACGATGATTACTCAGAACATGAAATTCGACCTATTATCAGAGCGAGCAGATCACGTAGTAGACGTGCAGTGACCCGTCGTGGCATGAGACACGATAGATACAATTTCGAAAGTGAACAGTCTCTTGTCAGTAATACTTCCATTCCTACCCGTCCTACGTCTCCCCCAGAACACGCGACAAGAGATAATCTCCCGTGGTTTACTGCCCCGGTCGACGAGTTCTCTGTGGCTTCTACAAACTCCCTGCAAATATATAGATCCAATGAGTTTGATAATATTGAACAAGATATTGATGGAGCTAGATCACCGTCTGTTGTATCTGGGGAATCTATTGAAGGATACCCGTTACCACGTTTACCATTTCGTATGTACAACAAGAGGTCATATCAAAATGTTGAGTCTGATGTAGCATTAAAACAGAGTAGAGATGATTCATACGTATCACCTATTAATAGTTTTGAGTCTTTGAATGAGACAAGTGAATACGTACTCGCTATGACTGCATTTAATAAAAGTTTGACTACGACAGCAGAAGCCTCGAGATATTCATTTTCAGTTCCTGAACCAGTTCGTACATGCAATCCACCAAGGTCGTGGTCTCCAGTACCATCTACAAGCACTGCAATATCTTTCCACAATTTAGCTGAACCAAGCCGACAATCAACTATACACCCATCGGGGATAAATTACTTTCCGATCATTTCTATGAAATCTTTGACGGAATGCCTCGATTTTTATGACATTCCACAACATTCCACAAGTTGCCAAGAATTGTTTCGAAATCCGCATGCATGCAATGCAATATACGACAGTCAATCCGATGAGCAGTTAGTGAATTCCGTGGGAAATATCGAGGCATCGGTTTCATCCACTTCTTTGTATTTGGACAACTGTGATAATTGTATACCTGAGATGATGGAAATTCAGAGTAACTCTGAAGATGATAGAACATCTATAACTGTAGTCCACAGCTACAATCCTGTTAATCCTTTTAATCCTGATGAGCTCGATGAGAACAATAACAATTGATTGAATATATGACGTCTTTTCTATCCCTAACAAAATTATAGTATTATTTATGTCACAAAATTAATCGTATTTTAATTAATTATCAAAAATCAAAATTTTCAGTATATTAATGGTATTTTATTTTAATTATCAAAAATAAAAATTTTCAGTATATTAATGGTATTTTATTTTAATTATCAAAAATAAAAATTTTCAGTAATAAAGTTTAATTTTATAAATGTACTTGTTTTTAATTTTTTTATTATGTATGGTAGCCATAGGTGGGCATTTACTCGTTAATCAATAATTAACGAAGTTAACAAAATGGTTAACGGATTAACTTTTAAGTTAACTCAAAAAATGTTAACACTTTTGTTAAATTCAGTTAAATTTAACTTCCGTTAACTTGAGTTCGTTACATTGGTTGTTTGATGAAAAGTACATAAGAAAGTTGTCGAAATAGCAAAAAAAAAAGATCTGAATTGAATTCTGATTACGAAAATCTCGCCCCCATGGCTAAAATAAATTCGTTATGTATGTTTAAGCCTATAGTGAAATAGTCGATATAATGCTCTTTATACATAATAAGTTTTTGAGCAATTATTTTTCAGGGACCCTCCTCCCCTACAGTTCGTTAGATACTAAATAATTACTAATAAATAGTAATGTAAAAGTACAATTTATGCCAAATATGTTTCACGGACCCCCATTTAAGATGTTAGACTTTACAATACAGTAGAAGAACTGGTTATAACGGCATCGAAGGGACCGGTCATATTAGGTCGTAAAAGCGGATAGTCGTAGTAATCGGTAAAAATGCAATTAATATGGGATTATGGTGGACTTTTATTTTGAGGCGTTAAAACCGATACGTCGTATTAACCGACGTAGTTTTAACCGGTTTCTACTGTATTTTAAAAATATATTTTATATTTTGGTCTGCCCATCGGGCATTTGCCCGGTTGTCCTTCTGTCTTATCCGGGCCTGATTGGGAACATAAAAACTCTATATGAAATAGATGGTTAATATTATGACAAATTTGAAAATACATTGCAGCTTATCAATTTGAAACTTAATCCAAATATATTACACCATCAGTTTTGAATTTCGCCCTCAAGTTTGGTAAGGCCCCCCATACACCTACAATATATCTGTGCAATATTATTATTGCACAATTGTATTGAAATATACCTTACGCCTACACGTTCAATAATATTGAATCTTGAATTATTCGCGTCAATATTTTCGTCGGAACAACATGTGTGATGATGAAGATTTGACTGCAGCTATACTGATGATTTTGCTGACAAAACAAAAAAAACGAAAGAAGGCCAGTGTACACTCATGAACGTCTTTTAAAATAAATTTATAAATATTCGTACGTGCGTACGGACCGCTCCGAACAGTAGACTAAAAAATATTGTACAATAAGCCCTACAGACGACACAATGAAAAAATATGGCGCAATAAAATTTAAACTCGCTCAAACTTTTCTAAAAGCATTGTGCAATCTTCAATATGATTCCTAAACGGTCAATAATATTGGACAATCCGTGATATTGCACAATAAAATTGATCGTCTATGGGCCGCCTTACATTTTCGGAATTTTAACGCTTTAACGAAGTTAACTTTTTTATTAACGATAAACGAAGTTAACTTTTCGATAAACTGTGCCCACCTATGATGGTAGCAGATATAACAGAGGATCACTTTGACGGTTTTTGACTTTGGGAATCTAAAAAAAAATGTTTATATCCATAGACATAGAGAAAAAAGCGCCGTGTCAAATGGAAGAGACGGAAAGTACTTTGGAAATATACTTGTCCTTACTTATACAGGAGTTCATGTTTCATTTTTGGCTTAAATGACAAAAAATAACTAACGTTATAAAATATTTTATTTATTAAAAATGATTACTGCTTTTTAAATAATATCAGTTTGATATAATTTCTTGTTCATCTTTTTTTGTTGCTTCATAGTGTAACTTAATATCAAAAAATAATTTTTTAATCTTATTAATTAAATCTTGTTTGTGATTGTTAGTGCAATTCACCTCATCCTTTTTTAACAACCACATGGGAATTACTTTAAAACTATTTTTTTATTGATAATCATTTAATATTTACACTACCAATAATATTACTTCGGAAAATCCGTTCACTAATTTTACAAATTTCTATGGGATCAGATGACGGTTTTTGTAAATTGCCTCAATTTTTTATATTTAATAAAAAAGATGATTGCTGCGAAATAAACAATTTAAACATTTGTTTGTTTTTAGTATTTTCCTTGCTACAAATCCTGACATACACTCATCAAAAAAATTAAAGGATAATTTTTAACAAGCAAATTTTTTACCAATTTTCAAACAGTTATATTTCCGCGAAAAATGATTGAATTTACATGATCCAAAGCTCATTCGAAAGCTTGTACTTTCTAGTTTTTGAATTAAGAGCCCAATTATTTTTATTATCCCTTGCCGCTCTGGGCCAAGGGTTCAAACAGTTCAAAAAATTATCCCTTAATTTTTTATAATCTTTGAAAGCGTAACATTTTTGCAAAAATTTTTTTACAAGAGAATCAATGAAATCTTTCGAAAGCTTGTTTCTTTCTCTTGAAAATTTGTTTTTTATTATCCCCGTACGATTTTTTTTGACCGCGTTATTCACTGTCAAAGTAAAAATGACACTTTTGACTTTAAACTCCTGTATATCCTGAAATAATCACCGCACAATGATCGGCTTGATATTATTAGAAAGCTGAAAGTATTCTCTTTAAAATCGTTGCATACGATTTTGTAAAGAATTTTTTTTTCCTCCCATGATTTTCGTTTTAAAAACATGTAAAAAAACGGTATTTTCTCATTTTTTACTTATCTGGCCGCCATTTTGTCAAAAATGATGAAACCTAAAATGCAAACATGTTTTTTTTAAGTTAATAGTGCCCCAAAAAGTTATCCAGAATAGCAAGTTGCTGCGATTTTTTCTTCTTAATGTTCACAGCTGTCAAATGTTCATGATTTAATTAAAGGGTATTTTTTCCATCTTCTCTAACATTGAAAAACAATAAGAAATGGAATATTTTCAAACTACTGTAAATCCGCCAAAAATGATTCAATTTTATTGAACTAGGGCTTTTTTTGATGCTGATACTTTCTAGTTTTTTAATAATAAACCAAAATTTTTTTATCATACCCTACTCTTCCGCGCCAAGCATAAAAAAAATTTTTTTTTAATGATTTACGGACTTTGATTATGAGTCTGTAGAGTGCAAAAACAACTATTGGAAAAATACTTCGATGATGTTAAACCATTTTTTATGCAAAAAAACGATATTAATTATTCCTCGCCAAACGTTAAAAAAAAGTTTTATTTATTTAATGATTTATGGACTTTGATTATGGGTCTGTAGAGTACGAAAAAATTTATTGAAAAACAATTGACCAACATTATTTTGAAAAGTGTTATTTTTCCTTCAAAAATTCATTTTTTAAGCTCTCAGATTTTTTTGATTGCGTTATATGTAGTTGATTGTTGGAATTAATTAATTGATAATTTTTTATTAATTTAAAACAATAAAAATTCAAATTACTAATCACATTACTATGCGAAAAATGATTAAAATTTAACGGATCAAGGTTGTTGTAAGACTAGAATTCTTAAGAATTTAACTTTAAAAAAATCAAAATCTTTATCGTTCTAAAGAGCTAGAAAAGTTATCTCTCAATCTTAAATGAGCTTTGAAAGTGACTGTAGGGTACAAAAACTTTTTTTATTTTATTTATTTTTATTTGAAAAAAACATTTTGAAGGTGTCAAATCTTTTATTTCTGAATTCTGCATATCCTTATTTTGTTGGTATTAACGAGATTAACATTACACTAAATTTTGTTCATTCAAATTTTGCAGTGTTGATTTTATTGCTATTGCGTAAAATTTACAATGTAAAAATCGCTTTTCTTGCTTAAAAAATGGTTTAACATCATCGAAGTATTTTTCCAATAGTTGTTTTTGCACTCTACAGACTCATAATCAAAGTCCGTAAATCATTAAAAAAAATTTTTTTAATGCTTGGCGCGGAAGAGTAGGGTATGATAAAAAAATTTTTGGTTTATTATTAAAAAACTAGAAAGTATCAGCTTCAAAAAAAGCCCTAGTTCAATAAAATTGAATCATTTTTGGCGGATATACAGTAGTTTGAAAAAGTTCCATTTCTTATTGTTTTTCAATGTTAGAGAAGATGGAAAAATACCCTTTAATAAAACATTTGACAGCTGTGAACATTAAGAAGAAAAAATCGCAGCAACTTGCTATTCTGGATAACTTTTTGAGGCACTATTAACTTAAAAAAAACATGTTGGCATTTTAGGTTTCATCATTTTTGACAAAATGGTGGCCAGATAAGTAAAAAATGAGAAAATACCGTTTTTTTACATGTTTTTAAAACGAAAATCATGGGAGGAAAAAAAATTTCTTTACAAAATCGTATGCAACGATTTTAAAGAGAATACTTTCAGCTTTCTAATTATATCAAGCCGATCATTGTGCGGTGATTATTTCAGGATATACAGGAGTTTAAAGTCAAAAGTGTCATTTTTACTTTGACAGTGAATAACGCGGTCAAAAAAAGTCGTACGGGGATAATAAAAAACAAATTTTCAAGAGAAAGAAACAAGCTTTCGAAAGATTTCATTGATTCTCTCGTAAAAAAAATTTTGCAAAAATGTTACGCTTTCAAAGATTATAAAAAATTAAGGGATAATTTTTTGAACTGTTTGAACCCTTGACCCAAAGCGGCAAGGGATGATAAAAATAATTGGGCTCTTACTTCAAAAACTAGAAAGTACAAGCTTTCGAATGCGCTTTGGATCATGTAAATCCAATCATTTTTCGCGGAAATATAACTGTTTGAAAATTGGTAAAAAATTTGCTTGTTAAAAATTATCCTTTAATTTTTTTGATGAGTGTATAACTAATTATTTCAATAATAATAATTAATGCTTTCATAAATACTTGGAATATTGTATTCGTGTTCATATGAAATAATTACGCGATGATTTTCGTTACCTATATTTTTATCATTACAAATATTGACTGTATGTAAATAAATAAATATACGACATAAGTACTACCCTGAACTGTAGTAAACTCATAGAGATAATAATATATAATATACAGGGTGATTCAGCACTGTCGTGCCAAACTTGAACAGTAGATTGAGAAAAATATTTTAAGCAAAAAACTTCCAATAAACATGTGTCCGGAAATTGTTCCTTAGGGAACTACAGGCTTCCAAAGATTTTACTAAAAATTAGTTTTAATTTAATATCTAGAGAACCCTTTGTGATAGAATTATGAAATTTAGTATTGGGCTTAGTAATAATATCTGTTATCGATTTCTAATATTAACCAATTATATTTTAGGCCAGGGCTGTATGGGGCCAGTGGGCTCATCGATTTTGATCTTGTAATTGTTTGTTCCTTAATTTTTTTCCTGAGTTGATACTTTGATAAGATTATATGACACAAAATACACAAAAACATACTTTGCTTGTTTATCATAGGATAAACCGTTTTCGAGTAAAATCGATGGAAATGAAAGTATGTAGAATAGTATGCTAAATACGGATGTTTGAAATTACAAAAAATAAATTTATATTCTTATTCTATGGTTAAAGGTAAGAATAAAGTTTATTTAAATAACCCTCCGAAAATGCATCCATATCAACAAATAGCCATTTTAAGTTTGTTTTTTTAGTCATGTTAATAAAGTTCATGTAACAGTAAAAGAACTGGCTATAGATCTTACAGGATTCATATTAGGAGGTTTATTTAAATAAACTTTATTCTTACCTTTAATCATAGAATAAGAATATAAATTTATTTTTTGTAACTTCAAAAATCCGTATTTAGTTAAATTCTGCATGCTTTCATTTCCATCGATTTTACTCGAAAACGGTGTATCCTATGATAAACAAGCAAAGTATGTTTTTGTGTATTTTGTGTCATATAATCTTATAAAAGTATCAACTCAGGAAAAAAATTAAGGAACAAACAATTACAAGATCAAAATCGATGGGCCCACTGGCCCCATACAGCCGTGGCCTAAAATATAATTGGTTAATATTAGAAATCGATAACAGATATTATTACTAAGCCCAATACTAAATTTCATAATTCTATCACAAAGGGTTCTCTAGATATTAAATTAAAACTAATTTTTAGTAAAATCTTTGGAAGCCTGTAGTTCCCTAAGGAAAAATTTCCGGACACATGTTTATTGGAAGTTTTTTGCTTAAAATATTTTTCTCAATATACTGTTCATGTTTGGCACGACAGTGCTGAATCACCCTGTATATAAAACTATAACCAAAATATACTATTCATTCGATCTAATGGTTTTGGTAGTCAGTTCACTCTTTTTTTTTATTTGATAAAAAGCTAAAAATGCCAATTTCGCCGATTATGGATCAAATCCAGTTTTGTGCGTGTTTGTGTGCTGCTAAAACATTCAAGATCTTCCAGAAACACATTTTTTCTATACAAGCATCTACAGTGCGTTCATGATGAAAGGAACAAATTTGTTTAAAATTCAGGTAATTATTTTGTGGAAAAACGCTCGGACCCGTCGATTAGTATTTTTAGTTGCGGATTTTTTGACATAAGAAAATTGTATATAGGGTGTCTCAAGAAGAAGATACGCAGACATTATTGATTTTTTTAAATGGAACACCCTATATATTATGCCATTTTTGAATTGTACGATAATTTCTGAACACTTTTTGTACAACATACCATAGCTATTTGTATATTTGTATATTGCTATTTTTCATTATTTTCTATGAATGATTCGTCAAATGCTCGAAAACAGCCACTGGTCGGCGGAAAACAGGTGAAATGACCCTACTTTTGTGGAACTTGGCTTCTGGGTGTAAGCCGCGTCGATTTGGTCGTATTATCGGCCAACGTTTCGTCACACATTGCACTGGACATCATCGGGTCTCTTCTAAAAGTGCATTTTTATGATGATGTACACCTTACTCTTAATGTGGTGGGCTGCGAATATAATAAATAAATGTATTATCGTTTAAAAAGTTTAACTGTTCAAATATGCACTTGCTTAAATTATATAAATGAAACAAAAAAATATCCAATCTGGGTTCCAAAAAAAATTGGGGGCCCGTGGGTTATTGTTTTGAGTTTCAAGCGAGCCGCAATAACAAAAAGTTTATGAAGCACTGATGTACACTAAAGTGCATTTTTATGGTAATGTACACTTTTAGAAGAGCCCTGAAGATGTCCACTGCAATGTGTGACGAAACGTTGGCCGATAACACGACCAAATCGACGCGGCTTACACCCAGAAGCCAAGATTCACATCAAGATCACTGCGGAAGCCTCGAGACTTGTAAGACCCTACTTTTGGTTTAAAAAATTAGTTTTTCATTTAAAAATTAATCAGATTTTTTTCCCAACTTTGATAAACCAGGTATTTTTATTTGAAATAGCTATGTTTAGTTTATATTTTTATAATCATTCAGTCATACAGAAAATTTTATTTAAGAAATTTTTTTTCTAATAGTCTTGTCAATGAACGTTTTTTCTTCGGAACTCTCAGAAACAGCACTGATTTTAATGTTTTTTTTAATGTTCGTTATATCAAAAATTATTGTTTTCATAATTAAGTATAATTAATAATAGTTTTTAATATTGTTTAATAAATTAACGATGCTATTTTAAAGCAAAAAATTATAAATTAATATACCTACATACATGTATATTAGGGTGGACCTAATTGTATTGACAAAATTTAACCGACCTCGGCTACCCCCCTATGTTAAAGTACTCTCAATTCTAAGAAAAAAACTCCCATAGAACTAAACCTCTACATTCAACTTTAGTTCGTCGCATTTTTGATTGAAAATTTTTAAATTGAGTCCCTTGAATTTAAATAGGTTAAACTAGGAAAAAAATCCCATCAACCTAAATTTTGGTGGAGACTTTTGTTTTGATTTTCTAAGCATACCTTAAAAAGTACCTATAGTTTTGGCCAGGGTTTTTTTGTTTTTAGGGGGTAAAGGGGGACAAATTATAATTTTTTGCAAATATCTCAAAAAATATCAATTTTTCGAGTACAATGGTTACGAAGAAAATTGTAGCTTATAAAATTCTACATAAAAAAGGTAACTATACTTTTTTCGTATATTCAATACTTTTTAAGTAAACTTAAACTTTTTAAGTGCCCAGTTAAAAGTGCCGTGAAATGTGCCAAAATCCGAACTTTTAGGGGCAATCAATTTTATGGTTGATTATTATAGATTTTTAGGCGTAGAATTCGAAAAAAATAACCCAGACTGGCGAAAAGTGGTGCAACACCCTTAAAAAGAGGTTGAAGGATGAAAACTCCGTTTCCAAACTTTTTACTTGAAAACTATTGATTATACGAAAAAAGTATAGTTATCTTTTTTGTGTAGAATTTTATGAGCTACAATTTTCTTCATAACCATTGTCCTTGAAAAATGGATAATTGTTGAGATATTTGCAAAAAATATTAAAAATTGGCCCACCCTAATGTATATGTACATATTTAGATTTTATTGAATATTGATGAAATTGTGCAAAATTGATCGAAATATCTTTATTTAAGGGTAGAAAATTTTAGAGCACATTACGTGCACTAATTTTGATTTCGCACATTTTGTTCCGAAATTTCGTATTGCGCGCTTATAAAATAATAAAGTTTTGCCGTTTTTCAAATAATTATTCAATTTTGACAAAAAAATATGCTGTGTTTTCACCCTCAAGGTTATTTTTTTCAATAATACAATGTTATTACAAATTTAAAAATTTCCCGAAAATGTTTGTGTAACTCAACTTTTTTGTGATATTTATTAAAAAACACATCTCGAATTGGTACACATTTTTAGCAAAAATTTCAATTCATTTACAAAAAAACTGTTCCCGAAAAATCCTTATTTTGATAACGTATTCTTAATCAGCGACTCCCAAAACCCCATGTTGTGTAAATTACACAAATTTCCAAAATTTGAATAAATTATTTCTGATTCCAAATTGATATAACGAACATTAAAAAAAACATCAAAATTGGTGCTAATATCGACTAATAGCAACTACACTAGCTCAAAAGTATTTGCCAACCCACATTTTTTACGATTATTTCAAAACAAGCTAATAATTTTTGTTCCTTTGTATAATACTATAATCCTAATCTCATTTCTTATTATTTCACCCAATTAAGACATTAAAAAATATTTTCCAAATATTTTAATGCCATAAAACTGAAAAATGGGATTTCTTACGTATAGTAGTCCGTATAAGGATTTCAATAAGTTTCTAGCTAATCTAAGTGGATCTGAAGTTTCAAAATAATATTTTTATAGTCTACTGGGTTCACTTAACAAATTATATTGTATTTTTACTCCTTCATTCGAATATTCCATAAATGCAAGCATCTTCAGTTGTAAAGTGTGAATTTTTGTGGTATCCATTGCAAATTTTGTATTTTTATCTCGAAAATGACAAAACGAAAGGAGTTATCTATTGGGATCTACTTTATGATCATCATAAAATTGGTAAAAGTAATAATGAAATTGCAAAACAATTGAAGATTATAATGTGAATAAATTTAAAAATACGGGGCATGCGAGCAATAAACGTTGTTCTCAACGTCCAAATTCAACATCTTATGCAGAGGATCAGTGAATCAAAACTACAAGCAAGTGAATTAAACTCCTACCAGTTCCAGAAATAAACTCCCAAATAAATTACAATCGCCTAAATGAAGTTAGAGTAACCACGGTAAAAAGAAGGTTTCAAATAAGTGGATTCCATGGAAGAGTGACTATGAGAAAACCTCTCTACTTTGAGTGGCAAACAAGAAAAAACGTTTTCAATGAGCAAAATAACATGAAACATGGGCAATTGAACTGGGGATTGCAATCCCGTGATCCCGCCTAATAATTTAATTTCGAAATCCCGGGATTAGCAACACATAAATACCGGGATTTTGGGATTTTTTAATAAATGAATCTGCATTTGCATTCTGATATTTTTATGAAGATATTGTAACGCTAACCCAACTAGAAAGTGACATTTTTAAGTTTGGTTACAATAAAGACGACCCTTTTAGAAGCTGTACACTTATAAGAGTCTACTGGCTGCATTGTCTTTTCCAAGAATGTGTAAAAAATGCATTTTAACAAATTTTAAAGATTGGTATACAATATATTTACCATTTACGGCTGGGGTGTATAAAGCAGGGCTGTGGAGTCGGAGTCAGTAAAAAGATACCGACTCCGACTCCTTTAATTAAATAATGGTTTTTACTTTTTTACACATTTAATATTTTTTGTTCGTTTTGAGTTTTGAAGTACAATGATTTGAAATTTTCAATTCTGGCCGTAACCAGAATCACCGTAATTCACTCAAAAAAAATTTGCCCGAAAACATATTAAAAAAAAAAAATGTACAGTAAAGAGTCGGAGTCGGACATTAGAAAAATACAGGAGTCGGAGTCGTAGGTTTTTGTACCGACTCCACAGCCCTGGTATAAAGCTATCAACATAGAACTACGAGTAACAACACCACATTGACTTCTAGTATCTGATTACATTTATTTTTACATATATCTGAATATCAAATATTTATGGCCATAATATCGTTATAAACACTTGTAAAGTATCTACACAGCAGTGGCGGATTTAAAGGAAATGAGCTAGGTGGCAAACGTACCGAGGGGCCCTTTTAATGAGTAAAAAAATTCACTTAAATAATGGTTTGGTTGTACCAATTCAAAAATTGATTGATGTGAAAAAAACATTAATTCATTGAGAGCTACAAATTAATTATAAATTTTATTATTAATACATTAATAATTTTTAGTTGTCTTTTGACTTCCTAATTAATTTTTTTATTGCTTCATCCAAACATTTTGTTTTGTTATTTATTTATTATTTATTGTATGAATTGTAATCGGCAATCTCACTTATATATTTCGACTTATACATTTTACTCTTGTTTAGACATATAGTTCAAGTTAGGTTACATTGTTTTAAAACCTTATTTCGCCTTTTGAGGTGCAAATATTTCGATTGTCGGATTCAGATCTATTTTGTTACCTACGTCTCTTTCGATGTACAAAATAATGAAATTATTAAGTGTTTCCTGTCCTTAGATAAAGTGACACGCAAAATTATTGGATGGAATCGAAAATTTTTTACACAGCAGAATCTGAACAGGCTCACATACAAAGACTCTATCTGGAGGGGCCCTTGAGAGCATTTTCAGACGGGGGCCCAGGCGGCAACTGCTCATTTGCCACCCGTTAAATCCGCCACTGCTACACAGCATAGTTTTTGAACGGTGAATTATTAGTAGTTAATTATTATGGTCAAACATAGATACATAAATGTGTTAATAAAAAATATGTGGAATTAAATAGTGAACAAGAATTTTCTGTGTGGAAATACTTTTTTGCAGGAAGTGAATGGACAATCTGCAAAATGCAAAAGATGCAAACAAAGACTTAAGGTTTCACAAAAGGACTTGTACGCATTTAAAAAGAAGTGCATTTGTGAGGAGGCCAATTGGAAAAAATTATCAGGGTAACTAATTGCCCCAATAATTAAACACGGGGGAGGTTCTGTCACGGTTTGGGGGTGTTTTGGAAGATCGTCTGTATTAAATCTTACTAAAATTAGTGGAATTTTAAGAAAATAAGGTTATATGAAATTCTAGAAAACAATTTGTTAGGTTCTTAAACACGGATAAGTGGTTGTGGATTTGTGTTTTAGCAAGATAGTGATCCGAAACACTCGTCCAAGTTACATAAAAAATACGGGACAGGTCAACTCGGCGCATCCAACTCGGCGATGGTCAACTGCGCGACGGTCAACTCGGCGCAGGTCAACTCGGCGCAGGTCAACTCGGCGCAGGTCAACTCGGCGCAGGTCAACTCGGCGCAGGTCAACTCGGCGCAGGTCAACTCGGCGACGGTCAATTCGGCGATAATAATAATTATTAGTAAATATATATTTTAACTAGAATTTACCCACGACTTCACCCGCGTGTATTATGTATAAAATAGTTTTATCGGCTCGTATTTTAACAGGGAGAATGGGGGTATGAATGAAAAAATAATATTTATTTTTTAAATAAAAAAAAATTAGAAACAGCAATTCTGCCATAAAATATAAATATATCGGTTTGTTATATTTGAATGCCATTTGTTCACTGATAAGTTGTAAATAATTAAACATTAAGCAGCTGGAATACTTTATTGTTCGATTTGAATTAAAAACATCGGATTATTCATTTTTCAATTGTTATTTGTTATTTTATGACAATGAGAAAATTTTCCACCAAATTTTTTAAAACCCAAATATGTTTTTGAAACTATGTACTATTAAATTATATGCTATTTATTTTATTTAACAGAATTTTGTATTATCTGAAATATGAGTTTAATTTCAAAAAATGATTGTTGCAAATTATAATATTTAGATTAGAAAAAATCGTCACAAATTATAGATGAAAAAAATAAGGATTAACTTTTAGACTATTTAGAAATGTATACATAATACACGCGGGTAAATACTAGTTAAAAATATATTTACTAATAATTATTATTATCGCCGAGTTGACCGTCGCCGAGTTGACCTGCGCCGAGTTGACCGTCGCCGACTTGACCATCGCCGAGTTGGACGCGCCGAGTTGACGCGTACCTTAAAAATATTTAGAACAACTAAATAGAGATTTTTTTTTAATTATGACTTGGCCTCCCCCATCTTCTGATCTCAATTCAATTGAGCTGCTGTGGGATGAGCTGAACAAAAAGTTCCGGAAATCGTCCCACATTTGCTACACTTCTATGGAACAGATTACAGGAATAATGGAAAAAATTACATCAAAAGCTGTAAAAAAATTAATTGGAAAAATGCCACGATTGTGCGAATTCAATGGAAATGATAAAAAAAAATTACGTTACCTAACCTTAAACATTAGCGATTTTCATTGGTTAAAATATCAATATTTTTTAAAATTATGATTGATCAGTATTCTTTAGAACCTCAGAAACAATTTGAGACCAATTTTGATTTGACGAAAAAATTATGAATTTTTAAATTATTTTCCTTGAAATAAACATTTTTACGTTTTTTTAAACCCTCTAGAAAGAGTTTTTTCTGTCAAATTCAATATATGTGGTCCCAATCGATTCGTCTAAGTGTCCCCAATAAATATCAACCATAAAAACACCCCGTCACCGATTTAGATTTTGAGAAAATTTGAAAAAATCTTGAAAACGGGGTTTTCGTCCTTCAACCCTTTTTTAAGGGTGTTGCACTACTTTTTGCTATTCCGGGTTATTTTTTTCGAATTTACGCCCCAAAATCTATAATAATCAACCATAAAATTGCTTGCCCCAAAAAGTTCGGATTTTGTGCACTCTTCACTGCACCCTTAACTGGATTAACAGCTTACTTAAAAAGTATTGATTATACGAAAAAAGTATAAATACCTTTTATGTGTGGAATTTTATTAGCTACAATTTTCTTTCAACAATTTTTCTCGAAAAATTAATAATTTTTGAGATATTAGCAAAATACTAGATTTTGCCCCCCTTTACCCCCTAAAAAACAAAAACCCGCCATCCAAATTAAGGGTACTTTTTAGGGTATGTTTAGGACATCAAAATAAAAGTATCCACCAATAACCAGCTTGGTCGGATTTTTTTCTTAGTTTGACCGTTTTTTTGAGCCTATTGCCTGGGCTAATTACCGCTTGTTCAAACATTTATGGTCCTTCATCGTCGGTTACAAGAATTACTGTCTCAGAAGCAGCGGAATTAATTTCAAGCAAGAAAATTTATAATCAAGTGAAGTGTTTTGACAAGTGGGTCATTTCAAGAAAAAAGTGGTGTATCGTTTCAAAAAAAAGTGGTGTATTGTTTCAAGAAAAAAGTGGTGTATCGTTTCAAGAAAAATGTGGTGTGCCGTTTGAAGAAAAAAGTGGTGTATCGTTTCAAGAAAGAAGTTATTGTAATATTTTAATATGCAATTAACATATCAAGGTCAACATCATTTCAAGTTTGGTACATGGTGGTGTACAAAGAAGAAGATACGTCAAACATGCAATTTTAGTGCACAGCGGTGTACGAAGAAGAAAATACATTTAACCAGTGTATCTGCAACAAGCAGTCAAGTGACAAAAGTATTTCTACATACAGGGTGACCCATTTTAAGTGCACACCTCTAATAACTTTTTATGGTGAATTGTTATCAAAAAACTTTTCAGATAAAAGAGACACGGTTTGGAGGGGGGCATAGACGTACTCGGATGAAATTTTTTTAGGTGGTGTTTTAATGGTGATATGAAGGTCAACATCATTTTTTTAAATAGGAACCTATAGTTTTTATCAAGTAATTTTATTTTACGTTAAAAAACACGTATCTTTCATTGAAAACTTTTTTTGAATAAATTAAACCTTTCCAAGATATCTAACAAAATAATTCGAGCTTTTGAACTTTCAATATTTTTTTACTCGGAAACCATCAACTTTAGAGAAAAAGTACAAAATACAAAAAATGTTTATTTTGATCTAATAAGACTTGAAGAATTATTTTTAAAATTTTAAACCTTTTTCAATTTATTTTATTTAAGCAAAAAAAAAAAATGTTAAAAAAAAATAGAATAATTCTTTTTATTAGACCAAAATAAACATTTTTGCATTTTATACTTTTTCCCTAAACCTGATGGTTTGTGAGTAAAAAAATTTTAAAGTTCAAAATCTCGAATTATTTTGTTAGATATCTTGGAAAGGTTTAAGTTTTTCAAAAAAAGTTTTCAATGAAAGATTCGTGTTTTTTCACGTAAAATAAAATAACTTGATAAAAACTATAGGTTCCTATTTAAAAAAATGATGTTGACCTTCATATCACCATTAAAAAACCACCTAAAAAAATTTCATCCGAGTACGTCTATGTCCCCCTCCAAACCGTGTAACTTTTATCTGAAAAGTTTTTTGATAACATTTCACCATAAAAAGTTATTAGAGGTGTGCACTTAAAATGGGTCACCCTGTATACAAGTCAGCTGTACTTGTGTTCAAGATAAGTAAAGGAAGAGATATTGTGAGTGTTTTAATTTTATATACATAAACTTAAAATTGTCTATTAGTTATATTGATATATGTATATAACATTAGCACATATACAGTGTTATATGGTTTTTGATTGATATTTCTCATAATCAAAGGCTGTCTAGATAAATATAATAATCCTTTTGTTTCCAAATAAATACATTTTACATTTAAAATGGCCGAAAAATTAAAACTTAAAAGAAAAGTAATTAAATCATCAATAACACGTATCGAAACGGCGGTATTATCATACGTTCAATCACCGACGATTGTGCAAGAGCTAGAAGTAAGAGAGAAAGCTCTCCAAAGGAATTATGAAGAATATCTTCAAATTCAGTAAAAACTTGAAGAAATTGACGTTTCAATGTCTTCTGATCGGGAAAGTGTGGAGGAACAGTATTTTACTATCATAAGTGAGATAAAGTTTCTTATTAATAAAAATAACACACTATCATCTCCAGCTGTTCATCAAAGTAACGTGTCGTAAAAATCATATTAGCTATTTAAAACTACCGGAGACAAAATTACCCATATTTTCAGGTAATTTCACAGAATGGAACTCATTTTTTGGTTTATTTTCAGCTATGATTGATAATAATAAATATTTGCCAAACATCCAAAAATTATATTATTTAAGATCCAATTTACGAGGAGAACCTTTACAACAAATTGAGGCTCTACCTACCTTTAACTGACGATAATTACATAATTGCTCTAGATATTTTAAAGAGTAGGTATCAAAATAACTTGAGTATAATTAATTATCATATAAAATGTATTATAGAAATCCCCAAAGTACTTAAAGGTACTGCATCATGTTTACGTAATTTTTGTGTCAGTTAACCAAAATGTCAGTTTGTTAAAAAATATGAATGTACCCGTGGATTCATGGGATCTCGTTCTTGTCTATATATTATCCAATAAATTAGACTCATTAACGCAACGTTATTATGAACTAGATCGAGATCAATAAAAATTACCATCTTTAGAGAATTTTCTTAGTTATGTTGAAAAACGAGCCTTAGCTTTAGAAAATATTACAAGTGTACCGACCAACAAAGATATGATACGAGTATCTCACTGTAATATGATTAATGGTAGTCAAAATCAAGTTAAAAAATCTACGTTTTCATCTCCTAAGAACAATTTCACACAGTATAAAAATGTACCTAGTAAATCATTAAACTCAAAAAATTATTTTACACCTAGTAAATCGTTTATTAGGAAGTTTATTGTCAAAATCTAGAGCAGTGGTTCCCAAACTCTTTTGGCCCACGGACCCCTTTTCATAGTCAAAACTTGCCCACGGACCCCCTTTCATAGTCAAAACTTGCCCACGGACCCTGGGTGAAAAACTACATACATAAATGAATAATAGAAAAATTAAAAATTTAACTTTGATGTCTTGAATGGTAAATGGTGACGTAAAATAAAATATAAATAAAACATTTTGTTTTTAGTATTTATTGAAATTATAACTTTTGTATTAAAATACAAAAAAAAAATTAATGACTTGGATGAACCTGATGAGAAGTTATGTTTTTAAATCTCAAACTCGACTCACCGCGATGCCTGTTATTACTTGAATTTTTTGCACCTGTCTATATTTATATTTTACTTAGGACGTAAAAATCGCTAATAATTTATTCATTGTTATTTATTTTAACTTCCATATTAATAAAAATGTGTGCGGACCTCCTGACGTTGTTTAGGGACCCCCAAATCGATTTTAATTTTCCACGGACCCCCTGAACGATGCCAGGGACCCCTTGGGGTCCGTAGGGACCATTTTGGGAACCACTGATCTAGAGCATAATATATTGAGTTGTCGAGCGTTTTTGAATCTAGCCTATAACGAAAGAATTAATTTCGTTGATTCAAATGATCTGTGTCACAACTACTTATCAAAGTGTCATGTCAGTCTCGCACTTGTTGGTTATGTCAACAAAAGCATCATACGTTATTACATACTAATAATACAAACACGTTTAACATAAAATCTAAACCAGAGTCTAGTTTATTATTAATTAGTAATATTAAGAAACCTGAAGTCGTTCTATCGCAAAATGTCAGTTCATCTCAAATTTTATTAGCTACAGTGCTTCTTAAAATTTATACGACTCCAGGTAAATATATAATGGGTCGTGCTTTGTTAGATTCAGCATCGCAAATTAACTTTATCACAAATCAATTTTATCAAAAAACGGGATTATCATGTTCTAAGGAAACGAATCAAATCTTTGGAATTTCAGGTATCAAAACTAGTGTCTACGAATACACTAATTTAACTATTGCTTCATGTATAAACAATACTTATCAATGTAAGATAAAATGTTCAACAATTGATAAAATAGTTACTCTCCCTCATTATCACATATCTAAAGATACACTTAATATACTAACCAATATTCAGTTAGCCGACAAAAATTTTAATATATTCAGTGAGATTGATATGCCCCTTGGAGCTGACATATTTTATTCCGTGTTAAAATCTAGAATAATTCATTTGGGTAATAACAAACCAGTACTTCAGAACACGCAATTTGGTTATACTATTGCTGGTGAACTTCATATACAATATAAAAAAAGTTGTTTCAATATAAATAAAAATACATTTAATGCTGTCGTATTGCAAACGTTAAATAACGAAGACCAAAATAACTATCATTTAGATCAATTACTCACAAGGTTTTGGCAGTTAGAGGAAACTAAAACAAAACATATAATGTCAATTGACGATAAAAAGGCTGAAAAATCTTTTTTATTGCCGGTATGTCGGATACAGGATCGTTTTTAGGTAGAATTACCATTTAAAAAATCTGATAGTCAATATGAATTAGGTAGCTCATTTAATATTGCATTACGTCGTTTTCTAATATTAGAGAAAAAACTTGACAAAAATTGACTTTATTTCAACCATATAAAGCGTTCATATATGATTATATATCATTAACGCCCGGTATTATAAAGAAATTGCATGCAAGTAAATTTGCGAATCACAAATTTGCGATTTGCAAACGCTATCTACTAGGAGTCAAATGTAAATGACAACCAATCACAGATTGTAGTTTTAAAATTTGACTCCTAGTATATAGCGTTTGCATATCGCAAATTTGCGATTCGCAAATTTGTTTGCATGCAATTTCTTTATAAAACCGGGCCTAAGTCATGCAAAATACGTTGAAGTTGATTTAGAAAAATTACAATATTAATATAACTCTGTCCTCGCTTATGAGGAAACTATGACAACTTTGACACAGATCGAGTCTATTTTAAATTCGCGACCACTAGTTCCCATGTTAGCCGATCCAACTGATTTAAATTTTCTCCAGGTCACTTTTTAATAAATGCCCCTTTAACTGCTATACAAGAACGAGATTTCACTGAAATTCCGGTGAATCGTTTAAAATTACAACAATCATTTTGGAAGAAATGACACATAGAATGTCTCCATAAACTACAACAACGTCCAAAATGGACAAAATCGTTCCAAAATTTAAAAGAAGGGTGATGGTTATTCTGTTGGAAAATAACCTGACTCCACGTCAATGGGTTATTAGGCGGATTTTGAATACTATAACAGATGGGGATGGAAAAGTTCGATCAGTAATCATGGCATATATACGAGGCCCATTGTTAAGGTAGCCCCATTGCCATTCGAGAAAATTGATGAATGTTAGAAATTATATGTATGTTAATTAATTATGTTATGTGTATCCTAGGAGTTTTTTTAAACCAATGTAATTAATGTAATACATATGCATGTATTTCATTTAGTTGCCTTGGCAGAATGTTAAAATTCATTTTACCAGTTAAGTATGCTATGGTCAATATAGCAACTGAAAAAAAACAAAAATATATTTTTTTACAAAATCAATAAAAATCATAAATTACAACACAGACTTTTTATTTCAATATATATTACCGCTTGTTTAAACATTTATGGTCCTTCATCGTCGGTTACAAGAATTACTGTCTCAGAAGTAGCGGAATTCATTTCAAGCAAGAAAATTTATAATCAAGTAAAGTGTTTTGACAAGTGGATCATTTCAAGAAAAAGTGGTGTATCGTTTAAAAAAAAAGTGGTGTATTGTTTAAAAAAAAGTGGTGTATCGCTTCAAGAAAAATGTGGTGTGTCGTTTCAAGAAAAGTTATTGTAATATTTCAATATTATACAGACGTAGTTGATTTTAGTAGGTACCATTTCGCGAATTTTCATTCGATTACGTTAAAATTTTAACAAAATAAATATAGATAAAGTTTAGAAAAAAAAAAACATTTAAATTGGACAAAAACTGCTTGTGAAACAGTCCTTTGAATTTTGAAAATTCCCGAATTTTGACTAAAAAATCGATTTTTTTTTCGTTTAAATCAAGATTTTCAAAGGGAATAACTTAATGAATGTGTATAATTTAAGGTTTTTTAGTTCAATTAGGACCCATAGTTTCATTCTGAATGATTTTTGTTTGAAGTCATTGATTTAAAAAAATATATATAGCCCAGGCAATAGACTTAAAAAAGTAGTCAAACTAAGAAAGAAAACTGAATTTTGGTGGAGACTTTTATTTTGATTCCCTAAACATACTCTAAAAAGTACAACTAAGAAAAATTCCGACCAAGCTGAATTTTTGTGGAGACTTTTATTTTGATTCCCTTATAAGCGTGAAGCCGGTGACAGTAAAACTGCACTTATATGGATTTTCAAATTTTGCATGTAAATCAATAGAGTATAGTCATAGGTACAACATAGGCCTGGTGTGTCAGGATCAGGGTGGCCAGTTTCTGGAAAACCGGGAAAAGTCAGGGAATTTAGTTGGAAGTCAGGGAATTTTTATAAAAATGCAAAATCACACAAATTCTCGCAAATATTATACGTTTTTTTAAGGGTTTTTATCTAAATTTTTTAAATAAAAAACAGGAAAAAACGGTGAAAATTCTCCTGGAAAATCGGGAAAAGTCAGGGAAATTTGTTCCAGAGAAATACTGCTCACCCTGAGGATTTATCCTGACCAGAATATTTTTTATAAATTTTTATATTATTAATAAGTATGAGCATTTTGCACTTTGCCGGAAATTAATTTTGAAAAGACCATTTTATTGCAAAGGCTATAGGGGGATAAGAATGGGTAAAGTGCCCCCGCGCCAATTATGGCTGTTATATTTTTTTGTAGTAACTACTAACACAGGTAACAATTTGACCAAATTTTAACCCTCAAAAATTTACCCCCAAGGGGTGAGAATTAATTTTGAAAATTTCGTAAAAAATTAATAACTTTTGAAAGAGTCAACCGATTTGAATAAAATTTTAATATGTCATATATGTCATTAAGGTGCTTTATAGAAAAAAATCGGTAAACCTGAAAACTTAACATAATCTCAAAAAAAAGTGTTTTATATTTTTCAAAAATTTTTTTTGCTCACTTTCAATTTTGGCACAATCACCAAAATATTTGTGTGACTTTCTAGCATAGTTTTTTATAATATATGTTTTTTTCAGATTTTGTTTCCAGCTGCGTGACACCTAAAAAAAAATTTATATTTTTCTAAAAATTTTTTCTCACTTTCAATTTTGGTACAGTCACCAAAAATTTTTTGTGATTTTCTGGCATAGTTTTTTATAATATATATTTTTTTCAGATTTTTTTTCCAAGTGCGGGACACAAAAATTTTTCAAAAAATTTTTCAAAATTTTTTTTCGCTCACTTTTAATTTTGGTACAATCACCAAATTTTTTCAGTAATTGTCTGGCCTAGGTATTTATAATATATGTTTTTTTCACTTTTTTATTCCAGCTGCGTGATACCTAAAAAAAATAAAAAGTATTTTTTGAAATTTTTTTTGAGGTTATGTTTGCCGTACAATCACAAAAAATATTTTGTATCTTTCTATCATAATTTTTTTATAATATTTTATATATTTTTTAGATTTTTTTCCAGTTGCGGGGTACAAAAAAAAATTTTTTTTTTTAAATATTTTTTTCGCTCACTTCAATTTTGGTAGTCAACAAAAAAAATTTGTGGCTTCCAGGCATAGCTTTCTATAATATATATTTTTTCAGATTTTTTTTCCAGCTGCGTGACAAAAAAAAGTTTTTATTTTTTATTTTTTTTTATTGCTGGTTATGTTTGTATTATTTATTACTCATATATGTAGATGTTTTATTCGTAAAAAACTAAAAGCAAAAATATACGTATGTATGAGTATGTACAAAGTAAACTAAACAAAATTGTAGTTAATCAATACATACAATAAAGAGAACTAAATAAAGAATGAAAATAAAAATGTTATATTCCCTCTCGTAATTATTACATGTACCTATTATACATTTCTTGTATAAAAAATCTTTTAATCTATTTTTGAAAGATTTTATATCGTCAATATTCTTCAGGTAGTCAGTCTGGCAGTGAAATGTAATATTTACTACCTTTTCATAAAGGGCTATTGCTATATCTAGTTGTCCTACAAAAAATCAATGTATGTATATGTTATTATCCTGTCTTATATTAATATATTTATAATTGTGGTTACCTAAATGTAACTCTAAGTTGCTTAAGATCTGCTTTATGACATACATATATTATACAAGTGTCCATTATGTCTCTAAAATAATTTTTTTAGAGGGGACCACATTATGCAATTTTATAGCTCTTGTTAAATTAAAAAGTTTTCGTACTGTTCACAAGCTACTATTCCAAGCAGCTTACGAACTATTTACAATTTTACTTTTTAAAGTAACACGCAGCTGAAAAAAAATCTAGAAAAATACGCCAGAAAGTCACTATAAAAATTTGGTGCCTGTACCAACATTGAAAGTGAGCGAAAAAACATTTTGAAAAAATAAAATATTTTTTGGTGTCACGTAGCAGGAAAAAATCCGAAAAAAAAATTTATTATACAAAAATATGTTAGAAATAGTCCACGGTATTTAGATTAAAATTTGCCAAATAGAAGAAAAAAATCATAAAGTTTTGATATTTTGTCCACGTACTCTCAGAAGGGTTAGGAATAAGAGCCCGAAAAGTTCCCACCTAAATCGTGGATGGAACATCCCCTTTCACGTGAAAAACTACCCTCGGAGTGGATTTTATTCCAGTTTTTCCCATTTTTCATCCGAACTACCGCTCGGAGAAAAAAATATTATGGGAATTAAAGATTAAACATGAAATTTTACGTAAAAAATGTCATATGCACTATTCGGCTAATCCTTAGCCTACTCTCGCATTCAATGCTCAAAGTGAAGGGTAGTTTTTGGAATGCAAGGAAATATCGGTATAACAAGATTTTTCACCGTTAATATTTCCATAACGGCTAATTTTACCAAAAAGTAGATAAGGGTAAAAAATGTAGAACTGAATCTCCTCTATAAGATCCAAGTACCACAATTTTGTTTTAGACGTTTTTTTATTGATTTTTTACCTTTTTTCACAAACCATAATTCCATTATTTTGAAATATTTTTCATGGAACCCATTGAGTAAATATTTCGCACGTTTTTTTTAGTGGTTTACCATCGTAAGTCTATTCTATTAAAGTCTTGTATATTTTTGCAGAATTATTCCTGTTTTTTAGTGTAGAAATAGCCTTAACTATGAACTACCTGTTTATTCATTCAAAGTTTAATTATTTTATACAGGATATCCGTTAAAAGAACTTAAGGGACAAGCACACATACACACACACGTTGACAATATATCAACATAGTTTTTTTTAATATAAATTGTAGTTGTCCCACTTTTTTAATTATAAAATTATATTCGTGTAAAATTATTGTATGAACATTTGTGAAAAAAGAGAAAAAATACAATAAAAAAACGATTGAAAAAAAATTATGATACTTGAATCTTATAGAGGAGATTCAGATCTATAATTTTTATTATAATCATTTTTTAGGTAAAATTAGCCGTTATGGAAATATTTGCGGTGAAAAATCTTGTTATACCGATTTTTCGTTGTATTCCAAAAATTACCCTCCACTTTGAGCATCGAATGCGATAGTTGGCTCGATATTAGTCGAATAGTGCACATGACATTTTTTACGGAAAATTTAATCAGGTATATTTAATTCCCATTATATTTTTTTCTCATAACGTCTGTTCGGAAGCAAATTATTGTACAGCCTAACGAAAGGAAATATTTTTAAATCCACAAAGAATTAGTTCGTTTCATATGTTGAAAATATTCCCATAACGGCTAATTTTACAAAAAAATGGTTACGATAAAAATTATAGATCTGAATCTTCTCTATAAGATTCAAGTATCACAATTTTGTTTCAAATGTTTTTTTATTGTATTTTTTCTCTTTTTTCACAAATGTTCATACAATAATTTTACACGAATATAATTTTATAATAAAAAAAGTGGGACAACTACAATTTATATTAAAAAAAAACTATGTTGATATGTTGTCAACGTGTGTGTGTATGTGTGCTTGTTCCTTAAGTCCTTTTAACGGATATCCTGTATAAAATAATTAAACTTTGAATGAATAAACATGTAGTTCATAGTTAAGGCTATTTCTACACTAAAAAACAGGAATAATTCTGCAAAAATATACAAGACTTTAATAGAATAGACTTACGATGGTAAACCACTAAAAAAAAACGTGCGAAATATTTACTCAATGGGTTCCATGAAAAATATCTCAAAATAATGGAATTATGGTTTGTGAAAAAAGGTAAAAAATCAATAAAAAAACGTCTAAAACAAAATTGTGGTACTTGGATCTTATAGAGGAGATTCAGTTCTACATTGTTTACTCTTACCAACTTTTTGGTAAAATTAGCCGTTATGGAAATATTAATGGTAAAAAATCTTGTTATACCGATATTTCCTTGCATTCCAAAAACTACCCTTCACTTTGAGCATTGAATGCGAGAGTAGGCTAAGGATTAGCCGAATAGTGCATATGACATTTTTTACGTAAAATTTTATGTTTAATCTTTAATTCCCATAATATTTTTTTCTCCGAGCGGTAGTTCGGATGAAAAATGGGAAAAACTGGAATAAAATCCACTCCGAGGGTAGTTTTTCACGTGAAAGGGGATGTTCCATCCACGATTTAGGTGGGAACTTTTCGGGCTCTTATTCCTAACCCTTCTGAGAGTACGTGGACAAAATATCAAAACTTTATGATTATTTTCTTCTAAAATATCTAATTTACTTGGACTAAAAGTCCGAAAACAATATACAAACATAAACTGCAATAAAAAATAAAAAACTTTTTTTTTGTCACGCAGCTGGAAAAAAAATCCGAAAAAATATATATTATAGAAAGCTATGCCTGAAAGCCACAAAATTTTTTTGATGACTACCAAAATTGAAGTGAGCGAAAAAAATATTTAAAAAAAAAATTTTTTTTTGTCCCACAACTGGAAAAAAATCTAAAAAATATAAAAAAATTATGATAGAAAGATACAAAATATTTTTTGTGATTGTACGGCAAACATAACCTCAAAAAAAATTTCAAAAAATACTTTTTATTTTTTTTAGGTATCACGCAGCTGGAATAAAAAAGTGAAAAAAACATATATTATAAATACCTAGGCCAGACAATTACTGAAAAAATTTGGTGATTGTACCAAAATTAAAAGTGAGCGAAAAAAAATTTTGAAAAATTTTTGTGTCCCGCACTTGGAAAAAAAATCTGAAAAAAATATATATTATAAAAAACTATGCCAGAAAATCACAAAAAAATTTTGGTGACTGTACCAAAATTGAAAGTGAGTGAAAAAAATTTTAGAAAAATATAAAATTTTTTTTAGGTGTCACGCAGCTGGAAACAAAATCTGAAAAAAACATATATTATAAAAAACTATGCTAGAAAGTCACACAAATATTTTGGTGATTGTGCCAAAATTGAAAGTGAGCAAAAAAAATTTTTGAAAAATATAAAACACTTTTTTTTGAGGTTATGTTAAGTTTTCAGGTTTACCGATTTTTTCTATAAAGCACCTTAGTGACATATATGACATATTAAAATTTTATTCAAATCGGTTGACTCTTTCAAAAGTTATTAATTTTTTACGAAATTTTCAAAATTAATTCTCACCCCTTGGGGGTAAATTTTTGAGGGTTAAAATTTGGTCAAATTGTTACCTGTGTTAGTAGTTACTACAAAAAAATATAACAGCCATAATTGGCGCGGGGGCACTTTACCCATTCTTATCCCCCTATAGCCTTTGAAGTGTTTTCATAAAAATTTGGTGCGACAGCTACCATCGTGGCAGAAAAGTCTGGCACACCGATTTTAAATACATACAGGCAATGGAATGTTACCCTCATCACGGAATTACTTTTTTTTTTATTTGTTCGTTTTTAGCTTTGCTTTTCAAATATTAGGTGTGACAGCTCAAAACTTGACTAACAGCCGTATTCATAATCGTTCCTTATCTCAAGGGCTCCTCAGATATTTAAGCCTTCCTCAAGGAAGGTAGCGACCTGCCTTGAGATATAAGGAGCCTTGGTTGTCAAGGAAGGTTTATGAAACGTAAATAGAGTAACAAGGGATCCTTATTCCTCAAGGTGGAACTATGAATACGGCTGTAAAATATCGGTCACACCAGTTATATAAATATTTATCTTGAGACAAAATAATATCTCGATTGGACTCGGTTATTTCGAACAAAATTTCAGATAAAAATTGTAGGGCACCGAAGGGGCCATTGAATGGTCTATATTACGACTTCCGGTCTATACCGGAAGTGGTGTTTTTTGACCGGAATTCACTTTTTTTAAATGGAAATGCCCATTTTTTACCATGGATTTCGATTGAAAAATAAATACTTTTTGTTCTTATAATTTTTTCGATTTAACAATTTTTAACCCATAAAATGAAATGAAATTTCTTCAAATTTCTGAAGATTTTTCTGATTTGCTGAAGACTGAAGGATGTAGGAGCGATTCTGACCCCGGATTTATGTTCAAGAGGCCAAAACACTTTGGGTAGCATATATCACATGTAAAGTACAGACCACTTTTTTTGTGAGGTGATGATTTTTAATCTAAACTTATTTAATTTTTTTAATCCTGATAAAATACAGAAATAGTTGTAAAGTAAAGGTATGTAAATTATTTTTAGTTTGTTTGCAAAAAAATATAATTTCAATTCGAATTGTTTTAGTACAAAAAACAAAATAATTATTTAATTTAAAGGGGAAATAATTAGAATCCTACGATAAATGAGATGCTGTTTATGACCAAAATATGGGATAAATCGAAAAATTGTTAAGAACAAAAACTATTTATTTTTCATTTTTCAGTCGAAATCCGTGGTAAAAAATGGGCATTTCCATTTAAAAAAAAGTGAATTCAATGGCCCCTTCGGTGCCCTACAATTTTTGTCTGAAACTTTTTTCGAAATCGAGTCCAACCGCGATATTATTTTGTCTCAAGATAAATGGGCCACCTTGTATATTTATAACTGGTGTGACAGATATTTTAGTCAAGTTTTGAGCTGTCACACCAAGATATTTGAAAAGTAGAGCTAAAAACGAACAAATTAAAAAAAAGGTAATTCCGCGATAAGGGCAACATTCCTTTGCCTGTATGTATTTAAAATCGGTGTGCCAGACTTGTCTGTCACGATGGTAGCTGTCACACCAAATTTTTATGAAAACATCGAAATTTGCAATAAAATGGTCTTTTCAAAATTAATTTCCGTCAAAGTGCAAAAACTTATTAATAATATAAAAATTTATAAAAAATATTCTGGTCAGGATAATCCCGACACACCAGGCCTATGTTGTACCTATGACTATACACTAGTGATGTAACGAATGTATGATTTTAAACATTCGCGAATGCGAATATCAGCTGCCGATATTTGCGCGAATGCGAATATTGGCTGGTCGATATTCGCCGATGCGAATATTGACTTTTTGAAAAAAAAAAGGTAAAAAAGGTCTTCTGATTAAAACACGATATTTTTATTTGTTAATACATCATATTATATTCGCAAAAATATTCGCAACTGCATTGCGAATGCGAATACGAATGTTTAAAAATGTGCTAATGCGAATGCGAATATTCGTTACATCACTACTATACACTATTGATTTACATGCAAAATTTGAAAATCCATATAAGTGTAGTTTTACTGTCACCGGCTCCCGGACTATAAACATACTCTAAAAAGTACAACTAAGAAAAAATTCTGACCAAGCTGGATTTTGGTGGAGACGTTTATTTTGATTTCCTAAGCATACCCTAAAAAGTACCCTTTATTTGGGTGACGGGTTTTTGTTTTCTTATGGGGTAAAGGGGGGCAAATTCTAGTTTTTTGCAAACATCTCAAAAATGATCAAATTTTCGAGGAAAATTGTTATGAAGAAAATTGTAGCTTATAAAATTCTACACAAAAAAAGTATTTATACTTTTTTCGTATAATCAATACTTTTTAAGTAAACTGTTAACCCAGTTAAGGGTGTGGTGTGCAGTGAAGAGTACCAAAATCCGAACTTTTAGGGGCAAGCAATTTTATGGCTGATTTTTATAGATTTTGGGGCGTAGAATTCGAAAAAATAACTCTGACTAGCGAAAAGTAGTGCAACACCCTTAAAAAATGGGTTGAAGGGTGAAAACCCCGATTTCAAGATTTTTTAAAAATTTTCTCAAAATCTAAATCGATGGCGGGGTGTTTTTATGGTTGATATTTGTTGGGGACACTTAGACGAATCGATTGGGACCACATATATTGAATTTGATAGAAAAATACTCTTTCTAGAGGGTTTAAAAAAACGTAAAAATGTTTATTTCGAGGAAAATAATTTAAATTTTAATAATTTTTGTTCAAATCAAAATTGGTCTCAAATTGTTCCTGACGTTCTAAAGAATACTGATCAACCATATAGTCCAATCAAATTGTATTTTTGGTCTGCATTGTTCTACAGAGTAATTTTTTTTGTTTTAAAATGTTAAGGGGTGTGTTCTGAGTACTACATTAAGTTGGCGCCAGTGGCGTAGCGAGGGGGGGGGGGTCTATCATGCCACGGGCGCCACTCGCAGAGGGGCACCAAATGGTCCCCAAGACAAACAAGATTTTCCGGAAATTATTAATAATAAATATATCTACTTATATATAATATATACTGAATGCAAAATTAACGTATCACTTATAATTTTCAATATTTTTAGGTATTTTGAAATAGCTGGAACACAACCAAAAATGGTTGTTTAAGAGTTAAAAAAAACTATTCTAAAGCGTAAGCATTCTAGTTTTTGAATCATTTATTGAAACTTGCATTATCTTTATCCTTCAGGATAACCTCCTTTTTTAAGATAAAACATCAAAAAAATTCAAAAAATTATATTAATTTTGAGAGGCTCTTGGTCAAATCAAATAAATGATTATTGTTGATCAGATTTTTTTCTTTAGTTTACTTTTTTTCTATAACTGTACGTGCATCAAAGCAAACATCATCGGATCAGACTCTTCTCTTCAATTTGATTTTTTTTTACTGTACGGCCATTTTTCATCGAGTAATTTGCGTTAAAACATTTGTTGTTGCTTTCTCATCTTAATGCAGCGGTTCTTAAACTTATGTGGTCTGGGGACCCCTTTTTTGAACAATTATTTTTCACGGATAGAAAAACAAAAAAGGTCGTTAGATATTAATTAATCACTGATAAATTGAAATATAAAAGTACTTTATGTAAATAAATTTTTTGCCAAAAATGTTTCACGACCCCCCGTAAAAGTTTGGCGGCCCCCCGGGGTCCGCGGACCCTAGTTTAAGAACCGCTGTCTTAATGCATTGAAATTAAAAAAGGTTTTTAAATTTTTTATCAGAAATAAAAATTGTCAGTTCGAAAAAAATATAAAATTAACAAAAAAATAATAAATAAAAATCTTTTTTTATATCGTTATTATTTTTTTTGCAAATTTTAACATTTCTTTTAAAATGACAATATTTATTTTAAAAAAATTACTTTTTTTAAATTTCAATACAGTAAGATGAAGAAGCAACAGCAAATGATGAAAAATGGTCGTACAGTAAAACAAACAAAAAATCAAGAGAAAAGTCTGATCTATAAAATTATTTATAAGATTTATTCAAAATGATGTACACGGTCCATGGAAGCTCTCAAAATTGTTATAAATTTTTGCTAATTTTTTTTCGGCGCATCATTAAAAAAATAGGTTATTCTGAAAAACAACAATATTTTTAACAAATGATGAAAAAACAACAACGCTTCAGCTTTTAAATATATTTTTTACCATTGCGTTAACAAAATTAAAATAAAAGTTTCTTCTTCCTGCTGAAAAGTTTTGCAAAAATGAGTTATGTCATGTTGCTTCTTAGACGACGATATTCTATATATTACCATATATAACTATATGTTTTTTATGGGTGGGGGGTGGAGGGGGCGCCAAAAATGTATCGTGCCCCGGGCGCCAATTATGCTCGCTACCCCACTGGTTGGCGCGGTCTATGACCTTGAGTGTTGTCCGCCATAAGCGCGAGAACTTTATACGTAATTATATCGTAAACCGTTGATCCTACGATAAAATTTGTCATAACCTTTTTTATTCATCGGGGTTGAATCTATAATTTTATTCTCAGGTTCAACTCTCTATCATCAGTTGGTGACGAGATATATTGTAAAAAAGTTGACAAAAAATGATTTTTTGCATTTATTTCGTAAAGTAGCGATTATATTGAAAAAAATTATACGACAATCCTTTAGAACTCTCAATTTGCTATATTTTTGTTATTCGTTGCCGTCATGTAAAACCTATAGTTTGCGTGTTATAGCTCGCGAAGAATTGCAAAAACACATTTTTTCATTATATTTCAAAAACCATAATGGAACCTACAAAATGTGTAATGACAAAAGTGTAGATCCCAAAATTATTGATTTTTTTGTTCAGAGAAAAAAGTGCAGAATTATATTATCTACACTTTTGTCATTACACATTTTATAGGTTCCATTATGGTTTTTGAAATATAATGAAAAAATGTGTTTTTGCAATTCTTCGCGGGCTATAACACGCAAACTATAGGTTTTACAAAATGGCGACTGATAACAAAAATATAGCAAATTGAGAGTTCTAAAGGATTGTCGTATAATTTTTTTCAATATAATCGCTACTTTACGAAATAAATGCAAAAAGTCATTTTTTGTCAACTTTTTTACAATATATCTCGTCACCAACTGATGATAGAGAGTTGAACCTGAGAATAAAATTATAGATTCGACCCTGATTAATCAAAAAGGTTATGACAAATTTTATCGTAAGATGAACGGTTTACGAGATAATTACGTTTAAAGTTCTCGCGCTTATGGCGGACAACGCTCAAGGTCATAGACTGCGCCAACTTAATTTAGTACTCAGAAGACACCTCTTAATAATTTAAATTTAAAAAAATGACTCTGTAGAACAATGTATTACAAACTACATTTTTTTGATAATTTGATTGGACTAATAATTTCAAAAAATATTAATATTTTGATCAATGAAAATCGCTAAAAAAAATTACATTACCTTAAACATAATTTTGGTCAGTTTACGTTTCTATATTTTAGGATTTGGAGCCTCCACAGGAACAACAGGATTGTTTGGATCTACAAAACCCACGTCACTGTTTTCTCAGCCTGCTCAACAGTCGGGATTTGGGGGCTTTGGTGCTACGACAGGTGGTTTTGGAACTTCATCATTTGGTCAACCGACTTTAAACACATCTTTTGCTCAACCGAATAAAATGTAATTAATTAATGCACTTATAATCTACTAGCGGAATCCTGAGACTTCACTTGCGTAGACTTCGAAACTATTTAGAACCCTCCATACGTGATAGGGGATGATATACACTGCTTGTCACAATTAGTGGGACAGTTTTTCAATGTAACTCAGTTTTGTTAAAAATTGTCATATTAATACGAAAATTCAGAGAAATCATAAATGTGGTGTTGTTTCAAAGCCCAAAAAGTAACAGCTTTGTCTCTTCATCAACAGTGGGTGTGCAACCCTTACAGTGGTGAAAATTGGAAAATGGCATTTTCAAGTATTGAAAAAAAAGTTTAAAAAGTGATTATTCCAAAATAACACTAAAATTCAGAATAATTATTATCTGTATAACTTCTTTGCACCCTTAAGGTACTATCTTATTAATTTTAATAACATTAGATTAACATTATTTTTTGGTATCACCCCCTAAGTTTAGGCCAACAAAAATATAAGAAGATATGAAGCAAATTTAAAAAATGTTTCATAATTTGTTTGAAATAATCACAGTTAATATAAATTTACAATTTCAATAAAATCCAATTATTTTTAATATTTTTTCTACCCTTAATTATTGCAACCCCATTACATTATAATTAATTCAAACGACATAGGTAAAGATACAGTTGTGAAATTTACAAAATGGTTAATAAACTTTGTATAGAATGGTATCGTGTATTAAAAAACACAAATAAGATATTAGGGTAGGCACTAACCCTTAAATACTAAACCACCCCCAATAATAAGGTAAAAGATTGAATTCAAGTATTATTTTATAAAAAATCAATGAAAGCGGTTAATCAACGATCATTGTGAAAATTTTGTACATCAAAACTCACCCCTACAGATTTAGCTACCCTTAATTGAAAAATATATACTTTTCTTAAATCATCATATCTAAAAATTCACCGTATTTTTTTCTCTATCCTTTTGTAAAATAAAAGACCCATATTTGGTCTTTCATCACCGGTAAAATTAAAACAATCTTCTTTCAGAAACCTCTCCGAACGATTAAAGTAATTTTATCCAAACTTGAAAATAACTAGTAAAATGTCCATAAATATCCATAGTTACCTATATTTTCAATATAAATTGGCATAAAAACTATTTTAATTTTAAGACAAATGTTTTTTTAGAGTTGTTCCAGATATTGTATTGTTTTAATTTTACCGGTGATGAAAGACCAAATATGGGTCTTTTATTTTACAAAAGGATAGAGAAAAAAATACGGTGAATTTTTAGATATGATGATTTAAGAAAAGTATATATTTTTTCAATTAAGGGTAGCTAAATCTGTAGGGGTGAGTTTTGATGTACTAAATTTTCACAATGATCGTTGAATAACCGCTTTCATTGATTTTTTATAAAATAATACTTGAATTCATACTTTAACCTTATTATTGGGGGTGGTTTAGAATTTAAGGGTTAGTGCCTACCCTAATATCTTATTTGTGTTTTTTAATACACGATACCATTCTATACAAAGTTTATTAACCATTTTGTAAATTTCACAACTGTATCTTTACCTATGTCGTTTGAATTAATTATAATGTAATGGGGTTGCAATAATTAAGGGTAGAAAAAATATTAAAAATAATTGGATTTTATTGAAATTGTAAATTTATATTAACTGTGATTATTTCAAACAAATTATGAAACATTTTTTAAATTTGCTTCATATCTTCCTATATTTTTGTTGGCCTAAACTTAGGGGGTGATACCAAAAAATAAATAGAATATAATGTTATTAAAATTAATAAGATAGTACCTTAAGGGTGCAAAGAAGTTATACAGATAATAATTATTCTGAATTTTAGTGTTATTTTGGAATAATCACTTTTTTAACTTTTTTTTCAATACTTGAAAATGCTATTTTCCAATTTTCACCACTGTAAGGGTTGCACACCCACTGTTGATGAAGAGACAAAGCTGTTACTTTTTGGGCTTTGAAACAACACCACATTTATGATTTCTCTGAATTTTCGTATTAATATGACAATTTTTTTTAACAAAACTGTTTTACATTGAAAAAGTGTCCCACTAATTGTGACAAGCAGTGTATTACATTTTATTATATTGATTTTTATTCATTACCTATAAAAAAACGTAGATCTCAGATCTTACTTCTACCCTGTCTACCTTCGCCATTAGAGGTTGAATATCGAATTTTTTTATTACAGATTATTTTGCTCGACTCCACCATTATAACATAAGCAGTTATGCAGATAAACGTATAAAAAACACAGACCCTGTCTACCTCCTTGAATTTTCGTAACTGATATTTGTCTTGTAGAGTACCTACTTGTGCCATGTTTCATTCGGTGAATACAAACAAAAAATATTTTACAAATTTTTCCATCCCTCACCTTAGGGGTTAGATTTTGGGAAATGCTGAAATAATTGTTCCATTATTTATATTGTTGAGTATGTTCAACAAAATTTCAATTAAATGCAAAAAAATATATATATACAGGATGTCCCAGGACTGTGTCAAAGCTCAATTCATTTCATTTATTATAAGAATTGGAAGAAAACTTTAAATGCAAAAGTTGTCAGGATAGAGGAGCGGCATAATTTAAAAATAGTTACATTTATACAGAGTGTCCTATAACTAACTGCGTTACAAACCAAAGTTATGTTTTTTTAAATACAAACTATATATTTTTATTTGATAATCTAAAAGCATTCATTTTTCTGAGTATTTTGATGTATCAAGTATGGGATTATACAGAGGGGTTATAGATTTTGCATTTGTCGTGACTTCACTTTTGATATTTGTAGAAATGCCCCACCTCAACAACAAGCTGACATACATGAGAAATTGATTAATATATCTACACAGTTTCCCAAAAACCCACTTCTAGAAGGACTGACTCCTGCGAGAGATTTGGAGCGACAGTTACAAGTCACAAATACAAAAGCAGTCCAAGCTATTATCGATCAAGATTTAAAATTTACACCGTATCAAAAATCGTCAATTAAATTAAGACCTGTTAGTTTAGAGAAGGTATTAAAAGAAAAGTCGTTATAACCTACAATTAGTTATATTTTTAAAATTGTTTTATTTATATTTTAGGATAAAACATTATTTGGAGGTCTAGAAGAAAATGATCCTATGTTGGAAGATAATATGTTTCAAAAAAGACATCCAAGACGTTTATGCATTAAAAGATATGACCAAAATTTAGTCGATTTAGTTAAAACGCCTACTAAAGTCCGTGATAACAGTAAATTATTTAATAATTCGGATACTGAAAATAGACCACCACCTGATGATTCATGGTATGTACTACGTATAGAAACTTATGATAAATTGTAATTACAGCACTTGAATTATATTAAGGGGGATGGCCACTGTGACGGGTAAAAAAATTGTCAATGTTTGGGATTTTTCTTCAGATATAACTAATTATTTTAGAATCAGGTAAAGGACATTTTACTAAGTATATATTCAACTTATTTAATATCAATTTTTATTGAAAAATATTAAATATTTAATATTTATGAATCTCGATGTGACGACAAAAAAAAATATTTTTCTCTATGGTCGACTCGAAATTTCGAGAAGGGTTATATGAAAAAAATAAATAAAAATTTTATCAATATCTATATGAATGTAGTTATCGTTGCACGTAGCCGTTTTTTTTTTTAATTTTATTTTTTCACAAAATGGCGATCATTTGATTTTTTTTCCCCATTTTTAAGACCTATTTTTTTTTATTAGAGCGGTTTTAAAAATAGTAATTATCAAAATTTCAAAAATCGGCTACGTGCAACGGTAGCTACTACAATTACGAAAATTATTAAAAAAAATTGAAATCGGTTCATTAGTCTTTGAGGAATTGTGTCGACCAGGTCGAAAAATGTCATTCCGAGATAAACGTGTTTAATGTTTTTGTTATGTCATAACCGGCCGTGTTACATCGTCTCACTAAATTGACTGTAACTCCGTCAATTTTCAAAATTTAAACTCAATTTTTTGTATACATATTTATGAATATGTAAACTTTAAAAAAATGTAATGCCCGATATTATAAAGAAATTGCATGCAAGCAAATTTGCTTGCAAGCAAATTTGCGATTTGCAAACGCTATCTACTAGGGCACTAGGGTCAAATTGTTATGGAAATGCTCGAAATTTTAAAGCAGTGGTAATAAATAGATACATAATAATGTAATGGATGCATGTATTCTAGTACACTATAGGTATATGAATTACGTATGTAACAAAAGTATATTTGAAATCTGTGGTGTAAAATTCTATCTTAATATATATGTGTAAAATCCATAGGTGGGCACAGTTAATCGAAAAGTTAACTTCGTTAGTCGTTAATCCGTTAATAAAAAAGTTAACTTCGTTAACCGTTAAAGCGTTAAAATTCCGAAAAAGTAACGGAAGTTAAAGTTAACCGAAAATTTAACGAAAGTTAAAGTTAATCGTTAAAAAATTAACCATCCAAAATGTTTGAAGACCTTTTTTTTTTTTTTGCTGCTTTTTCGACAACTTTCTTATGTATTTTTCATATCAAACAACCATTGTAACGGACTGAGTTAACAAAAGCGTTAACATTTTTTTGAGTTAACTGAAAAGTTAATCCGTTAACCATTTTGTTAACTTCGTTAATTAACGATTAATACAGATAAGTACCTCAACAGCCCCCCCCCCCCCCCCCCCCCGTAGATGCTCATACCTTTAATGGTGTGGGGTTCTGCAATTATGAAAATCTCGTACACTCGGTACTGTTCTAAACTCTTTTTGGAGCTTTAAGTACACCCCTGCAATGTTTTTTTTGATCAAACATGTCTATATTTCCGAAAATAGTCAAATATAATACACACCCATAAAGTAAAACTACTATTTCTTACAAAAATGATGAAAATAAAAATCGAAACACAACAAAAATAGTTACACCGTTAGGCGCGTGGCAAACATGCGTAAACCAGCCGTTTTTGATTTGTTATAACTCAAAACACCGAGCTAAAATATTGCAACTAAGTAACTGATAATATGTAAGAATTCATAATCGACAGCTATTTAAAAGGGCACGTGCTCAAATAAAGTGTGGTTTTTATTATTACAGTTTTTATAGTAGTGGTCTACGCATGTATGCCACGCGCCTAACGGAGGGTTAATATTTATGTACAAAAACAGTTATGTGGTAAAAATTGGGAATTTTAAATGCTGGTAAGTAGTAAATACACTTTCATTTAACACATTTATATTTATAACATATAACTCTTTAAAGCAAATGCCTGTATTTGGCATTTTTTTACAAAACGCTTGAAGATAAAAAACATCGTTTACATTTAGTTGTCATAAATTTTATTTTTATATTATACTTTTATAATATATAGTATTTATCTTAACTTTTTGTATATTACAGAAACGTTTCAAAATGTCATAAATTTCATTTGTACCATCTTCAAAATGACTGAAAATAACATTCAAATATCAAGAGAACCTTGAGTGAGGAAGAAAATTTACAAGCGTCAGAAGCTGATCGAAAAGCAGCATTATGTATATAATGGAATCAAGAACAGTGGAGAAGATATACAGTCGTAATCCTAATTCCTTCGTGACGAATAAGGATTCTTTGTTACTCAATTTACGTTTCATAAAAAAAAGAAGATAATAGACAACAAATTAAAAAAAAAAAACACTTTATTTATAAACTAAACATTATAAATAATATATAATAAAATTCCCTTGTTTGTCTTGTATGTTTATTATTTATTATTACACAAAATTTGCCGATAACTGTCAAATAATTTGTTACAGTCTCGCTTTACAGCATTCACTTGCTCGTAATATTTTTAAAACAACTCCATGCTTTTATTGTGAAGAGGAAGGCCCTTTTTAATGATTTTGACACATAACTTTTACACAGGAACAGGTTCTGAAAATATTTTCTTGAGACATAGTTTGATTTTAACAAAGTCTGAATATCATTAACACCTTCGATGCCTCCAGAAATGGCTATAAACTAATTTCTTCGATGATAATTTGAATATTATGTTCATAATTGATGTGATCTTCAAAAATTTTCCTCAGAAACCTTTCCTGGACACCCTTCATACACAAAATTTTACCATTTTGCATTCAAATTACATGAACAGCAGTTAAATTTTTCTCCACTTTTAATGAATTTGTTAATAATAATAAACAAAAAAGTCTCTAATAACTGAACACAATAACCTACAAACCACTATATTAGAAAATTTTCATACGTTAAATTAGTTGTAGGCACTATAAAACGATGTTGCCACTAAAAATTCTTAAAATATTCATTCCTTCTAGAAGGAAGTCTTGAAATCTGTCTATGAAATAATGGAGCCTTGGATATCTGAGGAAGCCTTGATTGAGAGTTCTTCCGACCTTGCGATAAGGAAGATTTATGAATTTGGCTGATAGGAGATGAATACCTACTTCAGAAAAAAAAGTTATATTGCGTTGTGCTGTTTTGTAAATCAATCTGAAAATAAATGTATAATATTGATTAATTTGTTTTTATTATCACATTATCATAAAAATATTATTTTGCTGTTACTGCTTTTCATGGTGTCTGAAATAAAGAAAAATGAAACTAATTAAAATTTAGCTATTTATAAATGATAAATAATTATTAAAAAAAAAAAAAAAAAACAAACGGTGCACAGCTACTAAAAGGATTTTGTAGCTCCCTAGTTTTATTTCCAATTGTATGTAAAAAAAATTGTCATAAAATCTAAATTTTTTTAAATACATCTCCTTCCGTCTTGTATAATTCCACCTATAAATTCAATTCGATTAATTTGTTTGTAAAACTTATTTTATAATAATTAATTACCTTTTTGTATCCACACAATCTTTATTGGCTTTTTTAAATACTTTCGTAAAGATTTTTTAATTAAATGCCATTACGATGTTGGCCTGTCTTTGTAATATTATTTAACTCGCTAGCTATGTATTTCATTCCACATTTGATTTTTTTTATTTGTTGTCACTATATCGGTTGTCTTATTATTTTCAATACATAACATCTATCTATTTTAACACCATGCAGCTCTAATGAAACCTGCTGCCATCATCATTTTTTATATAAATAAACTTTTCATCAAATTATATATAGCCCAGGAAAAATAGACGTACAACAAGGAAAAAATTTGTAACTGGCTAAATTTTTGCATACACCTTAGTATAAAGGTACTTAATAATGTGTGAAAGTTCCTCATCGATTTGATGTGTGCAAGTGTCAATTTTGTGGGGTCAAAGTTCACGAAAACAGTATTATTCAAATATCACGAAAACGGTGACCTTTTCGAGCAAAAATGTATCTTACTAATTTGTAGCTGAGATAATTTACTACAAAAACGAACCCACGGGTTTTTATGTAGGAGAAACCGTTCATAAATTATAAAGAGTTATTAATAACTCGGCGCACTTTTCCATAGCATATACGATATCGTTCTATGTAAAATGTAATATAGAGCTGCGGTTAAACATATATATTCCACATAACCAGCAAGATCGAGATTATCTGTAAAAGAACTGGCTATAGATCTTACAGGATTCATATTAAGAGGTTTATTTATATGAACTTTATTCTTACCTTTAATTATAGAAATAAAATATAAATTTATTTTTTGTAATTTCAAACATCCACATTAAGTTAAATTCTGCATGCTTTCTTTTCCATCGATATTTCTCGAAAACGGTTTATCCTATGATAAACAAGCATAGTATGTTTTTGTGTAGTTTGTGTCATATAATCTTATAAAAGTACCAACTCAGGAAAAAAAATTAAAGAACAAACAATTACTAGATCAAAATCGATGGGCCCAATGGCCCCATACAGTCCTAGCCTAAAATATAATTGGTTAATAATAGAAATCGATAAGACATATTATTACTTAACCAAATACTAAATTTCATAATTCTATGACAAAGGGTTCTCTAGATATTAAATTAAAACTCATTTTTAGTAAAATCTTTGGAAGCCTGTAGTTCCCTAAGGAATAATTTCCGGACACATGTTTATTGGAAGTTTTTTGCTTAAAATATTTTTCCTAATGTACTGTTCAAATTTGGCACGACATTGCTGAATCACCTTGTATATAATTTAATTAAATTTCAAAATGAAATTTTTAGTTATAAGAGAGAAAAAGTACCCTAAATAATGTTTTGTACCCAATGTTGAAATCTCGAAAAAATGAGTTAAGCACTCAAAATTCTAGGTAATGAATAAAATTAATTTAAATTGTTCAAGTTATTGGTAAACAGCGTTGTAAATAATGCATTATTTTCGTAATGGCATTACCAAAAGTAATGCATTATCTCGCAATGCGCGCTATGCATTGCGAGATAATGCATTACTTTTGGTAATGCCGTTACGAAAATAATGCGCATTATGCATTATCTCGCAATCCATAATTCGCATTGCGAGATAATGCACTACTTTTGGTAATGCCATTACGAAAATAATGCATTATTTACAACGCTGTTGGTAAATATATAGAGCACATAATTTAAATTATAATAATCACAATAGTATTCAAAAACAGTGTATTTTAAAAGTTTTTGTTATAAAAATTTGTCTTTATATATTTACCTATAACTTTAACAATTTAAAAGTAATCACGGTCGGACAGAAACCATTATTTAGGGCATTAAATTTTCTATTCGGTATAGAAGGTCTCAAAAAACACGAATAATTTTCCTTAATTTTTTTTAATACCTAAAATTTTAGTGCTTTATAACATTTTTTCGAGATTTCGACATTGGGTACAAAGCATTATTTAACCCTATCCTGCATGATTTTTTATATATTATCGAAAAAAAAATCCGAAGGGAATTTACCTTCCCAGACCGAGAAAAGTAATAAAAAAAATAATAAATTAGAAATATATAAGATATGAACAGTTTTTCATAGTTTTCACCAGTTATTATATTGTTATTATCATGCTATAACAGTAACAATTAACAATCAAAACAGTGAAATGCATATATTTATCATTAATTCAATTAAAATTAAAAAAAGAAATTAAAATAACAAAAATATTTAAAAAATAAAAAATACTTATACAGGATGAGTCATATCAGGTGGAACAAACTTGAACAGTTGATCGAGAAAAATATTTCAAGCAAAAAAGTTCATATGAACATGTGTCCGGAAAATCTTCGTCAGGGAGCTACAGACTCCCAAAGATTTTGCCTAAAATTAGTCTTTATTTAATATCCGGAAACCCCCTTATGTTACAGTAACGAAAATTGATATCCGTATTAGTATTAATACGTGTTATAGATTTCCAGTACCAAACAATGATTATTTAGACCAGGGTTGTATGAAGCTTGTGGGCCCTCTGGTTTTTATCTAGTATTTTTTTATCTTAATTTTTTTACTATGTTTGGCACTTTAATAAGGTCATATGACACAAAATACATACAATTAAACTTTGTTAATTTATCATAAGATCAACCGTTTACGAGAAATACGATGGTAAAGATAGTTTTGCAGAATTTAACTTCATACGGATGCTTCAAATTACACAAAATAAATTTATATTCTTGTTCTAGGATTGAAAATAAGAAAAAAAGGTAATGTAAAAATACCTCCAAAAATGCATCCTTATCAACAGATTACAATATTTAGATTGGTTTTTTAGTCAAATTACTAAAGTACATTTACACTAATACAACTGGCTATAGATCTATGAGGAGTCATATTAAGAAGAACATTTATAAGAAACTTTTTTTCTTGTTTTTAGTTCTAGAATGAGAATATAAATTTATTTTGTGTAATTTGAAGCATCCGTGTTAAGTTGAATTTTGCAAAACTATCTTCACCATCGTATTTCTCGTAAACGGTTGATCTTATGATAAATTAACAAAGTTTAATTGTATGTATTTTGTGTCATATGACCTTATTAAAGTGCCAAACATAGTAAAAAAATTAAGAAAAAAAAATTTAGATAAAAACCAGAGGGCCCACAAGCTTCATACAACCCTGGTCTAAATAATCATTGTTTGATACTGGAAATCGATAACACGTATTAATACTAATCTAAGTATCAATTTTTATTGCTTTATCACAATGGGTTCTCCAGATATTAAATAAAAACCAATTTTACTAAAAATCTTTGGAAGTCTGTAGCTCCCTCACGAAGAGTTTCCAGACACATGTTTATATGATCTTTTATGCTTGAAATATTTTTCTCAATCTACGGTTTAAGTTTGTTCCACCTGATATGACTCACCCTGTATTTGTAAAAATTCAGTTACATTACAAGAATTAAGAAATTTTTTATTTGTTTAGATGAAATACTGTGAAACAGTTAATTTTACAATAAAAGAACTGTGTATCACCAGTGATACACCATGAAGTGTAGGGTTAAGGTACTCTTTTCTCTATTATAACTAAAAAAATTATTTTGAAATTTAATTAAATACATATTAAACACAGCGGTCGAACAAAACTCTAGGCGTGATTACCAAACTCGACGTCGCTTAATGATTTTTTCGCGGGCTCTATTTCAATAACTGTTTACGGTACATAATTTTTAAAAACACGATTTTGTTCGAAATTTTATCGGCTTTAAGATTTATCTGACCTATTTTATCCTAAAACTAACAGCCATTGATTCTAGACAGCTTTAGAAGCCCCTAGAAAGTTATGAATTTTTTTATTTTGTGAATTATAAAAAAAGCGCCGAGGCGATTTTTTTCGTTTTGGTCTTAAAATGTTCTATGAATAATATAGAATTGAACTGAAGAAAAAAAATTAGTGGTAATCAATTTTTTTTATTAATGTTGGCTTCCAGAGCACCGTACACGATTTATATATTTTTGTTTTATGAATTATAAAAAAAGCGCCAAGGCGATTTTTTTCGTTTTAGTCTTAAAATGTTCCTGGAATATTATAGAATTGAACTGTACAAAAAAATCAGAGGTAATCAATTTTTTTATTAAAGTTGGTTTCCAGAGCACCGTGAGTGGCCATCCCCCTTAAAAACATCAGTCTATTTATAAATTTTTGAATAATTTGAAATTTTAATTTGTAAAACTAAACTATATAAAAAACATTTTAAGAGTGCTCCATATACTACGTATTATATTTTTTATAGGATATCTACTCCGAAGAAAGCATTGTCACCTGAAAAGATTATCGAATCTGAAAACAGTAGCAAGACAGAACTGCGAGCTCTGACTCCAATAAACCTATTAAATAATGTTGTTAATAACCCTTTACATTTGGCACCTGAGAACAGTTCGAAAAACACAAGTACTACAGAATTGCAGCTGTTCCCTAGATCGAGCACTAAAAGTATACCGGTGGAAGAACAAGAAAATGAATCTACTGTTTGCATTATAACAGAACCTACATCAACAAAGAGTATGTATTTATGTCTGATTTGATATGTTTATAGAATTAAAATTCCATCTTGCATTTGTTTTCATGAATTCAACAGACCACCCGACAGGAATTAAAATGTCTCGTGAAGGATACTTCATAATCCCTACTTTAGATGAACTAGCCAAGAAAGTAACACCAGATGGACGCTGTATTGTTAAAGGACTTACAATCGGTAGAACAGGATATGGAAACGTCTATTTCCCAGATGAATTTGATGTTTTTAATTTAGATGTAGATAATACAGGTTTTTTTTACATTATTGTATGCTGTTTATTTAAAATAACCGTTTGTATTTTATTTCAGTTTTCTTCGAAGATAAAGAATTGGTGGTATATAGAGATAATGATAACAAACCACCTCTCGGTCAAGGTTTAAACAGACCAGCTCAAGTAACGTTAGATCGAGTTTACCCACGTGATAAAGATAGTTTAGAAGAAGTAACCAATCCTGAAGTACTAATAGAACAAGATTTTGAAGGACATTTGCAGAAGAACTGTGAACAAGATGGGTCTCATTTCATTGATTATAGACCTGAGACAGGTTCCTGGGTATTCAACGTTGATCATTTTACAAGATACGGACTGTCGAATGGTTTTATCACAACGAAAAAGCAGGAAATGCAAAAGGAAGTTCACGAAGCACCGATTCCACCTGGGTCACCACCACAAGAAAAGAAAGTGAAGAAAACTGAGTTTGTCGGACTTGGAGGTTTATCGTGGTTTCCGACTGATAGTGAGTAAAATTGAAATGGTTGTTTTTACGGTGTTATTGTAAATATATGTTTTTAGGTTCTTGTGAAGATCCTTCTCCAGAACCCCCCTTGCTTGAGTCGATTGCTGAAGAACCTGAAGATTCTGTTAGAAGTTTTACTGTGAGCCCGAATCCACGCTATTATGAATTATTGCTTAAACGGCAGATGTTTGAAGAAGATACATATGCCGGCTCAAACGTTCAAGAAGTCAGTGATTTTATCGACAAATTAGAACGTAAAGAAATTTCATTGTTTAAAAATTTCACTGAGGAACCAGTTAGTATGGAAATACCAGAAGAGCAAAGTATGTCATGAATTTAACGATTAAATTATAAATAAAATATAAATTTAAAAATATTTGTAGGTATTTTAGATGTGAACTTGTCTCACGTATTGGTAGAACCTCCAGCAATTGCACCAGGTTTAAAATATTCAGATTTGAGTCCAGTTATTAATAAATACAAGAATTTACTTCTGAGCGATCGCTGCATTGCAGATGCTTCTGTGTTCAATGGGTTATCGTTCAAACCGAGATGGACGCACAATTCTAATCTTATTGTTATTGCTCCGACTAAAAAAAAGAAACCTATGGCGACTAATTTCATGACTGCTCCAATTAATAAACCGGAAGAACTAGTTCTTAATAAACCACGTTCGATTGAAATACAGAAATTTGCTGGAAGATTCGAGGTTGGTTTATCAGTTAATTAATTTCTTTAATTAATTTAATTGTATTTGCTTTTTTGTTTTAGAAACGGTTAAAGGAACATTTACAGAAACAGCTAGAATTTGAACAAATCGATTGTTCTGGAGATTTTCCATTTGCTACGCCTTTACTCGGACCTAAAGTATTACACGCCCAGTTAGATGTTGCTAAAAATAATTGTGCAGATGATTTTGATACTCTGTATGATTTTTATGTATGGAAACTTATGGAAGCCTTATGGGGAGAAGTTTTAGTATTAGATAGCGAATGTAAGTTAATGATTTATCTTTTCTTGGTCTATGAAATATAAAATAAAAATTACTTACAGCTCCCCAGTCCCACTATTCTATAACTACGAGGCGTAAAATGGTAGATGAGTGGATTAGAGAAGTTGTATGCAAACTGTACCATAGGGTTCAACTTTTCAGTATGGATGGCCCACAAATCTGGGATCACATAATAATGAATGATCTTGAAATGGCTAGCGAAAATGCCGTCGAACTTCACAAACCGAATTTAGCATTACTGATTTGCCAGTTACGCAGCTGTCCTGAATTGAAGCATCTTGTCCAAGAACAGATACGTGTATGGCAAGAAACAGGAAGCGACGAACACATTGATTTGGAAACATTAAAAGTTCATATGCTGGTCGCCTCTGTACCTGTTGTTAATTTCTCATGTAAAGGTGACATAAACGTTTGTGATGAATTACGTTGGCTAGAATCATTGGCTTTTCATTTTTGGTACTTATCAGATATTCAAGATTCTATTCCGGATATTGTTAGCGCTTATGAAACTTCATTTAAAAATCCTACAAGAATATATAGTCCTAAACCAACGCCTTTGTATGTCAATAAGGAAAAACTTGTTCTGGAGTCACGGTTACCGATATATGATATGCTTTTCCATTTACTCAAATTATACGGAAATAGTGTACATTCGTTAGAAGCTCTTCTTAACCCTGTATCTCACACTTCAAATCCTATGGACTATAGTTTAAGGTGATAACATAAATTTTAAGTAATATTTCCTTGATTTAAGTTGTTTTATACATTTTCAGTTGGTTGGTGATGCAAACATTGAAAGCGTTAGATTACGTGCACATAAATAGATTGAGTGAAGCAAAAGTACACATGAGTTTTGCAGCACAGCTAGAGAATATGGGCCAGTGGCATTGGGCAGTGTATGTCCTTCTACATTTGAAAGATGAACCATCTAGAATCACCGCTGTCACAGAGATAATAAGCCGTCACATTAAGCTGAACAAACGGCGATCTAGCAAAGAAAGATTCATTATTGAAGAACTGCATGTTCCATATGAAATTTTCGCTCGTGCAAAAGCGTTCAAAGCTATGTCTATAGGACGTGTAGATAAAGCTGTTAGTTATTTAATATTTACAAGAGAGACTATCTATGCAAATAGATTATTTAAAGAACATCTCTTACCCCGTGAAATGATAAATAGTAAGTTTGTTAAATATATCAAGGAGACTCTAACCTAGCTTTTTTGACAACCTGTAGGGTATTTGATTAAATTTTAAAATACAGTAGAAACCGATTATAACGACATTGGTTTATACGACGTATCGGTTATAACGACTCAAATTAAAAGTTCCGGCTGAATCTCATATAATTGCCTTTTATAATATACCGTTTATAACAATATTGCTTACAACGTTATACCGCATTTAACGACTTTCTGTATAGTAAATTTTTTATCCTAAAACTCTTCAATAGTTTGGGCGTAAAACATAGTAGACGGGTGGTCTGAAACACCCTGTATAATAGATATTTCCTTAGTATCTTTTTCCAAAATAATGCCGAAAAAACGCTGAAAACAATCCTTTTCTATTCTAATGAAAAATTTCCCGCTAAAACGCACATTCAAAGTGACGTAACTGAAATCAACCGATAAGGATCGAGTATTCTGACGATTTTAATGTATTTTGACGACATACCAATGACAGTTCTGCTAGACACGTTTGTGACCACATAACTAGGGCTTTCAAAAAACCAATAAAATTTCAAAAACCGGTTAGTCTTTTTTTTTTTAATTTATTGAAATGAAACAAAAAAATTGATATTTAAAAATAAAAACGATTTATTGATCTATAATTGAGATCAAATTGAGACTAATCTATTGCAAATAGATTATTTCAAATTGGGAATTATCATTTTTAAATTGGTTTAGTTTAAAAGTTAATGTTAAAAGTGATTAAGGCATAGAAGTACCAGACAAAAATGCCTGATACCGAGTTTTGATCACAGTAGCTAAAAAATATGAGAAAATATCATTATTGCTACAATACCTGATATGTCACTCATGTTCAAAGATTCAAATCTGATGCATTAATTATGCTTTGTTAATTTGAGTAATAGTAAATCATTGGGAGCCTGATTTTAAATAAAATTAAAAATAGTTCTTATATCTTATATTAACTAACTAATATTCGTAATAATAAGTTAAATAATAATTGAAACAGGGCCACCACATGAGCGGGAGGGGTTTTCGCGGCGAGAAAAATAAAAATCGGATAATGGTATATTTACGTATTTGAATTTTTAATTGAATGGTCGAAGAAAGGTCATTCAAGTTTAAAATTTCTGTTATTGAAAGACCGAAAAATAACCTGATCGAGAAAAATGTTTGTATTATAATACATTATTCATAATATAAATACAAAAGTGTTTCTGTCTGTTTGTTACCTTTTCACAGCTAAACCGCTGAACCGATCTTGATGAAATTTGACAGGGAGAAAGCTTGCATCCTGAGAAAGGACATAGGCTACTTTGAATTCCAAAAATGCATCCCCTGAGAAATTGAAAGGGGGTGGAAATGTTTGTATGGTAAAAAAATTAATTTTGGTTATAAATATTTCACCACCTGTCACATATGAAGGTTTGTAATTATTTTCATTCGATCCGGCGCACGGTGGTTCAGAATGACCTAGTCCCTGGCCAAAATTCGAAAAGTGAGAATAATAATTTAAAAAATTCCACTCTCGGGTTTTTGGGGTCGCTGATTACGAATTTGATATCAAAATTACGAAATTCAAAATGGCGGACATTTTGAAAAAATAATTACGTTATGGGTCCGAAAATTTGCACTATTGGGTTTTTGGGGTCGCTGATTACGAATTCGATATCAAAATTACGAAATTCAAAATGGTGGACCCAAAATGGCGGACATTTTGAAAAAAAAATTACGTTATGGGTCCGAAAATTTGCGTTATTATTTTAGAAAGGGGCAGCTACGGGCAGCTAATTCCTGTACATTCCATTAATAGATAGTTTAATAAATATGTCCCTGCTAATGGAAACATTAAGCTCGGTAAACATTTTTTTGTATCGCAAAAAGTATATTGCGAAAAAAGCGAAAAATATGAAAATCACGACTACCGTTAGCATAACGTTTCATAAATAACAACAAACATTTGCGAATAATGAAGTAGATAAAATGTTTCTACATATCTTTATTAACAATATACATTTTGGAAAATCGAAATCGAGCACGTGGTTGCAATTTCACACACTATTTTGTAGAGCACTGCAAAAGTCGGCAGCGAAGCGTTGCGCGCGTGTTCTACGAGAGGCAACTTTTGACAGTCACAGAAAAGCAGGTATACAATATTTTCACCTCGGTTTATGCGATCTGAATGCCTCAAACCCCCCTCTACAAGAACCCATGTCAAAAACATCGACTTTCCAACCTTCATTTTTCGAATTTTGGCCAGGGACTAGACCGTTCTGAACCACCGTGCGGCGGGAAAAATACTATGGTGGCAGCGTAAGGGGTGCGGAGGGGGCGGCCCACCCCGGGTGCCAAGGGGTGACAGTGACAACTCACTCTTACATCCAGTATGTAATTAAAAATTTTTTTTCATATATTGTGAAAAACAAATGGTCATTATGAAGAACTAAACTAATAAATGGTCGCTTATACTGATTTGTGAACGAAAAAAAAAAGGTCACCACTTTTTTTTGAAGGGGGTGCAAAAAACCGCCCCGGGTGCCAATCTACCCTACGTCGCCACTGTACGGGGGTGGGGGGTTTAGGGGGAAAAACAACACCCTATCTTACTTAGGAGCCGAGATATTTACGATTGTGTATCCTTACATAATATTATGAAAAATGCAAAAGTGGATCTGCCTCTCTGTTTTTTTTTTACTTTTTCACGGCTAACCGCGGAACCGATTTTAATGAAATTTAGCAGGGAGATAGCTTGCACCCTGAGGAAGGACATAGGACTTTGTATCCCGAAAAATCTATTAGATAAAAAAATGGGTGTGTTACATTTGACCTGTTTTATTGATTATCATAAAAAATCTGTATTATCTATCTGTATTATTTACCTAACTAAACTTAACCGTTATCCGTGTGAAGAGGTACCCGGGTACCTTTTACGTTTTTAAATGAATTTTTTTTTATGTTGTAGGCATGCTACATGGCTGTAACTCCATGAGAGCTCCTAACTTATTGTTAACGTTATATTTTTACAAGTTTTATTTCAGTTGCCCTATTGGGGAGTGTAGGGGAGCTCCAAATTCTTTTGACACCTTTATCGGTGTGACGAGGTACCCGGGTACCTTCATATACTTTGTGTGGAATTATTTAGAAACGATAAATATTTTTTTCTGAAAATGGAAACTATATTACTACTACAACTTGTTTTTATTGTTTTTCAATGAAAAAAAAATAATAGGAACAATTTTGATATGTTTAGATTGATTCTTTGAAGCTTTGGAAGCAGGTGTTACATATGTTGGTTGACTGACTGAATGTTCATCATAAACCAATTTTTTCACAAATACTATGATTTGTAATACATGTTGTTTATAACCCATGACGTAGTAAGGATTTTTTTAGGTGGGGCCAATATTTTTTATGAAGGGCCATTGGTATATAACATTAATATTTTACATATTATATAGTATAACCATTTGGCCCTTCATTGGTCACAGCATTGTGAGAATGCCTCGCTCCTTTTGCTACCCGCTGGTTTCACCACTAATTATAACCAGTGACACATTTTCGTTAAAAATAACAATAGTCCTGGGAGGGGGGGGGGGTGAATTTAAAAAGGGGGCGGATGGGAGCGTAACGTGGGTACAAGCTGCACGTCCTAAAAAACACCCAAATTTACAACAATATTTAGGTAGCATGCTTATTCTATTATCATGTTCTTACAAGTCGAATGGGCAAAAGGGGGGCGGAATATCTTCTTTGCCCAGGGTTGCAGAGTTTACAAATGCGTCACTAACAGCATACATTTTTTTTAATTCTCGATGACTATATATCCGTACTGGTTACAACCTAGTTCGACTGTAAGTGTGTTTCATAAATAAAAAAAAGCTATTATATATAATCCATATACCGGATGATTAATCGATCTGTACTTATAATAGCTAGATTTTTTATTGATTACTTATTTACTTTTAATGAAAAAAATATATAAGGAGTCATTTGTTTATAAAAATACCAAATCAAAATTTCTACAGGGTAATATAACGCAAACAAAATTATTTCCAAAGTGTCATATGACAGTTAGTGCCCAAAAGTTAATAACAAAAAAATAATTTGACCAACAATTTAACCAATTAGACTCCATAAACATACCATTGGTTCATTCCACGATGAATAATATTAGTAATAAAAAATAATATGTACTAAATTTAATCATTAACACTCCATGTAAACGTTTTAATGTTAAAAATCTTAAAATACTCGTTTATTAAATCGACGCTGTTTATACCCAGAAACCAATAATTATATCAAAAGTGCCATGGAAGCCTTAAGGCTCGTTTATTATTACCTTTAGGAACCCTGGGATTGTAATCCCCAACCTGATTTTTCTATTTTCATATAGAAATTATATGGAGGTACCCGGGTACCTAGTCACACCGAATAAGGTGTTTTTTTGTCACACGGATAACGGTTAAGGTACTTGACCACCTTGGACAGCTAAAAAATACATTTTCAATAATGTTTTTTCAGGCCCTGTATAAGATATTACAATGATTGTTTTTTTAAACTTTTAATTGAAGTTTATAGAACACAAAAATATTTGATTTTTTTAAATTTTATTTTTTAACAACTATCCAGGAGGCGCCAGTCGAGGCCTCAAAATATTGATGTCCCACGGCGGACAATTAATCTCAGGATTGGTGAATTTGAAAAAAAAAGACATCTTCAAAAGAAAGGTCCTTTACGTGACAATTTACAACAATTTGCCAAAAAAATAAATAAAAAAATGGCGAATGTTTGAAAAAAAGTTGAAAAAACACCGCTGTTTTCACTATTCTCTGCTAAAAAAATGTTATAATTATTTTTTTGGCAAAATGTGGTAAATTGGCATACAAAACATCTCAACGAACAAAACAAGACCAAAATCATTGAAATTGGCCAAGTAGTTTCGGAGATTAACTGTCCGCCATTTGAAAAAAGGTAGTTTCGAGAAACAGCTGCCTAAAACAGAGTTAGCAAGTATTATGTCCGGTATTATAAACGACCTAGCAAATTTGCTAGGTAGCAAGCACTCTCAAATGAGATATCAAACTTATATGACAGTTCTCAGTAAGTTGGTTTTTACCGTTTCTTACGCAAGGTTAGTAAATACCCTTTAGTAAATATACTTACTTTACATACCTTTTTTTTACTTCCTATGTATGAAACTATCTATCTAAAACGGTAAAAACCAACTTACTGAGAACTGTCATATAAGTTTGATACCCCATTTGAGAGTGCTTGCTAGCTTGCAAATTTGCTAGGTCGTTTATAATACCGGACATTAATGTCCAGTGTTATAAAGGGCTTACCAAATTTGCAAGCTTGCTAGCACTCATAAATGAGGTTATTAATTTTGTTCTATGGATTATTTATGGAATTTAGAGCAGTGATACTTCAACGTATTGTAACACAGTTGGCGACTCTGACCGTATAAAATAATTTTCATAATAGCACAACTGTTTTAATACCGTTGGTTTTACATACAACACTTGCGCGAAATCTGTCAAAGTTATCAAAAAACTTAAAGAGAACTGTCATATATGTTTGGTATCTCATCTGAGAGTGTTAGCAAGCTTGCAAAGGACCCCGCAAGACTCCTTATGGAAAACTGGTCTCGGTCAAATGTTACGAATCTATGCTGAATGATAGTCCTCAATGTGTAGATCAAAAAAGTAAATGGGACCTAGGTCTGAATAACTACTGTTTTGAAGCTACAGCCTTCTGAAGTTATCGAATCCATGTGTTTGATGAACAAAAAGTCCACTGATTCACGGGTATGGAAAAAAATTCATTATAAAGTGACCAAGCAAGCCACTGTTTTCTTGATGTATTTTCGTGCGCTGAATGCGAATCTGTGGTCAAAATAGATGCATGTTTATAGAAAATCACTGAACCACCTTAAGAAATCTGAAGAATCGCGATATCGGTACGTACTGCTTGAGTGACATATGACATAAGCGATTTTCTGAAGACTGAGGGATGCTGCAGCCATTCTGGCATCAGATAAATGTTCGGCATGCATCAAAACATGAGATGTCATCGCTCAAGCAGTACGTACGGATATCGCCATTTGTCAGATTTCTTAAGGTGGTTCAGTGATTTTCTGTAGACTGAAGGACGATTTGTGTCTATTTTGACCACGAATTTGTATTCAGTGCATGAAAATACTTAAAAAAATAGTGGCTTGATCACTTTATAATGAATTTTTTTTCTATGCCCGTGAATCAGTGGGCTTTTTGTTCATCGAGTATGTAGATTCGATAACTTCAGAACAGTAGTTTTTCAGACCTAGGTCCCATGGACTTTTTTAATCTACACATCGAGGACTATCATTCAGCAGAGTTTCGTAACATTTGACCGAGACCGGTTTTCCATAAGGAGTGTTGCGGGGTCCTTTATAAGGTGGTCAAATACCTTAATGTATTTTCACTAACCTAAATTCCACGCGAACGATATCGCGGGTAGCAGCTAGCATTATAATAAAATAAACTATTTTTTTATTTCTATCTCAAATGTGGAATTTACAATTCTCAATATGAAATTGTATAGTCTCTAGTTAATAATAAATAAAGGAGATCCAAATTGAATTTATACTATTTAAACACTTCATGAATGAAACTCAAATTCCATTACTAATATTTTTCTTTGTATATTGCGCGTTCGTTCATAGATGTCACCCTTTCCCTTTTTGTTAGAATTGAAATAATTTTACAACATACATAAATACTTCATCAATGACAGTAGAAACATAAAATTATTTATTAATTGGAGAAAAAAAATTGACTTTCGGTTTTTCATGAAAACCTCGGTTTTACGGTTTTGGTAAATTTTAACAAAAAGTTTAAATCGGTTTGCAAGCCCTATACATGACAAATTGGTTAAATATAATACATTTTTAAATTTGGTTTATTATGAAAATACTGACTTATTTCACGTAAAAAAAAAACACTTGATTGTAATTTATAGTAATATATACTACACTATTAGTGTAGGTACATTTTAGTCATGAAGGAGTACGAGGAGTATGCACTCTGTATATCTGTAATACAATTTTATGTGTCACAATATGACCGCCAATATGGATAATATCTCGTGCATGGACTAGTGCACATTAGTTGACTGTGCATTTGTGTATCTCGCCCGTAAGGTTGTAGAATTGTGTGAGTACCGTGGGATACAGAGGGGTGAATGCGCACAAACTTCTACGCACTAATTCATTAAATGCGGATTGCCCACGTCACATTCCGTTTTTTGACATACCCATCAACTTCAGTGTATACTCCTGAGTAAAACTTCATGATTTTATTCTATATTATTAGTAGTGTCAAATACCCTATTGTTGATTTTTTTTTTTTTTTTTTTAATTAATAATTATTTTTTTAGGGAATTTTGATTACATTACATTTATGTTACAACATCTGATTCCAAGAATGAAGAAGAAAGACCGATTAAATAATATTTTATGGTTCCATATTCATAAAATAGAAGGTATCGAGAAAACTATATACAACTATAATGAAAAGGCTTTAAAAGAACAAATAAGAAAATTACTGCCGTATACTGGATCGTATTGCCGATTGATAATGCAATTTCCCTCAAAAACTCTACTTCAACGCCTGATGCAATTAGAAATGTATAAGGATCTAATAAACATTGTCAAGTCTTTCATTCCACTTGTAAACAGCGATACGCCTTTGCGTTTTCTTACTTCTATGATTCACAAGTTACCGTTACCTCCAGATTACAAATTGGATGAACTGAAGGATATCGTTAACGCTTATATAGAGAAAACTCTAGAAGAAACTAGATATGCTCCTGATGTTTATGTAGAAGAAGGAGAATCTACTTGTACGTCTTCTTCATCATCCAGCAGTTTTGATAAATTTTAAAACTATGATCCCAGTAAAATTGAAAGAGTAATCAAAAAGAATTAAATTTTGACGTTTCATTCCGGTTTCTGTAAAAATCCGTATTCACCACCAATAATTTCATTACGTTTCATTATTGTTTATTACGTCCAAGCAGTCTGAAGAAGTTTTGCAGTGCTGCCAACCTATATTTTAGCTGTCAATTTTCATTATTAATTCCGTTTGAATTCTGTCAACGTCATTCAGATTGCAAATTCCCTATATCTTTTACATTCAGATTCCGGAATAAAACAAAATTGTATTTCATTCTTTTTGATTCTTTTCTCATTTACTGGGATCCAAACATTAGGATTTTTTTGTTGTCATATTAGTATTTATTTTAAATTAAAATCTTCTGTTAAACAATAAACTATTGTAATTGTAAAATAAATAATATTGAGTGGGTTAAAAAAAAGTCTTCTGTTTGATGGTAGTCCTAACGGAAACTTCAAAATAGTTTTACAATTTTCATTACATAGTCTAATTTTTGTATTAAAATATTTTACGATTAGTGTCCAATTGAAGGTCATTTATCGGCCGAAACTGAAGTTGAATAAATTGTACATTGCTTAAGAAGTAACGGGAGAAATATTTAAATACAGCTGAATGCATTAGCGTTTTGCAAAGTTGTGATTATATATGCCTAGTTTACATGGGACGAGTATTCGGCTGAAGTACTCGTTTTGCTGCTCAGCCGAGCACTAATATTGATCGAGTGAGCGTCTACATGCATTCTATACGCTGGGCCGAGTGCTACCTTCTACCGCTAGGATGTACTGTACTTGGCATGTCTAAACCACCAGCCGAGTGTCGAGTAGCTTGTAGTCACGAGTTCTATTCGCTACTCGATGCTCGGTTGGCCGTTTAGACATGCTAAGTACAGTACATCGTAGTGGTGAGGGGTAGCACTCGGCCCAGTGAATAGAAACTGTTTCTATTCACTTGGCCGAGTACTGTACTTTGCTTACTGTCTCGGCCGAGTACTCATTTCATGTAAACTAGGCAATAGATTCAACTTTCAGTTTCAATCGGATACTATTACCTAATTTAAATTATATTTAAAACAAAATTACATAACAATAATTTTTAGACCACTCTAAATTTTATATAAAGTTCCAGAGTACTATGTCACAGAAACTTTTTTTTAATTCATTGTAAATTGTAACAAAAAACAATTGTAATGATGTAAATTTTAATAATTGGAATAATGTTATTGTTTATTTTAAATGCCAGTTATAAATTTTAATTTTTTGTGTTTAGTTAGGTATCTAGATTGTAAATATAATTATTAATAATTTTGTTGCATAATACTTGATACATTAAATAAGTTATAGCTATGTAAAATTAAACCAAAAGGTTAGTTTTGTTTAATACTTTTCATAATAATATAATAAAAAATAAACTAGTTATATTTTGTATTTGTTTATAAAACAGAAATGCCGTTATTAAAATATTAGTAAGTGATATTAAAATATTTAAAATTTATTTTTGATTATTCAAATCCCTAATTTTAGTACCCTGTTAATTTTTTTGTAATAAAAAAATTATCTGTGTTATTATTACTGTAGTTAAAAATTAGTAGATTCTGATGAGTCTTAAAACGTGAATTCATTACATTGATTCTGTTGCATGATTGTGCCTGAAATATAAAAACATTAATAGTTTTTATTAACCCTCCAGCCGCGGGCAACGTGGATATCGCGTTTTACTTATTCTATACTATTCCGCGGGGTACGCTATCATCGCGTTGCTTATAATTTTTATGGTATTTAAGCATCGGGAAATGTTATTTCCTCGTTGAATCTATTTTCTTTTCTTTTAAAACATCGGGAGACGTTTTTTCATCGTATCCCGCAGTTTAAACAAAAAAATAAAATAATCGCTCGCAGCTGGAGAGTTAATCTTTTACAAGCATAGACGTAAAACATGGACTGTGCATTTTGTATTAACTTAATAACCAAAACTAAACAACCTCTCTTCGTCCCAATAGATTGGCATAACCAAGGACAGTGAACGTGTATATTATTAGAACATCAACTTTATTCTGAATAACTATACTAAATTTTGCTATCTGGCGGTCGGATCGTAGCCATTTTGTAAAGCGGCTAAACGTATTGTAGAACGATGATATCATTTAATCTGCCGGAGAATAGTTCAATCCAAGAAGACTGTACAAAGAGAACCAACTCATGTGAAAGGGGAGTCAATGAATTTGTGGTAAGTTCCCCACCCGTTGGTCGCTATTGCGTTGCGCATTACTCAAAAATACCATGCTGCGCATCTTGTTTACACGATGCTACTGACGAAATGCACGGTAAACGATTTTTAGCGCTATGCTTAAGTCCAGCGATCGCAATGTGGTGGGGAACTTACTTCGTATAGCTTGACGTCGCTTAGTACAGGGCGAGATAGGGAGTTGACTCTCCTTGTATAGTCTTCTTGGGCCTAAGCACGGACAGTTAACGTGCATATTATTATTACTATACTAAATTTTGCAATTTGGCGGTTCGATTATAGCCATTTTGTAATGCGGTTAAACGTTGGGTCAGCCATGCTGTAGAACGTATGATATCATATAATCTGACGGACGATAGTTCAACCACTTTGTAAAGCTACAAGGATAATATATAGGTTAAAGTAAACACTGATAATTTTACATTAGATTTATTAACAGTGAATATCTATTATAACTTCAGTATTTAAAATACATCTACGTTTCTTATGACGATAACATATACATATATAATTATATTATATACAATATATATTTAATTTATAAAATTCATAACAATCATGTGAAAATTTATCGAGTAAGTGTTGAGCAAGTTTTATAACAATTTCGTTCTAAATTATTTATGAACGAAAAATTTCTTCAACTTCTTTTTTTTTTTTGTTTTAAACAAATATTCAATCAGGGAAATTAACAAATTTATATTTTTTCACACCAATTATGGAATAATTCTATTCGAAAAAAATGTTTTTTCTTTACATATGTAAAGAAAAATTTTAATCGATATTTGAGAAATATTTTTATATATGGATATATATATATATATATTTTATATATTTATATATACATATATACAAAGAATTAGAAAAAATGAACACCTGAAAATGACATGGATAAAATCTGTAGATTTTGTACTGTATTTCTTCGAATATTAATTAGTGTTTGTTTTTGTATGTGAAGATTTTTTTTAAATTAATTTTTAATAATTAACAATACCTAATTATTTGTATTATCTATTTTAAAATTTTGTGGGATAAATATTATTATATTATTCTTTGTATCTATAATATTTGAAACAATGTACTTTAATATTTTTTACTGGAATGTTCATTATAAAACATTTTAATACATATATATTTTATTAAATCAAAACTGTTAACGGAGTATTAAATTTTATTTTAATCCATCAACATTTTGTTCATCTTGCTCATCGTTATAAATGCATTTGTTTTAATTAGTAGGTATTATTAATATAATCTGAAAACTTGATTCAAAGAAATACAGTACCTACATTATAATGTTTCTTCAAAACTGGAGAAGCGTGTTTCATACTAGTGAAATAATTTTTAGATTTAGTTTACATTAGTAAATCGTATCACATTTATTATGTATGTGTATTCCGAATATTCATTTAAACACGATTTACTATTGTAAAATATTTAATTTAATAAATAAATAGTAACATAAACCCAACCGAAAAATATAAACGAATCAAATCAATGGACTTATATAACTCCCCACTGTTGATTATAAAAACGTCTTTATCTGGTTAGTTGAACAAACATTTCAACTGTGTGATGCGGGTTTATTGGATATGGGTTCAATCATTTTCTTGTATTTTCCAACAAGTTCAGGTAAATCATAAGCTATGGCTATATCTAGCCGGTTTATCGGACAACCACGGAAATATGTGCAAGTAGAGGAAAGCTGTTGGAATTCATAAAGTGGATTCAACTTGAAAAAGTCACGATAAACATCCGGATCTGGAAGATCGTAACGAGAAATATTTGTCAGGGTTGACAACCCTTCGTATATATGGTACTCTTGTGGATGTTCGATGATTTCATCTGAAATCATTTTGCGGTTTCCAAACAGCGTCTTGTGGTTGTAATATGTTGTCAAATAACAGTCCACCATTTTGGCATGATTGCGTACACGTACCTAAAATAATGTACATGTTAAGTTATTTCATGTGGATGTATTATACGTAATACATATTTGTAGCTACTTACAGCAAAACGTCTTGCACTGGCAATCTTATTCTCAACACGCCGTTCGATGGCTTGACGAAGATCTCTGAGAAAAGACCTTTCCTGTGCATAAAGGAGCCTTTCCGGGGATCCTGACTGATAAGGCACTGACCACAGTGATGTAGTGTACATAACTGGAGGTTGCAAAGATGACATCAATGGTGAAATATTCCAAATCAATGCACCTTGAACTCGCATCAGTTCTTCTGGTTTTACTATGTCGGCCTTGTTCAAGATTATCCGTGTCTATATGGATGGCAGAAACAAAACTATTTTCTTATGATATATTACAATTATTTATAACTAATTACCTGATATTCACGGCCTTTGAGTTGATCTAAAATTGCTTCGGTTTCCGGTCCTACATCTAGTTTGGACGGATCGTATACTAAGAAAATAATATCAGCTCTGTCGATGAACCACTGACATGCGTCATTGAAAGGAAATACTCTGGAAACTTGTTTACGTACTTCTAATATACCAGGAATTTCAACAATGTTAACTTTTTCCAAAAGTTTATTTGGAAGTTTGAGTCCTCTTAACCGATCTTCTAAACCTTGTCCGAATTTCTGTAAACCAGAGAATGTCCAGTCCGCTGCTAGTTGTGTGCCATCAAGGACTTCAGCTTCTGCTCCCCACATTACTATGTTGAAGTAAGCCGGTGATGGTTCTGCTCCTGTTCTTAAAGCTGTTTCGTTATATTCATTATTTAACAAGTAGTTTATCATTGTGGATTTCCCTCCGCTCCATGGCCCCATAAAAAGAACCAGTGGTTTCGAGAAAATTTCTGGATCTAAAAATAACATATACGTATTTATATTATTTAAATTAAAAAATATTAATATTTAAAAACCTCCAAAGTGACGGTTGCTTAGGTCTCGATATTTGTATAAAGTTTCCAAAGGTTTTATCGCAGTATCAGACAGACGCTTCAATTCACGCAAAGTAACATCAATAGCTTTTGCAGTGACCAAGTCTTTTTCAGCCATTTCTTCTCCCAGTCCAAGAAGTTCATCTATGTGATCACGTGATCTTAAAACTTCAGGAATAATCGTTTCCTATAGAAATATTAAATAATGAAATTTATATCTCAACACAAAGGTGTCAGAAGAGGATGAAGCCCAGAAAATTAAACATATAAAAAAATACATCAACTAAATAACAAATTTAATAATTACCTTTGTCAAATCATCCTCTGGGTTGGTTTCTTTTTCTTCTTGCACTTCTTGTTCAGATGCTTCTCCTTCTGACTGTACTTCTTCCTGTTCTTCAGTTTCTTTGCTTTTTTCTTCTTCGGCATTTATTTGTTCTACTGCATCTTCTCCAGTGGTTTCACTTTCAGTTGCTGTTTCTTCACTTTCTTTAATTTCTTCTTGTGCTTCAACAGACGCTTGACCAGTAGCTACTTCTTCTTCAACAGATACTGTTTCTTCTTTGACTTGTTCTTCGCTTGCAAGCTGTGCTTGTTCTTGATCTTCAGCTGATTCTTTTTCTGTTGTGGTTTCACTTGAAACAACAGATTCTTCATCAGCATGCTCTTCTTGAACCTGATCTTCATCTTGTACTTGTTTTAATTCGTCTTCGGAGTCTTCTTGGGCTTGTTCTTCAACATGTCCTTCTTCAACGCTTTCGTCCTTAACATGTCCCTCTTCTATATGTTCCTCTTCTGCTTGTTCTTCTCCTATATGTTCCTCATCTGTTTGTTCCTCTTCTACATGTTCCTCGGCTTCTTCTTTTACATGTTCTTCTTCTGTATGTTCTTCATCTGCATGTTCTTCTTCTGTATTTTCCTCTTCTGCATGTTCCTCTTCTGCATGTTCTTCATCTGTATGTTCCTCTTCTGCATGTTCTTCTGCATGTTCCTCGTCTGCATGTTCTTCTTCTGTATGTTCCTCTTCTACATGTTCTTCAGCATGTTCAACACTTTGTGCTTCTTCGACATGTTCTTCAGATTGCGTTTCTTCAACTTGTTCCTCTTCAACAGGAATTTCTTCAGCTGGTTGATCTTGCATCATCTCTGTAGATGATTCTTCAGCTACAATTTCTTCGTGTGAAGCGGACGGTTCTACGACAGACTCGATCGTTTCGATATGTTCTGCTTCGGATACATTTTCTTCAGCTGTGAGATGCTCTTCGGACGCTTGGGTTTCAAGTCCTTGTTCTCCACTATCAGATATAATCTGTTCAGTACTCTAGAGCAAACATACATATAATTTAATTGTATATAACAGTATATAGGTAATTAATACAGTTGTATCAGGCACGTATCTAGGGGGGGGGGGGGGGGGCACTTAAGACTCTACCTCGGCGCGATTCCAGCAATCTCAAACAAAAATTTTGGGTCATATTTCATACGTCAAACTTTAATAATAATAAATAATAATATTTGTCATCAGGCACGTATACAGCCTTACTTCTTGGAGGGGGCCATACAGAAAAAAATTATAAATTTAACTTTTAGAAAAAAAAACTTTCTAATAGCAGCATATACATTTAAAATTAACGTATAATAAATCTCAAAATATTCAATCATTCAGTTTTTGTAAAAATATAATGTAAAAGCTATTCCAGAACAGAACTTCACTTATTTAGTAATAAAATTCGCTGATAAATAATCTGTAAATCAAAATTTATCTAAAGCTGTTTTTGCGAGATATTAGTTAACACACATTTTCATTTTTTTTTTACAATAAAAGGTATTAGAGAGAGATGCGCAATATGGAAAACTAATCATCATTTCTTTGTGTTAAGCAGCTAATTATCATAATATAACATTTTTATTCAATTTTGTAGTTGAAAACTAATTAATCGATAGTGATTTAAACTCAGCCAGTGTTCATCTGACTATTTTAAATATCTTTCAGATTTCCTCATAATATCTAGTCTATCTCTTTAATTCTTGGAGGGGGGGGGGGGTCATGTTTGTGATAGAAATATCAACTTAAATCATAACACTATATTAAACAATAATTTTTCATGTAATTTTTTATTAAAATCACACATTAATAGATACATTCAAATATTCAATTACGTATGCTCAAGAACCAAGATTTGAAAATCTCGTATGCTTACTAGGGTGTTCCAAAAAAAGTCGATAATTTTTTTTTTTCGATTGCATGTGAAATTCTTGTTATATATGCTATAAAAAAAATTCTGTAAAAATTTGAGCCCTTAATATCAACTTGAAGAACTCCATCACCGAATTTGAAGATTTACCATTGATTTAACATGGAAAAATGATTTTTTAACGTTCATTTCTCCTGCAAACTATGTAGAACATTATTTTTCGGAAAAACCATGACTGATCCTTCTTCAGTATTAAATTCTGTAAAAAAAAGCTCTTAGGGTCCAGTCTCTAACGTCAACCCTCTCGTTTTTAAATTTCAAAAAATCTGTATTTTTTAACGCAAATAAAAACGAGAGGGTTGACGTTAGAGACTGGACCCTAAGAGCTTTTTTTTACAGAATTTAATACTGAAGAAGGATCAGTCATGGTTTTTCCGAAAAATAATGTTCTACATAGTTTGCAGGAGAAATGAACGTTAAAAAATCATTTTTCCATGTTAAATCAATGGTAAATCTTCAAATTCGGTGATGGAGTTCTTCAAGTTGATATTAAGGGCTCAAATTTTTACAGAATTTTTTTTATAGCATATATAACAAGAATTTCACATGCAATCGAAAAAAAAAAATTATCGACTTTTTTTGGAACACCCTAATGCTTACGTCGGGTCACGACCGAATCCAAAAAATTAATGGCTCGTGCCCAGCTTTACCAGGGCCGGCAGAACATTTCGAGCAGTGGCGCGCCAACCCGAGGGTGCAGGGAGTGCACCGCACACGGGCGGCAAAATGTCGTCTCGTCAGTCGTTGTTTAATAATAATAATCATAAAAAACATTTATCATGTTAATTAAATAATTGTGGATTGTAAAAAAAATATTTTTGTTTAAATGACGAATATAAATAATGTAAGTAATGTTAGATAATTATGGAAAATGCAGGTGGTGTTTTAGAACGAGTACCTACAATAAATTAATCATTTCTAAAGTCCAATTTTGCGCGTAAAAAACAACTGGACTGTATAAAACACAGGTCTTTCCCGATTATGCCATGAAGTTGGGTTCTTTCCCGACGATTCGGTCATTCCCTGGACTTCCAAAATATTGGTGATTTCCCGTTGTATTTAGATACATTAAATATTTTATTGTGTTTTGTCGACATACATAGGGGCGGCAAATAATGTCTTGCACCCGGGCGGCAAATTTCGTTGGCGCGCCACTGATTTCGAGTGTCGAATTAAAAAATTGTGGCAGGGAGGAGTTGCGGAGTTTTTTTTATTATTAAATATGGTTTTTGGAACATTAAAAATTATTATCAATAAATGCAGTTATACAAATGAAAATTCTAATTAGCTTTTTATTCATAAAATCTGACTCAATTATTTCGAAGTACAATAATTAATTCTTGGATAAGGCAAAAAGTCGAACGTTTATTATTTTTAATGATAAATTCTTGAAAAAATGCTTTTTCAATTTCCGGTGGGTAAGTAATTCGACACGCAATTATTTCGAGTGTCTAGTACAGGGTTTCCCAACGTTGTCTATGTGGACCTCCTGGGGGTCTATGGAAGTTTGAAAGGGATCTATAAGAGGTCTGTGGGAAATTTGTATGTTTTGAAATTCAATGCTTTTTATGCAGTGCAAGAGTTTAAAAAGAGTTCAAATAGCAAAAAAGGTAATTTATAATTTTTAATCACAAAAAAATACAGGAGGGGTCTATGAACTTTGGCATTCTATGAAAAGGGGTCTACGTGCAAAAAAAAGTACTGGTCTAGTATAACATACCGAAGATTAGACTGATAGCTTTACTCAAGATTTAAAACTGATTATGAAAATGAAGTCAGTAACAATAGTTATGTCTAGCAAAAAAAACCTATAGCGCCATGTCGCGTCGGTATCATTTTTTTAAATTTTACGTACGAGAAAAATCGTGCGTAATATGAAATCATTTAAAACGTACCTGTGCATTTTCTTCTTCGGCACTTTTATCATCTTGAACATTTTCTTTAGACTCTTCACTGTTTTGTCCTTGTTCTCCGCTATTCGTTACCTCTTCACTGCTTTCTTGATCTGTATTTTCCGTCGTTTCTTCATGCTGTTGCTTTTCTTCACTTTCAGACGCTTCTGTCACTATCTCCACACTGTCCAATTGCTGTACATCTTCAGTACTTTGGATTTCTTCAGGCGCAGTTTCTCCTGATATATTTTCTAATATAGTACTTTCACTAACACCACCTATGTGATCTTTTAATGCCTTTTCTATATAAGGTTTACACTCTAGAATCGACGGTGTTTCATCACAGTATGCTAAAAATAAAAATAAAATACATATAAGTTAAATTCATTTAATAATCTACATGGGTGGAAACAGCGGCGTATCTACAATTTTAAATTGTGAAGGTAGGGCCCATTAGCAATAAAATAAAAAATAAATTCGAAATGATACCAAAAAGGCCCTTAGTTTTTGGTAGTTCAGCCCATAAACTTATAGAATGGACTGAGCGTTCCCTATCCAACTTTAAAGAGAGTGGTCAATTTTGTGAGACTATTGCTCAGTCCATTCTATAAGTCTATGGTCCAGCCAGTTCAGCCACCCTGTAGTTACGCCACTGGGTGGAGTAAAAACTTTTAATTTTATTTTAACCTAGTTAATTTTAACGAGAAAATAAGGTAATGTTCTACTAAAATTAACCCGCGCCACAATCTCAAAAACTAAAATGGTTATGGTTTTAGTATCTCAAATAATTCAAAAACTACTGAACCGATTTTATTACGGGTTTCACCAACAGACTCATTTTTATTATTTGAGGTATATTACATACTACACAATTTGCACAAAAAATGATGTTTGTACAATTACATATAACCTACATAAAAGGAAACTTATTTGTGTATCTTTTACCGCTAATATCGAAAACTACTGAACCGATTTTAGTGCTGTTTTCACCAGTAGATAAATAATTTTTCAGATCAGGTTCTTGGCTATCATTATTTTTTTATTATTATTTATTGCTGGTTCTATGAAACAATTGAATTGGTTTATAATTAAAAAGACGTAACAATAAGAATTAAGTGCTACCATTTTCCAAAGAATTGATAAATTGACTTTTTATGGTGTCAATCGATTAGATAAGTCTTTGAGAACACATAAAAAATAGTTATGCGAAAATAAAGGTTCCACAAAAAAAATATTACATATTAAAGACAAACATGATTCCCAACTTCAGGGAACTATGAATATCTTTAAAGTTTGAGATTTTAGGACTTAGTGCCATTGAGACTTTTGATAAACTCATCAAGAACTATCAGAATCCAAAGATGGGATACAAAGTAGCGTATGTTCTCCTTCTTGATGCAAGCTATCTCCCTGCCAAATTTCATCAAGATCGGTTCAGCGGTTTAGCCGTGAAATGGTAACAGACAGACGGAGACACTTTCGCATTTATAATATCAGTATGGATAAATACATAGGCATTTAATTATGGAGAAATAAATATTTTCTTGTTTCAAATATATTTTTTCTGAAACTAAGATTTTAATATTTGAAAGAAATATTTTATTTGAAGTTAATTTTTCGTGTTTTTTTTAATTACGCAAAAAAGTATGTATATTTTAATTTGTACACGAACCTACAATTAATTGTTCTATATACATACATGTATAAAAAATATATTAGCACAGTAACAATTTAAATCGGAATATTTGTTTATTTAAAAAAAAAAACAAAAAATATATTTACCTCCTTTATTTAAATTGAAAATGACCCGAAATATTTGTTGCCAAAAGTGTATATATATAAACTATTTTGTACATACAATTATTTTTAAATTGTAAGACGTTCGAGCAAGTTTTATTTTAAAAAAATATGTACATAGTAGAGATGTAACGAATATATTATTTTAAACATTCGCGAATGCGATTGCGAATATTAGCTGTCGATATTTGCGAATGCGAATGCGAATATTGACTGGTCGATATTCGCAAATGCGAATGCGAATATTGACTTTTTGAAAAAAAAAGCTAAAAAAAAAAACGGTCTTCTGATTAAAATAGATATTTTTATTTGTTAATACATCATATTATATTCGCAAAAATATTCGCAACTTTACCTGCGAATGCGAATGCGAATACGAATGTTAAAAAATGTACGAATATTCGCGAATGCGAATGCAAATATTCGTTACATCACTAGTACATAGGTAACAGATTCGCTAGTGAAATACGAGTAGAAAAGAAATGTTCAAAACTACAGTACTTATAATAGTGTTGAGAAATAATAGGTCCCTTTTCGTGTAGTGTGTAAAAATTTACCGTTTTCAGATATTTTAACACCCTGAGCTACTCAAATTTAGTATAAAAAAAATTACTAAAAATTACTACCTCAGTCGAGAACATGTAGATTCGAGTTTTTCGTTCGAGATTTTAAATCTCGCATGCCCAGGAACTATCGAGTTTTTTCATTCGATAATTCTATAGAAAAAAAGTCGCATCGAGATTCGAGAATACGGTATAATTTACACAATCAAGATTCTAGTCAATAACTTAGTTAGTGTCTTTTAGTTTAAGTTCAATAATCTCGAATGAGCAGTGCCGGATTTACCAATAAGCAAAAGAAGCAACTGCTTACGGAACCCGATCCCAGAGAGCACCATAAATGATTTTTGGGGGCACCAGCACTTAATAGAGCAAAAAATTTTTGAAAAAGGCCATACAAATTTTTGGCGGTGACTAAAAAAAAGAAAGGTCTTTAGAATTTCGTTGACCGAAAAAAAAGTCGTCAGAACTGCGAATGAGAAAAAGTCGAACAAACTCGAGAATAGGAGCCCTTGTATTACAGCAAAAAAATATGAGTTAATTTTATTGAAACGATCTTTAATCAAAATGTAAAGAAATCATCAAGTATACCATAGCTGCATCATTTTCTAACATATCTATTTTTATAATATTTTTTTTATAGAATCTAAAACCAATAAATGTTATATGACATGAATCATTTTCAGTGGCGCACCCAGATTTTTTAAAAATATTTTTTGTGTCATTATGTCATTTTTATTATTTATATATCACAATAATTGTTAACGTAAACAATGCATATTGACAAATTTGTTTTTTTTTAAAGGCTGCAAGGCAAGGTAAAAGTCGTGGCTGTTGGAGGACAATAAGAAAAATCGGTTAGAGTGGATCCTCAAATATAAAGATTGAGCAGTGGAAGATTGGTCCAACATACTATGGTCAGACGAATCTAACTTTGAGGTATTGTTATTAACCTTATGTTTTACATTAAAACAAGCCAACGTCTTTGAAATTACGTTCTGCAAGGAAAATAATTGAATCATAAATGAAATCTTTTTTTTTCTATTTGCATAGGTGTTTAGAACACCCGGTGTGACTTATGTCAGACGAAAGGTGGGCAAAAAATATAACCCAGAATGTGTGGTACCCACTGTTAAACACGATGGAGGCTCAATCATGATCTGATTTGTATGGTTACCGATGGAGTGGGCGAAATGGTGTTGTATGAGGGGTAAATGAACAGTGCGAAATACACTGAAGTTCTTGAAACAGGTCATGCGCCGTCGATAACTCAAATTTTCGACATTATAAACACCGACGGCGTAAAATTCCAACAATACAACGCCACTTGCTACAAATTAGCGCACACTATGACATGGATGGCCCAAAACGGAATCAATCTTTTGGACTGGCCGCCACAATCACCAGACCCTTTGAAATTGAACTCATTTGGTCCATTTTGAAGAAAAACGTCCAAAGACACTCTATAAGTAATAAAGCAATCGCTACTGGCCACGTTAAAGCATGAGTGGAAACAGATATCCAAAAAAAAATGTTTTAAGCTGGTAGAGTCAATACCGAGAAGAGTGGCTGCTGTCATTAAATCGAAAGGTGGACCGACAAATTGTGAATTATTTTATTAAAATAAATCATATTGATCATATATTCAGTTTTATTTACATTTCCTATGCTAAATCACCCTGAAACTGGCAATACTGTAGGGTGCCTAATACTTTTGCACGCGGATGTATCTTTGTCAAACAAATCAGTTTGTTGAGAGACACAAGTACGTTCAGATTAGTGTCCGACCGAAGGTCAGTTTTTGGCCGAAGCCGAAGCCGAACTTCGGCTTTTCTTGTAACCTTCGGCCGAAGCCGAAGCCGAAGTTTTTTTTTCGTCTTTAATTATTTTTTTTTTTCACAAATTGTTTTTAAATGAATAATGAATGATCTTTTTTTACTTTTCAGTTCTTAAAAATATAAATATCTATATAAGAATACGAATATACAGTCGAGTTTCTTTTTAATCTTTTTATGCGGTACGATATTTTACCCCATTCAAGTAGGGTATCAAATAAAAGATGTCAGTTAAAGGAATTCAAATATGTAAACGTTTTGTCATTAAAAATTTTAAAAATCGTAAAAATATTTTGTCCTTGTCAATTTCTTTGATATTAATTAAATTAAAGAAAAAAGTCTGATTTACAACAGTCCTCTATTTGATATGACTAAAAAAATTTTGCATGTCCTGTAGAGCCTCTCAAAATTATTATAATTAAAAAAAAATTTTTTTTTGGCGTTTCATCTTAAAAAAGATGGTTACCATGAAGGATAATAAAATTTTCAATAAATGATTCAAAAACTAGAATTTTCAAGTTTTAAAATAGTTTTTTTTAACTCTTCTACGACCATTTTTCGCGGAGATCCAGCTATTTAAAAACACCTAAAAATATTTGAAAATTTTATTGATCCGTTAATTTAGCATTTTAGTATACTTATTTATGTATCTATCTCTAACTTTATAATGTGCGCTATGTCTTTTTTGTGTAATTTTTTATATACAGTTTTCTGTGAAACGTATCTACCGCATATAAAAAGACTTTATACTTACAATATTATACTATATAGTTCAACCTTCGGCTTCGGCCAAACCTTCGGCCCAAATTTGGCCGAAGCCGATTATTCAGCCGAAGGTGGAATTTTGGCCGAAGGTGGCCGAAGCCGAAGCCGAAGCCGAATGTTCGGTCGGACACTAGTTCAGATTTTTCTGTCTCTTATTACTTACGATTGACGTCCACATATACAGGGTCCTCCAATAGTGTGTCCGGCATTGTTTTACGCCCAAACTATTGAAGATAGAGTTTTAGGATAAAAAATTTATTATATATATTGACCCTAAAGAATTTCAGGAAAATATTTTCAACCCCCTAAAACCGCTCCTTGGGGGGTACTTTGAGGGGTACATACCCGTTTCTCAGTTAAATCAAATGGAAAGGTATATCAAAAAGTACATATTTGTAAAGACCATAAAAAAATAAGAAACTTTTGTAAAACAAAAATTTTCATACTTTCAATTGTTTAAAAAATATGGCAACTTGTTCTCAAATTTTAGGGTTTCACTAAAAGTACTCTAATTTCGTTGAAAATTAATGGAATTTTATTATTTTTTCAAATTTAGAAAGTAGAAATAATGAACTTTGTAAAGATGTATGACTATTTGTGATTTTGATAGTTTAAAGTGTCATACGCCATATATCAAAAATTCAAAAGTTCAACTAGGGATAATTCGAAATTTTCAAATACAACGGTATATCAATTAGTACTTTTTCTTAAAAAGGATATGTAAATAAACAACTTTTGTTAAGAAAATTTAAAATTTAAAATTATAATTTTAAAATTGAAAACTGAAAATTAAAATTTTTAATTTTAATTTTTTTTATCAAAAACTGTTTATTTACATATCTTCTTTAAGAAAAAGTACTAATTGATGTACCATTGTATTTAAAAATTTTGAATTATCCCTAATTGAACTTTTCAATTTTTGGTATGTCGAGTATGACACTTTAAACTATTAAAAACTCAAATAATCATACATCCTTACAAAGTTCATTATTTCTACTTTCTAAATTTAAAATAATAATAAAATTCCATAAATATTTAACGAAATTAGAGCACTTTGAGTAAAACTCTAAAATTTGATAACAAGACGCCATATTTTTTAAACAATTGAAAGTATGAAAATTTTTGTTTTACGAAAGTTTCTTATTTTTTCATTATCTTTACAAATATGTACTTTTTGATTTACCATTCCATTTGATTTTACTGAGAAACGGGCATGTACCCCTTAAACTACCCCCCAAGGAGCGGTTTAAGGGGGTTGAAAATATTTTCCTGAAATTCTTTAGGGTCGATATATATAGTAAAATTTTTATCCTAACTCTCTATCTTCAATAGTTTGGGCGTAAAACAATGCCGGACACACTATTGGAGGACCCTGTATAAAGTGCTATGGCTCACTGACTCTATGTAATATTTTCTCTATGATAATCACTCAAATATTTTTTGTTTACATGAATACTTATTTTTAAAATATTGATATTAAAAAGAAAAGTTATCAAACTATTTAAAAATTATTTAACGACATTATATTTACATTGTTTACATTTAAATATTTACATGTATTGTTTAAAATTATTATTTTTTAATCGTTATTTAGCTGTTATTTCACTTATCCTCATTATTTACATGTTAATATAACTTCTTTTTACACTGTTTCATTGAGCGCTGGCATTTCCTGGAATGTATCCCTCGCGTTAAGCGGGGTCTTGCTGTATTTGTGAATAAGTAAACCACCTATAAAATGTGTTCATAATACAACTTCCTCATGCTCAATTTTGAACCCTCGCGGGTAATATTTCCATATATGTAATTACGAACTCAAAAACTAATAAAGGTATAAAAATAATACGAAATATACCTACATGCAGGCCCGGATTTACAATGCAGGCAGTGTAGGCACGTGCCTATAGCGGTAAAATTTTAGAGGCGGCAAATTTTGGCAAGAAAAAAATAGAAATAAAATTTTACCTGGAAGCTAAAAAAAAAGAATTTTATTGATAAAAATTTTCTACTAAAAGGGCTAAAAAAAATGTCTTCACATTTCCATTGATACAATTTAAAAAAATCTTAACTTTTCAATCCAAAAGCGCGGCAATTTTCGCAGCTGCCTACGGGCGGCAAATTTTTAAATCCGGCCCTTCCTATATGGTTAATTTAAGAGGTTGTTTTATGATTCTGGTGACAATGAGTAAATGTTAAACTATAATAAAAGATACTTATTAAAATAATTAATACAAATACCCTATTTTTTAAATGAAATACGGTACTGGCATCAGTTTTGACCACATACATACATACGAAATATAACAATTTTCATAATTAAATATCGTAATTAATAATGTGCATTCAAATAAATGCTCGTCTTTTTATTTTTAATCTAGTTTCACCTCTTTAAAGCTAACTGCTCTATTAACTGCGGCGTCCCCTTGTAAGCTATTTTACAGCTAAGCAGTGGCGTAGTTAGAGGATTAAGAGGATCAATCTCCCCCCTATGAGTCTATGAAAATTATAATATGATTATAATATACGAGCATTTTTTCAATAATGAATAAATCTAAGTGAAGAATATAACCAATTTTTGTACTTTGCACCACATAAAAGATGATTTTCATAATGAAAAATATAACTTTATGAGATTTAAGGCCCGGATTTACCATGCAGGCAGTGTAGGCACGTGCCTATAGCGGCAAAAATTTAGGGGCGGCAGATTTGAGCGTGAAAAAAAGTTTCGGTAAAAATTTTAACTGAGAACCTAAAAAAAAGAAAGAAAAAAAGGTAACTGAAATGAAAAACATTAACTTTTTTTTATTTTTATTCAATGAAAAGGGCGGCAATTTTTGCAACTGCCTAGGGGCGGCAAATTTGTAAATCCGGTCCTGGTCATATCCCCCCATCGCAAAAAGCTATCTACGCCACTGCAGTTAAGTATCTATAGAATATAGATGATGATTCAATAATGGCAGTAATTGAATATTAACAAATATTTATAATTTAGTACATTTACCTTGGGTTGCACAAAGTAAAATCAATTACGATTAGTTAATCAGTTGTTTTAAAAGCATTTTTACGTCAATTCTAAAAATCTATCACGGTTATGATACATTTTATAAGGTAAAAAATGATTATATTTAGTATTTTGTTCATTTACAAATTGAGATTAAGTTAAGAATTAACATTATTTTATTGTTAATTAAACAAGAGTACAACACTAGGGTATGATCCAAGACTGGTGCCAGTACCTTGGTTGTCTTTACACATCTTGAGTTTCTTGCAATTCTAGGTGGTAAGGTATTAAAACATATTCGTAATTCGTATAATTCTAGGTTGGGAGAGTATAGTATTCCAATTAACCCCACCCCCAAATAAAAATAAAATAAAATAAATAAAAATAAAACGATAAAAATAACATCCACTGTTTATTTTGGCCTCAGATTCATTTACAAAATGTTAATGAATGAAAAATTAAATTCTACTTCACTAATTAATACAGAGGAGCGTTTCAATTAGTTTTGTTAATGCATAGGCAGGACTTTTGACTATCGCTCGGAGTGCCCCGGAGTGCATATTTACTCCGGAATGAAGCTTCGAACGAAACAGAAACGTGCTTAGTATTTTTCGAGACGATATCGGTTATTTTTTTTATCTTTCACATCGACAGTCTTTAGCAAATGTTTACAAAATGTTGCGTAGTTTGGTTTTGAAAATGAAACAAAATAGCATTATTGTTTTTTGATTTGGTGAACGTATTCAAGGTCACTTCAAGGTCAACTTTTTTTTTCGAATGGAAACTTTTTACGATATCTTATGTCCGGTATTATAAAAGAGCTAACAAGCACTCTCATTTGAGGTATCAAACTTATATGACAGTTCTCTTATGGTTTCATGAAGACTTTGACAAGTTTCGCGCACGCGTTGTATGTAAACATCAACGGTATTAAAACAGTGGTGGTATTATGAAAATTATTTTGCACGATTACAGTCGCCAACTGTTACAATACGTTGAAGTATCACTGCTCTAAATTTCATAGTAAATCCATTAATACAAAATTAGGTAATACCTCATTTGTGAATGCTTGTTAGCTAGCAAATTTTGCTAGCCCCTTTATGATACCGGCAGTAGCGTAGTAACGGGGGGGGGGGGGGGGGGGGGACTCACTTTTTTGTTCATCAAGCATGGAAATTCGATAATTTCAGAAGGCTGTAGCTTCAGGACAGTAGTTTTTCAGACCTAAGTGCCATTGAGTTTTTTGATCTACACATTGAGGACTATCATTCAGCAGAGTTTGGTAACATTTGACCGAGACCGGTTTTCCATAAGGAGTGTTGCGGGGTCCTTTAACACATATGTAAATATCCCCCCGAAAAGTGCTCCCCCACCCCGAATTTTTTTCTTACTACGCCACTGGATACCGGACATTAATTTTTTCAAGTTATCAACCTTAAAGTGTGAAACTATATGATTTTTTATACAGTGCAAACTTGTTAGTACGTTTTTGAAGGGACTGGGGGAAAAACACGTACCTACTAATGAAATATTTTAATATGGAAGAAAACGTACTATGGTGAAAAACCTACTAAAGCAAAACGTTCTAACGAGGTTATGAAAAACCAACAATTTGTATAATCATAGTCTTTTCATTTTACCCAGTGGGACGATGTTTTTATAATATCACCCTCGACCGAATTATTATAGTTTTTATATTTCAATTTAAATTGTAATTTTATTTCTACCGGGTGTCCCAGATAACTTTTCCAGCATGGGGATCTCACTATCTATAAGAGATACAGCTTTAGTTAAATGAGATGAATTATATGTATGAAAGGGGTAAGTATTATTACACCAAAAAATATCCATAATTATATGTGGTTTAGGCGGTATACCCAAAAAACTGAAAATTCGGAATTTCTTTAAATGGCTATAACTTTTTTGTTAAAGTAGATACGTACTTTTTGTTTGCGGTTTCTTTAAGCACTTTTTTGTGTAGAATTGATTGGTGTATTTAGTATTTTTATATCACTTTTAGTTTCCGAGATACAAGCCCTAACTTCAGTTTTTCTTATGGGCCGCTAAGTTGGCTATGGCATATTTGAACGTGTTTTTTACTCTACTTTACAACGATATATCACATGACATACTTATTATAGAAAAAAAAATTATAATATATTTTTTCAAATAGTTCATTGTTTCAAATATTCATTTGTTATTTTGATTGTTGTTATTGTGATTTTTGTTTACAATTTTTGTTTTTCATGGCTCACTTAAAAGATAGTAATAAAATACTTCATAAATATCACTGATATTTAGTATTTCGACTTTTTTTCAATAATAAATATGGCAAGTGACATATCGTTGTAAAGTAGAGTAAAAAACACGTTCAAATATGTCATAGCCAACTTAGCGGCCCGTAAGAAAAACTGAAGTTAGGGCTTGTATCTCGGAAACTAAAAGTGATATAAAAATTCTAAATACACCAATCAATTCTACACAAAAAAGTGCTTTAAGAAACCGCAAACAAAAAGTACTTATCTACTTTAACAAAAAAGTTATAGGCATTTAAAGAAATTCCGAATTTTCAGTTTTTTGGGTATACCGCCCAAACCACATAGAATTATGAATATTTTTTTGTGTAGTAATACTCATCCCTTTCATACAAATAATTGATCTGATTTAACCAAACCTGTATCTCTTATAGATACTGAGATCCCCATGCTGGAAAAGTTATCTGGGACACCCGGTATAAATGAAAAAATCAACTGCTATGTCCAAATTTTTATTTATTTAATACCATTACCATTGTTAATTTTATAGAACATTGTACCTACACTTATGTAGTTTAAATATTTTCTGTAGTATAGTATAATTTTTTTTAAATCAAGATATTGTATATTTGTTTCAATAGGGTATTTGACACTATTCATAAAAAAGACTAAAATGTTCTAAATAGTGTAGTATATATTACTATAATTTACAATCAAGTATTTTTTAGGTGAAATAAGTCAGCATTTTAATAATAAACCTAATTTTAAAATGTAATATTTAACCTATTTGTCACGTGATCGTAAACACGTCCAGAAGAACTGTCACTGGTATGACGTAGTTATTTACTAAAACGTCAGAATACTCGATCTCTATTGGTTGTTTCAGTTTGTTTAGTAAACAGTTACGTCACGCATACCACGTGACTTTGAATGCGCGTTTTTGCGGGAATTTTTTCATTTGAATAGGAAAATATCATTTTCAGCGTTATTTCGGTATTATTTTGGAAAAAGATACTAAGGAAGTATCTATTGTATACATACGCATAATTTACACTAGGTATATTTTAAAATTTAGTCAAATACCGTATTACCTATACTTCACATAGCAGTCGTCCCCCCCCCCCCCCCCCCCCGAGTTAGCACAAATAAAAATAATACTGTTCCATATTACATTTTACAGTATTTATCATATTTTGAGGTGTTAGCAAAAGTGGGCATTAACTCGTTAATTAACGAAGTTAACAAAATGGTTAACGGATTAACTTTTAAGTTAACTTAAAAAAATGTTAACGCTTTTGTTGACTTCCGTTAAATTGAACTTCCGTTAACTTTAGTCCGTTACATTGGTTGTTTGATGAAAAGTATATAAGAAAGTTGTCGAAATAGCTAAAAAAAAAGGTCTTCAAACATTTTGAATGGTTATCTTTTTAACGATTAACTTTAACTTTCGTTAAATTTTCAAATTTTCGGTTAACTTTAACTTCCGTTACATTTTCAGAATTTTAACGGTTTAACGGTTAACGAAGCTAACTTTTTTATTAACGGATTAACGATTAACGAAGTTAACTTTTCGATTAACTGTGTCCATCTATGGGTGTTAGTTATCTAAGTACCAGATAACTGAAGTTTATTTTTAAAATTCAATGAATTTAAGGATATATTATATAGGTAGGTAGGTAGGTACAATATGAGTTATATTTCTAACTAATGAATGGTTTATGTATTCTTCTAGTACTAATCTAATTAGTGAGTGAAGGTATTTAATTCATTCAACAGCAATGCAATTTAGAGTGACTGATTCATCAAATACAAACTCCTGGGCCTAGAAACGTGAAATTTTAGGGAAGTATATAATAGTAATGTCGTTGGGATTATAAAGAATTGGCTCTCGTGCAAAAGCTTTCTGCAGGGTATTAAATATAAATGGCAGCCCACTGACAGTTCTAATGAATAAAATTATATTTATATCAGGGCCGTAACTAGAAGTTCGGGGGCCCCGAGGCAGAGTGTGTGTGAGGGGCCCCCCACTAATAAACTATTCTTGCGTCTTATTATTTGTAACCTTTTTTACGCTGCTGTGGGGACCCCTTATGCTCGGGGGCTCCGGTGGTAGTAACGGCGCTGATTTATATGAATGACTTTGTCACATGCGCGTAAAGAAGAAATCGGCGATCTAAAAGCAGTAAACCTCCCGAGTAAATTCAAAATAATGATTTGAACCTCGCAGCTCGCAGATAGCGTAATTTAGCTTTTTCTTCAAATAAAGCCAATGTCAAGTTTTCGAGTTATACGAAACACAATTTTTAACATCCCGCGTGAAAAGAATATCTTTAAAAGCTTAAAAAAATAACGAAATATTGTGTATTTCGTTTAAAGAGGCCTGATAATTGTGTCAAACTTCAGATCTTCATGTAAATCATCTTTTTGAACCGTTATAGAGTAGTCGAAGAAAAATTTTGAAAATGTGAAAACTATTTTGGAACAGAGGGAGTATTATATAAGATGCGATTATTTTTATTCTCCGATGTATGATCTTATAAATAAGGCCAATGTCCCCAATTAGATCACACAATCTTATTGCCAAGTAGCACTACAATTCTATTTTTGTCCTTTATCTTATTTTGATATTATATGATACGTTTTTATTTATGCATTCATTTAATTAATCGAATAGACTTTTTTTTTATTATTTGAATTTTTTTTAAATAATTAAAAATTTATTTGCTCAATTTTATTTTTTGTCAAAGCAAAAAAAATATGATCTAATTGACATTAAGAAAATGGTTTTCGTTTTATGACATAGGTAATGAAGAAAAATAAACACAATGTATTATATAGTTAGTAACATGAAAGATGACCAGGCTAAGCATTGTAATTACATTGCCTAATAGGTCAACTTTCATGTTACAAAGTATACTACTTAAAATGCATTTATATTTCCCATTGATCTTTTATTATGACATGTTTTGAAATAATTGATAGAAGAACAATTTATTTTACTACTTTCAAAATAGTTTTCGAGTGCTTATTTAGCATATGCGCAAGTGTTTTTGAAAGGTATTAACTATTACTGGTTTCAATCAAAATGTTTGTAATAAATTAAAACACGATTCACGATAAAATTGTATATCGCGACGTAATTAATAACAGGCCCACAAAAAAACGAGTGGTCTGCGCCATGGATATCAGTGGCGTAGTTCCAGATTGGATTAAGGGGATCGTATTTTTTTAATAATGAATACATCTAAGTGAACAATATAACCAATAGTTGTATTTTGCACCGCATAAAAGATGATTTTCATAATAAAAAATAAAACTTTATGAGATTTAATATTGTCATATCTCCTCCCCCATCACAAAAAGCAATCTACGCCACTGCATGATATTCCTATGTATTTTCGCCTACTGGAACCGAATCAGAACTCAGTTTAACCCTAACACGTCTAGATTTTTACAAAGCTTTTTTATTAACTTTTCTTGTAACTAACATTGTCAGAAAATTGTGAGAAACTCACTTTTCACCCACTTCTAATTGTATCGATTTGTAATTTTCTACAGATGACATATATGTATGGTGGTGGTTCATATGGAAAAAAAACAATTATTAAATTGATTTTTTACAAAAGACGAAACTTGATGAAATTTTCTTTTTTTATAATTTTTTGTTCAGTCAAGGGACATTAAAAAATATTATTAACTAGTGTCTGAGTTTTCATATGGACTAGAAAAAGTCGTTTTGAGAAAAACGTGATAGAAATTTTAAGTACATATGTATTTATCAAAAATTAGAATTTCTTTACTTACTGTAACTTGGTAAATTTTTAATATTTTTACTTGCATTTTTTGACCAATCAAAATGGCGTTCCCCCTTAAATATACCTACCGGTAAAAAAATTCCGCAGTAATATAAAATAAAAGATAATAGGCGATGATCTAGGTCAGGGGTTCCCAACATTTTGAAAAAAATATTTTCTTTATAGAAAATTTTTAGATTCTAAAAAACATAATAAGGATACTATAATCTTGTAGAAAATTAAAAAAAATAAAAATTTACCATAGACCCCCAATAGACCCCGGAAATTCTATAGACCCTTTTTTAAATTTCCATAAACTTCCAAGGGGTTCATCTGGACCCCGTTGGGAATCCCTGATAAAGGCCCACGGAACCCTTTTAAAATTTAAATTAATTTAATATTTTATGCGGGTCGGTAAAAAGCGGTCCCGATGGTCGAGAAATGCTGGTTTACATCACATTTACCTACATGTGGCATATCTATTTGAATAATTTACATTATGAGATAAAAGTACCAGTCCAGTCCGGGTCATTCCGGGACGGTTGGCCACTTTGATCATATTAATTATTGGTCAATTGTCAATCAATAAATATGGTATTACTTTTTACATCGCCAAACTAGGGCAGCCACGTAGCTATAACATTTGTGTGCAGTGGAGTTTTGGCACCCATCCCAACACTATGTCACTTTTGCCAAAAATACCACAATGGGCCGAATGTTGTTCATTTTGCATGCGCGGTTACTTATCGTTCTGTCAAACTGATCGTTTTTTAAGGGTTATACATATTTTATGCTATACTATTTCCATATACAATCGCAGGGTCGGCGTTAGCTAGTCTGTTGCCCTGCCTGACCGAGATTTAGGAACGATTATTATTATTACATCAAGTCAATCATTTAATAACATCAATTAAAAACTAGCGAGGGGTTCAGATATAATATACAGTCGAAACGGTTATAACGACATCGGTTAGTACAACATATCGGTTTTAACGACTTAAAATTAAAGTCCGATTGAATTCCATATAATTCCCTTTTACCGGTTTTTACGACTATCGACTTTTTTATGACTGGACCCCTATTCTCGAGCTCACTCGAGAATATGTCGATTCGAGTTTTTCGTTCGAGATTTTAAATCTAGCATGCCCAGGAGCAGTCGAGTTTTTTCATTCGACATTTCTATAGAAAAAAGTCGCATCGAGATTCGAGAATACGGTATAATTTACACAATCGATATTCTAGTAAATAACTTAGTGACTTTTAGAATCGAGAATTGGAGCCCTGGTCCCATCAATGTCGTTATAACTGATTTCGACTGTATAATGTAAAATATTTGATAAATGCCCCCTCCTCTTAAAAATCCTGGCTACGCCAGTGGTATATACTCAAAAGATCAAAATATTGCTGGAAAAAAGATATATAAATAAAAATACAATGTCAACTTTTCAGATTACTTTACAAATTTTTTAATTAAATTTTTTACATAGTTATGGGATTATGAAGCAAGCAAAAAAGAATTACATATATATATTTTTTTTTTATTTGTAAACGTGTGCGAGGTTAGAAAATGTATACAACTACAACATTTTGTAATAAGTATCATATTTTTCATCTCAAATGTGGAAAAAAATAGTTTGAAGCAAGGGAAAAATTCAAAGTTATATAATAACTGAAAAAATTTCGTACTTTTCAGTACTTTTTTTAAAAATAGAATTTTCATTCACTTTCCTCAGAGTAATGGGTTTATGAAGCAAGCAAAAAAATGCATGTTTTTTTGTAAACTTTGTATGGGTCGTTAGGGTGAAAAAAATAAATTTGTTTTGATTTACAATTTTTTTTTCAGAGCTTTAAAATCGTTGCTTTTGACTTTTCTGTGGAAAAAATCGTAGGTCAGCTTTTTAAAGTTGAAACTACTCGGAAAAAAATTGTAGATCTGCAGAAATCTACTCAGATCTCGATAGATCTGCATATTGAGACAACATCATATTTTTCACTGGTTTTTGATCTGTTGAGATTTGCAAAGATCTATAATAACCTACAAAGATCTAAAAGGATTTACAAATATCTCTGAAGATCGTTGTAGATCATGATAGAGATTAAAATGTTGAAAAATCATTAATTTTCAACGTTACAATGATCTTCAATGATCTTTGTAAATCATTGTAGATCTTTGCAAGTCTTTACAGATCAAAAACCAATGAAATATGATGTCTCAAAATGCAGATCTATCGAGATCTGAGTAGATCTCTGCAGATCTACAATTTTTCCCGGGTAGATGCTTGTAATTGTTATTGCGATATTTTATTTAAGTTCATTAACTAATATGATGTCACATGAATTATAACATTCAAAATTGTTAAAAAAAATTTGCTTCAATATAATAACGTAACACAAAAAAATCTAAAAAAAAAAAATACAGGATGGGGTCTAAATAGGGTGACCAGATCCTCGGTTTTAACCCGGAATCTCAGGGTTTGTATACTGTTTTTCCGGGATCCCAGTTTCATTACAATTTCTCCGGGTTTGGTAAAAATGATAACTAAAAAAAGGGTGCAACAGTAATGTTTGAAAAATGTTTGCTCAGTTTTATTTTGACTCTCACTGTTAATAAAAAGGGTTGTATAAAAATAATTTGCGAAAAATAACGCGTGATAATTAAAAGAAACAAATAACCAGGGAAAATTGTCATATAGCCTTGTAATTTAGAAATTCATACTCATATTATAGTATTACAGTTTCAGAGTAAAATATCATAGGTTTTCGCTTACTATCCGGAATAGACAAAAAAAATGTAATTCTTACAATATATTTTATTTCCGTGTACATTAACTCTTTGAAAACTATTATTAATGAAAAATCGTTGAGTATATGTTGCTCTGAAAAAATTGTCATACTATATCTAGGACTTTGGACCTTTTTTTAGTCTTTCAGTGAATTAACAATTCCAAATTTTAAAATATTAAAGTATAGTAAACTTACGATTAGTAAGTAAAATCTTCGCACTCATGAAATAAATTAAAAGTATTGCAATCAACATTGGCTAGCTCGCGATTGTAAACATTGGTGTAAATATTATATTGTAATTGTAGGTATCCCTCCCCCCTCATTTAGAGAAAACTTATATATGTATATGAACAGATAAAACTCGAGAAATTAAAAGAAATATTATTTACTAATAACTGAAGTTGATATGTACACAGTGCCGGATTAACCAATAAGCAAAAGAAGCAATTGCTTAGGGCACCCGCTGTTTGGGGGCACCATAAAAGTGATTTGTGGGAGCATGAGCGTAAAATAGAAGTTAATTGTGAACAATACAAATTAAAATTTTGGCGACGACTAAAAAAAAAAAAAGGTCGTCAAAATTACAAAAAGGGGGCCTTTACATGATTAGTGCTTAGGGCATCACATAGGGTAAATCCGGCACTGTATACAATATTTGTATTTTTTATTACATTCATTCAAAAATCGAAAAAACAAAATTAAAAGATCGTTATATTGAATGGAAAAGTAGGTATTATATATTTTATTACTTAAATAAAGTACATTTAAAAATTAAAATCAGTTTTTGGGAAATTGAAATTTAAAAAATAGATATTAACAACACAATCGAAAAAAAAACATTTTGAAGCTGAAAGTACATCAGCAGATTTTGTCTTATTTTTTTTGCAATTTGTTTTGTAATCAAATAACATATTATTGTGAAAAAGGAATAAAATATTTTGCAAAAATCACTGAAAACAGGTTTCAAATCTTCAATTTTTACCATAATCAGAAAGCTGTCTGTAATATTATTTTTGTGAAGCAAATATAGAAATAATTTATTTGTACTGAAAGCTTTAAGTAAAACATTGAACATTGAAAACGTCAATGTTAAATAATGTATTTATACATCGATATAGATCACGCAAATCGAGCTCAAAATGACGCGTTAAGCGAATACTAAATAAATAAACATAAGTTAATGTATGTAAACTAAAAACATTTTAACCATTTTTCAGTTTTCAGATCTCGTATGCACAACAAATATTCAGTAGAAACCGATTATAACGTCATCGGTTAATACGACGTATCGGTTGTAACGACTCAAAATAAAACTCCAACTGGATCCTATACAATTGCATTTTTACCGGTTATTTCAACTATCCGCATTTTACGACCAATATGATCGGTCCCTTCATTGTCGTTCTAACCGGTTTCTACTGTAGTTAAAAAAAAATAGATTGAAGCATTTTGCGGAAAAATATATTAAATAAGGAAGATCGGACCCAGAAGCTGTTTCTCTCTTGCACTATTTGACACACATATTAGTATTTTTGTCTTATATCAGTGACACACTTAAAAATATATAACATATTAATAGATTTTAGTTAATATTTCAACAATTAAATATACATATTAAATAAAATTTAATATACAATTCGTTTTAATTTTGTATCCAGCGGTGACGAATATTATATTTTTAAATAGAAAATATGAAATCAAATGTTATCTAATACAAAAAAATTCTCATTGTAAATTAAATAGTGACCTAAACTCGACGATCCAGTTTTAAAATTGGCAACACATCTTAATTCTTAATGATACACTCATCTATTACAAGAATATATATGCACTTACTTATATATTTATATTTAATTTATAAATCTATAAAAATCGAAGTATATCCATATCATTTTAATTTGCCGATAATTAGTTAAAACTGTTAATTATAAAAAAAAAATACAAAAATAAATATAACACAATTAATTTTGATGAGGGATTTACCGTTTTTTCGACTGTTTATTATTATATTTTAAACTATATAATTTATACAAAATTATTTCCTCTATATTTTGCATGTATAAAGAATATGGGTCAAAATGTCCTAAAATATGTAAGGTCATATTCATCATGAAAATTGTCCTTGATTTTAGCAATAAAATGAGTTTTTCTTACAACAGGTTGAACGATGAAATGTTGAAATAAAAAAAAAATCTATCTGCATATGTAATATGTTACGTTCAAAAATAGTGTCCACCAGCTCTCAGGATATTTCTGGCAAAGCATATCAGCAATACATACATACACACATGCATTCTCATATGTGTATATATACTATATACACATACATATACATGCACAGTTTAACTAAATAATATCAATTTTAAAATAAGAAATATGTATTGCCTTGATTTTTTTAGAATATATTATATTATGTTTAATTAAATAAGTTAATTTAATAAAGAAAAATATATCATATTCGAGCAGATTTTAATGTATATATTTTCTATTGTACATTCACATAGATGAAGTTTTAAAAAAATTGTATTTCAGGGGTAGTTTCCCCCTAAATCACGGTGGGGTAAGTTAAAATTGCATTAGGCGCGATCGGAGTAAGGGAGACAGACGTACCGTATCCGGATAGCGCTATAGCGGCTAGAAAGGCGCAATAGAGGAGCGCGATATGGTATTTCATCGCGGACCTTCTTGTAGTAAGTAACACCTGCTTGAGTCGAAGAAGCACTCACACAATTCGTTCGCTCGCTGTACGCGCACTCAACATGCCGCCACACGTAGCACTGGACTTACTGACCGTCCCGGCGGCTATGTTTGTAACAAGCGGCGTCTAGACGACCCACGTACCGTCACGGGACCTCTTGATGCCGCAACCTGTAACAATATTTGCTCTTCTCTTCGTTTCATATTAATCATTTTGGTCGACGTGTTTGTATTCGTAACTCTAAATCTTTTGCGCTAATTACTTAATTCATATCTTCTCAATGCTGTTTTTAAATTTAGTTTCTTTGCAACAATTACGAATCTTATTCATTATTTTTGAATTTCATGTACATATGACGTCATTGATGACGTATAAGTGCCCTGCGCTATAGTATTTTTTACATGGTATAATAGGATTGCGTACATTATTGAGATTTATAAAATAAAATTATATGGTCAGTTTATTTAATATAGAATAACTTCCTAAATTTATAATTAAATATTCATGTATAATGTGCCAACTTTAAAACTTAGAACTAAAATAATTTAAGAGAAGAATTTATAATTCAGTATAAAATACCTAGTATGTAGATATGTATGTACAACATACAAAGTACAGAATTCTACTCTTATCACGTGATACACGAATTAATACGAATGCTTGCACGAATGCTACGAGCGTTTTTGACGTTTTGATTTTGTGACAGATCATAATAATGTCAAAATATATTAGTTAAATTCAATTTAAAAATAATGAATTGTTTTTATTATTACTACTAATAATAATAACATGGAGGCAACAGGTAAAAAATATCCAATATTTATTATAATTGATGTTTTTACAATTATATTTTTAGGATCAGAAGAGGTTAATAGTATTAGTTATCAGTTTGAAGAACTGGCACTGAAAAATTATGAAAAATTCATATCAACTGCAGAACATTCTCGTAATATTTTCAAACAATTTGAATTCACAGAATCAAAACTGGAAAAAGTGATAAACGATAGCAGTAAATTTGAAACAATATGCAAGAAATTTAGCACTGAAACAGCAGAATTACATACTCACCATAAATTAAGTTCGCTCAGTGATAAAAAGAATGCTGAATTAATGTCCATTTTAGAAATTCCTGAATTAATGCAGTCTTGTATAGAACAAGGTGATTATGAAAATGCTTTAGAAGTTGCTGAATACGTCACTGCTTTAAGAAAAAAACATCCAGATATTGGTGTCTTCAAAGTAATTATTAAAATTAATAAAGTTTTCGCACTAATTTACTTACATAGTTTTTTTTTTAGATTTTACAAGAACAAACTGATAAATTGTGGTCAGTTATTTTGTATAAACTTATTTCTCAATTGCGAACAGACATACAACTAACCAATTTACAAGGTATTAGTCTCTTACGTCGTATGAAAGTATTTTCAGAAACAGAACTACGTCTTAAGTTTTTACAAGCCAGAGGAAGTTGGCTTGCTTCTTTAATTAATGATATACAAATTAGAAATGGTATTATACTAATTTCCCTAATTATCTAATAATCTATACTATATTAAAAACGGTACATTTTTATAGATGGACAACGTGTCAGTAAAATTGTAGACGTTTATCGAATAAATTTATTCAATATCATTACTCAATACAAAGCCATATTTAAAGACATTTCAACAGACTCTGATTTTGATATTATTGGAGATTTAGACATTATTCAAAGCTGGCTTCACGATCAGGTAACATTAATCGATATTTAGTAAACGTGTTTATGATTAATTCCCATATTTGAATTCTTATTGTAGATTTCTGCATTCTTAGTCATGTTGGAAATGGACTCAATGACCCCAGATGTAACATCAAATTTCAGTTCAATTTTTAAACAGTGTATGTTCTTTGGTTTATCCTTAAGTAAAGGCGGCTGTGATTTTCGAGCACAAATCGGCACCATTATGACAAAATCACAACTGGCGATTTTTGAACGGCACATAAAAGAAGCAACAAATAAGTTGAAAAAGAACATGGACTGTTTCACTTTGATAAATAAAATATACACAAACCCTTCAGCTAAAAGCCCGGAACAAACCGACCAGAAATATTTACAGAACTTCTATCCTCTTGCTGAATATTGCAACGGTATCCTCACTGCGTTGAATCATCTTAAAGTGTGCGCCCCATTATCTCTTGTCTGTAACATCACGGACATAATTGAAAACTCTCTTTTAGAAACATCCAAGATTATATTAGTGTTCTACCAACAAGAACACCAGGCGTTTACAATCTCTGGTAAAGATCAGTTCCACATTTTTTGCGAGTGTTTCGCACTAGAACTCTTACCATACATACAGACTTGTATTCACCAGATTTATCCCCTTCCTTGTATAGCCGAACATTTAGGAACTACTATTAAAAGTTTAGATGATAATAATGTTTCTATGTTAAATACCAACTTGATTCTAGAACCAATTAAGCATTTGTTAAGATTTTAGATACCTATTTAATTTATACAGTGCCTTCCAAAAGTTCGGGGCCACCTAAATAACTTTTGAATGGTTTGAAATATAGGATTGAAATGTATAGAGATACAATTGGATTGCCAAATCTATTATTTAACCATAAAAACACCCACCTTCATATCTCTGGGAGGCAGGGGGAGGGAGGAGCAAAGAAATCTTAAATGGCACTTGGGGTTCAGTGGGGGTTTGTTTGAAAGAGCTTATCAAGACGAAAACAACGCGGGATCGCCGAGGTCTCTAGAATTTTTTTTCGAAGAGTTATGATCATTTGAACATTTCTATTGAGATAAGGTTAAATGCATTTTCAAAAATGTTATAAAGTTAAAAAAAAAACAAATTTTGTTGAAAAACTGACGTTTATCAACAAGTCGTGTCATCATTGGGTCAAAAAATGTAACTCTTGTTTTTTTTTTTCAATGTATTCAAATTAAAAAGAGTGGAATTTTCAGACTCAATGATGACACAACTTGTTGATAAGCGTCAGTTTTTCAACTAGATCTGTTTTTTTTTTCACTTCGTAACATTTTTGAAAATGCATTTAACGTAATCTCAATATAAATTTTCAAATGACCATCGTAGAGACCTCGGCAATCCTGCGTTGTTTTCGTCTCGGTAAACCCTTTGGAACAAGCCCCCACTGAACTCTATGTGCCATTTAAGATTTCATTCCCCCCCCCCCCCACCCCGGATATGCACTGTATATTTTAAATGAGATTGTTCCCAGAAGTTATTCAAGCACAGATTTACAAAATTGAGCCATAAAAAGTTTTTTGACAAACAGTAATAAATTCATTAACACTTAAACGTCCAGCCTTTTATCTTGCAGCTGTGCGTAGACGTCTGGCGATGCATTAATTAATATTTCCGGATATTTAGCGCCAAGTAAGAAATAATGCACTAATGCATTGCCGGAAGAAGAACACTTCTGTTTTGGTATATTAAAAACCTACGGGATTGCCTATTTGGATCTCTGGTATAAAAATGATGTTGACACATGTAATTTTTGTATTATTACTTTACAACACAAGTCATGAATTAAAAAAACATTCAACATCTGAATTTCGGCGATTATTAAATAATATTAAGACTTAAACGTCCAGCCTTTTATCTTGTAGTTGTGCATATAAGTACAGCGATAATAATTAATACATTGCTGGACGTTTAAGTGTTAATAGGGCAAAAATTATCATTTTAAGTTAGAACAGTACAAAAATCTGATGTGATGGGGCAATTTGTGTAATGGATTTTGTTAAAATTTACATTAAAAATCTTCAGGATTGCCTATTTGGATCTCTGGTATAAAAATGATGTTGACACTTGTAATTTTTGTATTATTACCTTACGACACAAGTCATCTATTACAAAAATATTCACCGTCCGAACGTCAGCGATTATTAAAATAATATTAAGACTTATACATCCGGCCTTTTATCTTGTAGCTGTGCAAACTGTGTATATATATCCGATGAAAATAATTAATGCATTGTTGGACGTTAAACGGTAGTCAAGAAATGATGTATTAATGCATCGCCGGCTTGAAGCATATAATGAGGAGAGTGAACTGTGTATTCTTTAGTCAAAATATGACCCCCGAAATGGGTGGTCTTTCGTGCTCCGAGCTTTGCACAACCGTATAGTTGTGTGCTATAAGAGTGGTGACTGTGCACAAAGTAAATTTCTTACTTCTCCAGGTTCCGCTTTTCGGCCTACCCTTTCCACTCGAGTTTAACCTCGTTATTATATGCTTCATGATCGCCGGACATTTAGCGCTAGTCAAGAAACGATACATTTGTGCATTGCCGAATGTTTAAGTGTTAACTTTTATAATTTGGGTGGGTATTGTAATGGTTACTAATAAAAACAACAAGAGGTCTTTTGTTTACCAAATATTTGGAATCAATTAAATTGTTATTTATTAAATATTATTAATAAAAATAAATATAAAATACAAAAATATTGTAACATTAAAATATACATTTGTAAATTCAAATATATGTTATATATTTATATATAAACATTAATTATTAATACGATTCTTTAAGATATTTAAAATAAATAATTAACAGGTAAATAAAACAAATCGTCATTCTGAACTGCAAAACTTAAATTGTATAAATTGTAGAATGTTCATTTAAATAAAATATAAATATAAATTCAATTAAATATAAATAGTAATAATTATTGATTATGTTTATAATACTATAAAAAAATCATATAAATTGCATTTTATCACTTATTATCAGGAATGTTAAAAAGACTTGCTAAAAGTTCTGGAGCAGACATGTCGTCTTTGTAAATGTTACATATCTCTTGAATCTTGAGTCTCCTGCGCACGTGCGGAGGTTGGTACGTATCACAATCCAAACGTCGTCTCTTGGCCATGTTGAGTGCAGTCTGGCGTACCAATGGACCTGCTACTTTGATAGATAAGACCATTCCGTCGACCAACGGAGTCGCAAGATTCATACGACCTGTCGGCCCTTTAAGACGCACTTTCAGTAAGTTTGAACGTAATTCGTATAAAAATATCACGAGTACATCTTGACTTCTAGGAGCTGTCACTCCTTCGTTTCCAGTCTTCATGTATGGTAGAAGGTCATCTTAAAAATGTATTATTTATTTTATAATGTCGAACTAAAATAAAACGGGCAAGTGCGTGTTGAGTATGCACATGATAGGGTTCCATAGTCATTCTCACTACGATTTATAAAAAAAGAGTTATTTCAAACTTTTTGTGACTGAAGGGTTAAAATCAAAAATTGGTTTTTATTATTGCATTTTAGGAGACCTATCAAATGACACCCCACTCAATGGAGTAAATGAAAAAAAATGTGAGTTCACTTTTCAGTCCATGAAAGGGGGGTCCAAAATATTTTTGACAATATTCGTTATAATTTTCAGTGAAAGTACTAATTAAAAGCAACGTTATGAGTTTTTCAGATTTTTTGAATCAATAGTTTAGAAAATAGAGGGGGGGACGCTCTGACAACGACATTAAAAAGCTAATATATCATGACTGAAAGGTTGAAATCAAAAAGTTATTTGACATTTTTTATTGAATTTTAGGAGACCTATCAAATGACACCCCACTCAATGGGGTAAGTGGGAGATAAAAATGTGACTTCATTTTTCAGTCTATAGAAGGGGGGTTCAAAATATTTTTAACAGTATTCGTTATAATTTTCAGTGAAAGTACTAATTAGGGGGGCGCTTTCGTAATGATTTTGAAGAGCAAATAAATCGTGATTGAAGGGTTAAAATTAAAAGGTCTTGATACATTTTTTATTGAATTTTAGGTCTAATGACACCCCACTCAATAGGGCAGGTGAATTTTTTTTTTAAAACACATTCATGTTATGGAAAAATGTTGTTTTCAAAAATCTTATCATTTCTGTTTTTAGGGCATCAATCTATACTAAATTTCATCTTATTATGTAAAAATTTTTACAAGACTGACAGACATGAAGAAACTATAAGGGTTCCTAGTTTTCTACGGAACCCTAAAAAGGGTGAAAAACACTGCTTCAATTATTATTTACATACCGACAGGTAGACACAAGTGATCTTCAAAACTTTCTAACCATGCTATTATGATTTTTGCTTCATTGTACGTATTCAATTGTAGCCGATTGATATTTTTACGTCTTCCTGAATCACTTTGACTTGTAGATGATCGTCTTATAAATTCAGGTAAACCTTGTTTCGAACTATCTTCGCTTTCGCCTGTTTCATACCAATCTGTACATAAAAATAAATTAAAATGTGTAATTTTCATTATACAACCCACATTTTCAATAAATACTTTTTAACGATGATGAATTACTGGCAGATGCATCCGAGTCGATTATTCTACATCGTGACGGAACAATAAACGCTACTTCAGAACTTGCATCTGCCCAATACAATGCTTGATTTTCACCATTGTATAGACTTCCTCCGTGTTGAGACGCATCCGGCGGGTTTCTGATATTATGTTCCCCGGTATCGGAATGCCAGCTTGTACGTACATGCCCGGTCCATCCTGCAGAACATTGAAGTAAATAACAATATTTAAGAGATTTTTTAAGGATGTTCTGGCGGTAATCAAAAACATACACAGGATATTAAAAATTTGACAGAATGTAATTTTAAGTATGATAAGACGAATAACGCAATTAAGATCGATTTACTACACTGTTTAAAAGTTATAGTAGTTTAAAGCTTGCACATTTTAACACGTCTTCTTATGGAGAATTGAAAAAATTCTAATTGAAACCTTATTTCAACACTGAAAAAACGTAGCCAAAAATATAAATTTTTTTCTATTTTTAGTAAACTTCTGTACAAAATTTATTAGTTTTTACTAATTCATTTCAGAGAGAAAAAAATTATTGTGTAAGAAAACATTATAAAAAGTAAAAGTGATGAATGCAACAATGCACTGAATACTAAATGTATGCACAAAAATAATGACAGTTTGAATTGGACCAATCAGATTGCAATTAGGTTGCCACGTCTTGTACTTTTAATTGTCATATTTTTTTCATATATTTATGCGTGTAAACGACTTATATTATCTTTTTCATAACATTAATGTTCTAAAGAGTGTTATTTAATAGTATTTTTACTAATGAACTCATTTATAATAATAAAATATTTAGTTTTTATTTCTGACAGATGAATTTAAATGACATTCACAAACAAAATTTTTCATATTAACAAATATATTCATTTTTTTTGCTACAATAACAGTTTAAATACAAAATAAGGTTTTAAACATAAGTACTAATATTGTTTATGTAGTTTAAAAACGAATTTGACTTTCCTACAAGCAATTAAAGTGGATAATTTACAATTTGATTTTGATCTTTCATTTAATTTAGATTTATATTGTTTTTACCTCAGATTGTACGTCCCATACATCCTTAAGTTTTAGTTACCTGAATGGTGTGCAACATCAACCGGCCAACCTAACGTTGTGAGAAATTGTAAAAATGAACTTGATACATTCGAAGCGTGCGTTACATTGGATATAATTTCATCGGCAGTTCTTTGTCCATCTCCAACATAAAATACATGAACAGTATCACAGGTTCTTACACTCATTCTATCTAAAGCTTTCAACCGGGACCAGAATTCAGGTAAAGAAGAATTCAATGTTATTAAAGTAGGTGCCGCTTCTTCCTAAATTCATAAAATCGTATTAGTTTGTCTCTCAAATATTATTGAAATCTGTTTTTACCTGGGATGGATCATCATACGAAAGAAAACCAAAATGTGATAAAAATAATCTTGTAGTTTGAAAATCGTGACATATACTAGGCGGGGTGCATTCTTTTAATCCATCTAATACGTGATCGTTTTTAAGAAACGTTGCTTCTAACGAACATTGTGTTTCCAATAATTGATTAAAAGTATTCTGTTCGTTATTTAAAAGAAATTGATCAGCACTTCTCATTGAAAAATCTCTAAAAATAGTTTTAAAGTTTCATTATACAACTGAAAGATTTAATAGTTGTTGAAACTTACGGTTTCATTTCTGGTATCCGTTCAACAGTTGCAGGGAAATAAGACTGATCTGGTTGTATCAGTGATGGAGGTTCGTGCATAGGAACAGGTCTGCTAGAAGTAAGTGCATGATATTTTGAACCAGACTTGTGCCTCGGTAGATGGCGCAATTGCATAGTCCAAGCGTTTCTTCCAAATGGACCTCTTATCACCATTGTTATCTAAAACAAGCAAATTATAATCAATATTTTAGCAGCATAGACATAGACATGGACAGCACATTTATATTAACATAATGGTGTAACATTTGTTCTTAACAGTGTACTTTGGAAAATATCTATATATTTTTTCTAAGAATCTGATTGGTAATTTACTACAAGTTCAGGGTAGTATTTCTGCCGTATATTTATTTATTTACGTACAGTCAATATTTGTAATGAAAAAAATTTAGGTAACAAAAATCATCACGTAATTATTTCATATGAACACGAATACAATATGCCAAGTATTTATGAAGGCATTATTATTTATGATTACATTATTGAAATAATTAGTTATATGTAAGGATTTGTAGCAAGATAAATACTAAAAACAAACAAATGTTTTAATTACAACAAATTGCTTATTTCGCAGCAATCATCTTTTTTACTAAATATAAAAAATCGAGGCAATTTACAAAAACCGTCAACTGATCTCATAGAAATCTGTAAAATTAGTAAATGGATTTTCTGAGAAAGTAATATTCTTGGTAGTGCAAATATTAAATGTTTATTAATAAAAAATAGTTTTAAACCAATTCCCATGTGGTTGTTAAGAAATGATGAGGTGAATTACATTAACAATCACATACAAGATTTAATTGATAAGATTTAAATTTTTTTTTTGATATTAGGTTACACTATGAAGCAACAAAAAAATATGAACAAGAAATTAGAATTAGGTCAAAAAATACCAAACTGATTTTATTTAAAAATCAGTAATTATTTTTAATAAATAAAATATTTTATAACGTTAGTTATTTTTGTCATTTAAGCCAAAAATGAAACAGACACTCCTGTATAAGTAAGGACAAGTATATTTCCAAACTACTTTTTATCTCTTTCTTTTGACACGGCTCTGTTTTCGAGTCAGATAAGCGGTCCATGTCTCTACGTCTATGGTTAGTAGTATGAAGCTTTGAATGTGCAGAAAACGCATAGTTAATAATACCTATGTAAGAAAACTTACTGTTGGTTGAGGATCCTGATCATTTCCTAACGATTTTTCAAATAAAGCTATAATTGTCGAATTATCAATTACAAAATAGCGAAATTGTCGTATCGCTAAATCAAGTTCACTTTCATTTCTTGGGAATGAATTACCGTATCTAAGAAGAGAAATTTCAGTTATCAATGATGAAATAGATTCAGCGCCGCACTCACTAGGAAAATAGCCAACCTAAAAATGTTACATAGTTAAATAAATTACTTTGCGAATTAATAATTGTGATTATAAATTTAACTACCTGTTCTATAATAACAGAAAGAAGATGTTCGGCAGATTCTTTAACACGCATTGAAGCAGGTTTCAATTGTTTGCCATCTTTCATACATATAGGCTCACCAGGTTTGCCGATAGATTTAGATCCGCTGACTCCTAGCTCTACCACTTCTAACGCAGTGTGCAGACAGTCTTTATCTTGAAGCAAGTATCCGTGAGCACACAGCCATGTAGCGCAACAATGAAACGCAGCAACGATTGTCGAATGTAGATCTTTAGAGTGAGCTTGTGGCGGTCGCCAACATTGTTGTATTATGTAGTCGCAGAGCCACTTGACTGCACGTTTGCATTCTATAGCGTCTGATTCTTTGATATGAACTCGCGACAGTCCGGCTAGCAGTTCTAATGCTGCTAACGATACGTTCAGATCTGCTTTCCATAAAGATATCAGTTGATGACATACTAAATACGTCGTACGAACAAATAAAGTATGTGCTGAATCTAGAAACAAAAATCCTCGTTTATGTTACTTGTTGCTATAGGCATGATGCCAATAACAAGGTATCATTGAAATTACGATTTTAAATAATGAAATAGGTTTAAAAAATTCTAAAAAATGTATTTATTTTTATATTAAAAGCGAGATTAATTTAATTTCTGTTAAAATAACAATGCAAAATACAGTAATCCGCCATGTTAAATGGAACACCAATCAGAGCGAATGACGTCACGCATCAGTAAACGTCAAAAAATCAGACAAATATCAATTCCTCCTACAAGATTATTAGGTACATACCTTATTTAAGAACTTATTTACTTTGGAATTCATTTTTAACACACAAAATAATTAAATTATTGTCTAACTCTGAATGTTTGATTATTGTTGACAAGGAGTGTGACGTCACAATTCTGAAATGTAACCTGCGAGCGTTTTGGCGTCAAATTCAAAATTAGTTTTAAAAGAGCCAGTTTTTGCGATTAAACCTTTATTTTCTGCAGAAATAAGTATTTTTTTGGAAATAGGAGACACGTAAGATCATCATAGAATAGGTTTTTAAAATCAGTCATCATGCCTATTAGAGTGCAAAAACTTTACCAAGTTGGTGTGAAATTTCTGAATCATGACTGGTAACTTCATCGGGTAAACTATGGTATATTGGTACTCCTGAAGACGCACTGTGTGTGCTGGTAGTATCTATAAAAGGTACACGCTGTAGATATAAATAAATAAATCAAAATGTAAATCACTAACCTGACGGTAAGTTAGAAGTGTTTTGTGTATCTTTAGCGTTAATATTTTCAGCATGAACAGCATCTTGAATGCTGGAAAGTAATCCTCCTAATAACATGTGTGTGTTATAAGAGTCGCTCTCAGCTTGCAATGCATTTATCATAAGATTCATTAGTCTTGGTTTTAATTGTACAAACGATACATACTTATTACTTTGGTGAAGTTCTCGTATGGTTAAATTACTAAAATGCAATGGTAAAGCTAACATTGAAAGTAACAAATGAATAGATGCCCTTCGTAACTCGACTTTAGAAATTGTGTTTGAATTTAATTTCAACTCTTTTTCAGGTAGAACTACTTCAAGAGCTGTTATTATTGACGGAATCAGAACTTGAACTCCATCAAGATCTAACCAAAGCAGATCAGAACAATTGAGTAAAATATTAGCCATAGTTTCTCCGCATTCTTTCTTTCTCGATGGTCTTAAACCATACTGTAATGCTAAATAAAACCTTGCTAAATATACAGTTAGAATTTCTTCGTTGGCTTTCTTAGAGCAGAATACACGACACAGTGTACCCATGGCTTCCGCTCTTCCAGATTCAAACAAAGAAATATCTTCTATATTTTTATTCATTTCGTCTAATGATTTATTCATATCACTTTGCGATTCTGTTCCCACGAAAGATGCCTCAAATAACCATTCTCCAAATAAATGTAAAATACTGTTGCATTTAGCACGATTCGCTGCTAGGGAATCACGCCAATCATAGAAGAAACAACTAGAATTGACGGCTACAAAAAAAGTTGTGTTTACACTTGATTTTTTTTATACAAATATAGTAGAAACCGGTTATAACGACATCGAAGGGACCGGTCATATTGGTCGTAAAAAGCGGATAGTCGTAATAACCGGTAAAAATACAATTATATGGGATTCAATTGGACGTTTATTTTGAGTTGATGTCGTTATAACCGGTTTCTACTGTAATTATTAAATTCTTACATGAAAGACTATGAAGACTAGATGATGGACCTGATGTATTAATACTTGTTTGTGGGTTACTAGAAGTAGAAGATGTCAAAGATGATTTAGGTGTTCCTATTACAAAGAGTTTTGACAGTTATTATAACTTTGAACTTATTAAGAAATGTTTAACTCTTACCTTTAGAAACTGACGGTGATGAAATACTTAAACTTGTTACTAATCTTTTTCGAATACTCGAATCTTGCTCTCTGGTTTTTACCCACTGTTTTAAAGAACTTTCACTTGATTCAACTGTTGTATGACCAATTCCTTAAATAATAAATATTTTATGAAAGTAATAATAATAAATTACAAGTTAATACACTTATCAAAATATTTTTGCAAAAATTATTCAAAATTTTGTAATGGCAGTAGAAACAGGTTATAACGACATCGAAGGGACAGGTTATATTGGTCGTAAAAAACAGATAGTCGTAATAATTGGTAAAAATACAATTATATGGGATTCAGTTGGACTTTTATTTTGAGTCGTTAAAACCAATACTTCATATTAACCCAGTGGTCCCCAACCTTTTTGTACCGTAGAGCACATTTTAGAATACCGGTTGGGCGGCGGGCACCATTTATTTTTACAAGGTGCCCACATCAAAATCGCGATTTTGATTCAGGCACTCAGGCGTTTCTCATGTCTAAACTAAAAAAGTAAGACATATGCTCTCGCTGACTTTTTGATGGAAAATTTTGTAATTTATACAAAAAAAGTTCAGATGCATTTTTTCATATATTTCTTAGTTCCTACGTAAGCCGTGACTGATAAAAAATGATATTCTTAAAACTTTGATCATTGTTTATAATATTGTTGAACGAATTTGTACAATGTTTGATATATGCAGAAATGTTTTTTATTAACAAATCTACATCAAAATATTTTTAGTTTATTTTTAGAATTAATGATAGTGATTTTTGTAATTGCGGACAGCGCAGAAAAAGATTAAATGGCTACATATTTTTCTGGCTGTACTTTCTGGTATACATTAAAATTGAGAGAGTAAATGTAAAATGATATAATATATTTATAAACAAATATTTTTTTCAAATAAATACGCTTGTATTTCTCTAATTAGTTACTAAAAATAAAAAAATAAATTACATAACATGTCTCTGAAAACTTATTTTTTTTTATCGTTCACAGTCAGCGGCGGGCACACGTAAAACAGTCGGCGGGCACAATGGTGCCCGCGGGCATAGGGTTGGGGACCACTGTATTAACCGATGTTGTTATAATCGGTTTCTACTGTATATGGGATTCAGTTGGACTTTTATTTTGACTCGTTAAAACTGATACGTTTTATTAACCGATGTCGTTATAACCGGTTTCTACTATATGAATATAAATATGAAATAGATAATGTCCAGAAAGTAATGGGAAGTAGATTTCAATCTTTAAAATAACTTTTTATTTATATACATAAAACTATATCCTTATTGCTTCCTTGCGATATCAAAGATACGAAAAGCTTTCTGATTGTTTTTAAATGAGAAAAAAAATTGTTCTCCGATTTCGAAATTTCAGTTTCAGGTCAAGACAATTACTTTTCGTTCTGTGTCTGTCTGCTTTGTGTATGTGTGTGTGTCTGTTCCCTGAATCCTTGTCACGCGCATAACTCATGAATCACTGAACCGATATTAATAAAACTTGGGTCTGGCTTGAGGACGGTTTCATTTAAAAATCTTTAAAATCGTGTGTAATGGGAAGGGGTGACATCTCAAAATAGTTAATTTTTCAAGATATATCATACATGAAATTTATGGAATATTTTACTTTTTGTAGAGCATTTGATTTTCTATAAAATAGGTCACTACAATTTTTGTAGTAAAATATTTCTTTATGATGTTTACGAAGATCTCCATTTACATAAAAAAATCGTTATTTGTTTCTTTAAATCAATATTTACTTTGATGTATTAAATGTCACATTAATAGCAGACAAAGTAAAGTTTAGATTGAAATTCTTAAAAAAAATTAAAACTATACGGTTTTAAGTATCACGTATGATTAAGAGAAATATTGAATAAATATTTTTAAATAAATCTGTATAAACAATAGCAGTTCATGTGTTGGTGTTTATTAAAATTGTTTGATATTATTGGTGAAATTGATATGAGGAAAAAAAACTGAAAATTAGATATTGATTGAAATGTTGTACCTAGAAAAGCGTCTATCAATGCAGAAAATCCTCTGACAGCCGTGTAAAATATTTGAGGTAAAGCATTCAAGCAAGGATGTTTACTTGGGTCAACGGCTTGGTCTTTACCAATAGCATATTGTAAAAACTTGTCAGTCTGGCTAATAACGGATGGTCGGCACAAATTGACTGGATTTCCAATACAATGTAGAAACCGAAACCAGCTTTGTGCGATACAATCATTGCTCATTTCTGTAGGAATTAGATTCTGTTCCTCGGAACCTAAAATTAAAAGTTTCAAATTAAAATTTGGCCAAAATGTAAACTGAGTTTGACTCTTACTGATTTTAACTTGCGGAAATGTAGATCCATACATGAAAGTTAACAATCGAGCAGTTAAAGCAAGTGTTATTCTATTCCATTGTTCAATGAGAGAAGGGTGATGACGCCATCTCATACATGCTTCCCTCATTGTTTTCCACAAAGGGGGGGCTGGGAAACATCGTGCACATGCCAAAATCCAAACCTTAAAATTGAACAAAGTAAGCAAGTAGAATATGTTATTTATTCCACTTTAAAAAACATGCAAACTCACTTTAAATAAAACTTCCAGTACTCTTTCAGATAACTGATCTCCAACATCGTCTTTTGAAATAGGGGGTGAGAGTAAGATATCATTAACGGCAACTAAAAACATCAAAATTGTATCCCACGTACTTCTCGTTAGAATCTGAGATTCCTGAGCTACATGTTGAACTGTGCGCAAAACTCTATGACAGAGTACTGCTTGTTTGTTTGTCGCATCTGTTCCTAAAATGGGAAAATAAAATTGTAACCAAACGAGTTAAAAACTAATACAATTCTCACCTTCATCTCTCCGAGGTACAAATAAATTCTGAAAATGAATAATAATTTTTCTTCCGTAAAGGTTAGGATCATCGCAAACTGGCTTTGGTACACTGACTTTAGGCGATTTATCTAACGCTGATAGCCATTCACAATATATATTTACACAATCCCTGATTGTATCGTGATCGGTTAAAGGTAACGTAAGTCCATAGCATATAACTTCCATGCACCACTGAACTTCTCTACAATATAAAAATATAGTAAAATTCAAAGGGACGTTCCTATTAGTTTAACTACAATATATTTACTTGTCTAATGATAGAGGACTTGGTTCCGATGCTTGCGTGATACCTAAATTAGAAGCCAATTGTTTAACTACTTGTACAGCTACATCTTTTCCGATTTGTGCATTTAATTTTCCTAAAACGCTGCTGACTTCCGATAAATTAGTTTGTATACCAGGTGAAAGAGAAGTCCATTCTGAATACATTGTTCTGTTCTCAGAAGTGTTCTGTTAAAATAATACATAATGCAATTATTTCACACGTTCACTTCAATTATTTTGTACATTGAATTTGCATAAATACCTTTAAGTTAACCTTGTTAAACAAACACAAATTCATAGATACCGAATTTTCTAAAATGTACACAATATTATCTTTAATTCACATCTGAAAATATAATTTAAATTTAATGATAACTCCAGAAAAATATATATAATTTAATTTCGAAATCTATATACATTTGATACAAGTATTTGTTTGACAATTGTCACTACACTCATCGCTTGATAAACCGACCTTTGATTAACCGGCAGCTTGGATGACCGGCGGACCAAACGCGCGATATGCCGACATTCTCCAATCCCCTCCATAATACTACCGTGATTGCTATCTCCGCGCGTAATTTAAATTCGCCAATCAACGTTGAGGTTGGCACGGTGGTGGGGGCCCCTCTCGACGTCGGTTTATCAAGCGGTTCAATTACCAACTTCGCCGGTTTATCAAGCGGTGAGTGTATATTTAATATGACGTCATGATACCACCTTTTATAGTAAACAAATTATCATAACATTATAATCCCCAAATGATTTTGTGAACTCGGCAGCTTGAGAATAATAAAGTCCCTAATGCTGGGTTTACACGTGCATGTTTCTAGTGGCGCCAGCATGCACGCCAGTGATACTTGAACGCCAGTATGTACGTGTAAACAGGCCCCTCTTTCCCACTGGGCACTCTGGGCACGTGCCCAGGGCCCCGCGATTGATAGGGGCCCCATATCACCAAACAATAACCGATATTTATTACCGAAAAACATACGATATTTATTTCGAAAAAATCAAACGATAATGACATTAATGACTGACTACAATACCTATACTTGCTTATTAGCTTTTGCATGCGCGAACCCCTTCTACTCTCGCCCGAAAATCAGGCTTTCCGGTTTCAGTACGTTTAGGATAAATTTAAATATATAAAAATGCATTGGGTGGCCAGTTTCTGGAAAACCGGGAAAAGTCAGGGATTTTTCCTAGACAGGGAATTTTCTGTAAAAATGCAAAAACCACATCACGTCAAGAAATTTTCCGCAAATATTTTGAAACAATTATCTATAAAAATTAAAAAAAAAACATGCAAAATTTTCAAAAAAGTTCTATTGTCAACAAATAATTTTTTTTTTATCACGTGATCTATTTTTAGTACTTTATAATCAATCAGAAGTGTATAGGTACCGCACACTTCATGCAGTTTGTTCACGGAGTACATTTATGTAGAACGTTTAATTTTAAAATAATCATTTTGTAGAGAATTTTGGTACCTTAAAATCAGTATTTTGGAAAAAATTGCAACAAAATTCGCAATGGTATTAAAGTTCGTTTTTAAAATTCCGTAAACTTTAATATATCGTGTAAAATATGCTTAAAAAATTATTTTAATAAAAAACGTAAAAATTCACCTGGAAAACCGGGAAAAGTCAGGGAAATTTGTTCCAGAGAAATACTGGCCACCCTGAATTTAATGGTAATTAGCACACCATCGGTGTGCTAATTATCTACATTGTTTTAAAAAAAATCATCAGTGAACTAGTTTTTCATATTCTTAATTTTTGAAGTGAAAACTTCTTTAGCTCTGTCAAAGTCATAGGGGCCCCATTGTCCTAATGTGCCCAGGGCCTCCAATAGGTTAAAGACGGCCCTGCGTATAAACCATGGTGTAAACGTTTACACGTAGTCCCACTTTTATGTCGCCATTTCATTTTCTGTTGTGGAAGTCTACTGTGCTTTTGCGATCGCCCCCCCCCCCCAAATATTATACCAGTGCCCCCCTGTGCAGCTTCTTTTAAATTAAAGATACTTTTGTCAATAAGATTTTTACTTTAAAAAAGGTGTAAATATTCAAATACTTGTCACTTGAGTAAAAATGATCACTAAAAATTTCTTTAAAAAGGAAATTAATACTAAAACATCTTTTATTTCCTTTACAAAGCTTACAATTAGTTAGATCAACAGCTTTAAAAAAGTTCTATACGACTTTTCTACACTTTACTATATTTTCAGCTAAAATCGTAGTTTACGTTTCATGAGCCTCTGTAAATTAAATATAAATGTCCACTTTTCAATTATTTCAAGTAATTAAAGTTTGATCGATTTTTATCGAAACTACAATAATTTGATGAAAAAAAATTTTTTTTTCACATTATTAGTTGCGTTTCTGAAATTTTTGTCGTTATTACGAAAGTTGGATATTGCACATTTTTTAAGGAAATTTTTTACATAGGTATTCCATAGTTTTTAAAAAATAGGTAATTAAACATAAAATATTTTTACTTATTTACAAATTAATCAATATAGGATTTTATTTTAAATATTATTCTTCAAGCTTGATTGTTCTCTGGTACTTTAATTACAAATACAACAGAAAAATAATAGTCACTATTGAAAGATAAAATGTGTAACATCTGTTAATGAGGATAAAATAAAAAATTAAATTATAATATTTAAGATACACGTACATAATAACTATAATAATTGGAAAACAACGATAAATATGTATTTACAAACCACGTTATTAAAAGGTCTTTCAGTATTCCCACGTGGCCGCTGATTGGTCAATTGTTATGAGGCGGGATACACAAATGCGCACCAGTCCAAGCACGAGATACCATCCACATCGGCGGTCATATTGTGACACATAAAATTGTATTACAGATAAACATGTGTCCGGAAACTCTTCGTGAGGGAGCTACAGACTCCCAAAGATTTTGACTAATATTGGTTTTTATTTAATATCTGGAGAACCTATTGTGATACAGCAATGAAAATTAATACATGGATTAGTAATAATACGTGTTATCGATTTCCAGTATCTAACAATGGTTATTTAGACCAGGGATGTATGGGGCCTGTGGGCCCTCTGATTTTTATCTAGTATTTTTTTGTTCTTCACTTTTTTCCTGTTTGGTATTTTTATAAGGTCATATGACACAAAATACACATAAATATAGTTTGTTAAGTTATCATAAGATCAACCGTTTACGAGAAATACGATGTGAAAGATAGTTTTGCAGAATTTAATTTAATACAGTTGCTAAAAATTACACAAAATAAATTTATATTCTTGTTCTATAATTAAAAACAAGAATAAATTGTATGTAAATATACCTAAAAAATGCATCCTTAACAACAGATAACATTTTTAGTTTCGTTTTTCAGTCAAAATTAAAGTAATAAAACTGGCTATAATTCTATAAGGAGTCATATTAAGAGGAATATTTACACCAACTATTTTTCTTATTTTTAGTACTAGAATAAGAATACAAATTTATTTTGTGTAATTTTTAGCATCCGTATTAAGTTAAATTCTGCAAAACTATCTTCCCCATCGTATTTCTCGTAAACGGTTGATCTTATGACAACTTAACAATGTATATTTATGTGTATTTTGTATTATATGACCTTATAAAAATACCAAACATAAGAAAAAAAGTGAAAAACAAAAAAATACTAGATAAAAATCAGAGGGCCCACAGGCCCCATACATCCCTGGTCTAAATAACCATTGTTTGATACTGGAAATCGATAACACGTATTATTACTAATCCATATAATAATTTTCATTGCTGTATCACAATAGGTTCTCCAGATATTAAATAAAAACCAGTTTCCGGACACATGTTTATATGAACTTTTTTGCTTGAAACATTTTTCTCAATCAACGGTTTAAGTTTGTTCCACCTGATATGACTCACCTGTATATCGAACAAGAATATAAATTTATTATATGTAATTTGAAGCATCCGTATTAAGTTAAATTCTACATGCTTTTTTCCATCGATATTTCTCGAAAACGGTTTATCCTATGACGAATAAGCAAAGTATGTTTTTGCGTATTTTGTGTCATATAACCTTAAATGAATGCCCAACTTTATAAAAAAATTAAACAACAAAAAATACTAGATAAAAATCGATGGGCCCACTGGCCCCATACATCCCTGGTCTAACAAATAATTGTTTAATACGAAAAATCGATAAAACTTATTATTACTAAACAGAATATTAAATTTCATAATTTTATCACAAAGGGTTCTCTAGATATTAAATAAAAACTCATTTTAAGCAAAATCTTTGGAGGGCTGTAGTTCCCAAACGAAAAATTTCCGGACACATGTTTATTGGAAGTTTTTTGCTTAAAATATTTTTCTCAATCTACTGTTTAAGTTTGGCACGACAGTGCTAAATCACCCTGTATAACAATACAAACAAAATGCAATAAATACATTCAATATTTATATAACTCAGTAATATAAATAACATCAATGAATGTAGCACGTCAATATCTGTAACCAAGCCATTGTAATTTGATCTCTTACTTATTTTTTTAAATCTAAAATGGCGCCTGCAGGGGACTTAAAATTTGAAATTTAAACTAAACAAAACTTATAAAAAATATCGAAGTGATAGATTTTCGAGGCATTGTGTCAAAGTTTAAGCAAATTGTACTAATTTTATTGTTTCCAAAAAAATATCGGCATATTGTTTGAATATCAGAAACAAAATAAAAATTTTACACTGTGAATTAAAAAACTAATTGGGTTTAAAGTTGAAATTTTGAATATTTTTGAAAATTTCTAAAATTCTAAATATCTCAGTAACGGTTAACATTTGTATAAGGCAATATTGGGTTCAAATGATTACTTGTTATCTCTACTATTACCCTATAATACATACCCGATAAGGATTGTATCGAATTACCCTGTATAGTCAATACTTTTCTTATCGCTAACGTAACTAAAAAATTAAATTAATTTTTTTAGAAATGATAATGTGACGATGAAAGGGTTGAAATATTTTTGTGTAATATTGTATACTACAATTATTAATTTTAGTTAATAGAATTTTTTTTTAAATAATGGGGTGGGTGGGAGGTGGGGCATTAACGGTTTCATTTTTTTTCGAATTTCGACTGTGCCTTTCGAAAGAGTATATGAAATCATGAATATTTTGTATTATAGATTTGTGGCAACACTGTCACACAATCGGCAAAACTAATAAATCAAAACAAACAAACACCATCTTTTGATAACTGCCGACAATAATAAAAAACAGGTGTTGCAACACGACCGACTCAACAGACAATAAACACGCACATCACCTTTGACGAATGCCGCCAACTAATGAGGATTGCGCAAGTATCAGAAAACCGTTACACATGTTTTCAACGGTCATCCAAAATGTGTTGGGGGTAAACATATAAAAGCTAGACGCGTGCCTTCAGGAAGATAAGTCGGATACATGACGCCAACGCGTCACAATATAACACCTCGTCACTACAACTAACCAAGTATCAATAAGTCGAAAACCAAACGCCATCGTGTCACAACATAACACGACAGTACTGCAACTATCAAGTATCAGAAGCTACAACAAACCAATTACCAAACGATTCCAGTACATTTCTACGACCACTGGAGTAGACAACAAAATCAAGGCGCCAGCAATAACAAAGCAGTCACGGCCAGAGAAGGACAGCACACTACCGTCACTCACTACCGTCACAATACACCTGCTGTGTTTACATGTGTACATTTGTATAAATATTATTTGATAACCTGTATATAAAATTTTACGTGGGAAGAATAAAAATATAAAACCACACAACTTATATTTATCATCCATTACCGTCCCACAGATTTTTAAAAAAATTCATTAGTTTCAGAGTTATTTGAAAAATATGATTATTTTGCACATTTTCATAGGGGTGTTTCACCCCCTTAACCAATTTACTGCAGCTACGATAATTTTTATCTTACTTACCTTGACTCCCTCTAACTAAATACAAAATTTAAACTCGATCAGAATTTAGACACTTAGTCTCTCGTGCATGGAACTTGGACCCCTCTGTTCCTTTGACCAATCAAATGCATGGAACTTGGACCCCTCTGTTCCTTGCAGCACACAGACATCACACATACAACTGCAAGCATATGATTGGTCAAAGGAACAGAAGGGTCCAATTTAAGTTCCATGCACGAGAGACCACCCACTCGACATACCCCGGAGACTCTTGTGTCATCTTCTGACTATACCTTCATGTAATGCACATTTTTTATGAAAATAGAAAATAAATTTAAATAAAATTAACTCCTGGAACCAATAATAACGGAAAAAATTTATAATGTTATTATTTATTTAAGAATATATAAAAATTACAATAGATATAACTAAATAAATACAATTTTAATAGCACATAACCACAACAAATAATTAATGTAAGACTGTTTACAATCTATGATAATATTCAAATCATACAATTTGTTGAGTCAAAATATAACTCCCCAGAGTGGGGATGGTCTCTCATGTTCGAATCAGTGACCAATCTGCGGCCGCGCGGAAATATATTGCTGCGTACAAAGTTCTGCGCAGTATATCCGAAAAATGCGGACCGCCTCCTCTAGGCTCCGTTTTTTGGCCTACTCCTTCCACTCATGTTTAACCTCCTTATTGTATCTTCATGATTCAAATATACGCCCGAGGCCAAAAATCACAATATTATAAATTTAATGTGATACGTATATAGGTATATTAGAATATTACCAGTGCCGGATTTACCAATAAGCAAAAGAAGCAATTGCTTAGGGCACCCGACCATAGGGGGCACCATGATGGGGCGTCATCGTAAAATTGGGAAAAATTTTGGTGAGGAGTTAAAAAAAAAAAGCTCTTCAGAATATTAGTAACTTTTTTTTGTTAAAAAAGCTAAAAAAAGGTCTTCAGAATTTAAACGACTAAAAAAAAAGGTCGTCAAAATTACAAAAGGGGGCCTTTTTATAATTAGTGCTTAGGGCACCACATAGGGTAAATCCGGCACTGAATATTACACTCGGGTTTTAACGTGCGGAGATAGTTGGTCCCCCTTTCGGTCAAAGACAAGTACTATTTGTTATATTTGTGTTCAACATGTACTTATATTTTCAAAAATATCAAATCTGCAAGCTATTATGTATATAATATTGAAATATCTGTAAAATTTTGTAATAAAGATATTGTAACCATTATTAAGCAATGCTTGAGAAGTTTAAATTTCAAAAAGCGCTAAAAAAATTAGTTAGTCTTGAATTAAATTTTTTTATTATATTGATTTTTTTCTATAAACATGTAAAAACAATTAAAAGGCGTTAATTATGTATGAGTTTATGTTTATTCATATAACATTTCAATTTACAACTATAGTCACATAGGTCGCATTTAAAAGGTCTTACATTAGAATGTGTTAATTTATGTCGATTCAAATTATCATTTAGTGTGCAACTATATTCACACTGATCGCATTTAAAAGTCCGTTTATCAGAATGTATTAATTTATGTCTATTCAAAACACTTTTACGCTTGCAATTAAATTCACACTGGTCGCATTTAAAAGGTCTTACATTAGAATGTGTTGATTTATGTCTATTCAAAACACCTTTTTGCTTGCAATTAAATTCACATAGGTCGCATTTAAAAGGTCTTTTATTAGAATGTGTTAAATTATGTTCATTCAAATGACCTTTATGCTTGCAACTATATTCACACTGCTCGCATTTAAAAGTGCGTTTATTAGAATGTGTTAATTTTGATTTACATTTAATTTCGTCATATTTATAAATAGTTTTGTTTTTATCACTGTTGTGTTTTGTTTCTTCACAGATATCTTGATTTTCTTTCGGCTCATTTTGAATGTCGGTGTCTGCTAGAGTTTCTTCTTTAACTTCCACGTCTCCCTGCAGAGCGAAACAATACAATGCAGGTTATCTGACAATACTATGTACAGTAGAAACCGGTTATAACGACATCGAAGGTATCGGTCATTTTAGGTCGTTAAAACCGATTGTCGTAATAACCGATAATTACATTTTTTAAAGGTATTTATCGGAAAAACTAAAAATTTCATGAGTATGCTGAAATTTTGTGAAATTCACCGTTTGTGAGCGAAGATATCGTCAAAATATATTAGAATAAAACCTAACCTTTACAACAATCCATTATGCATTAATATAACAAACAATACTTTTTATTGTAAAAAAAAACTATATATTAAATAAAACGGGCAAGTGCGTGTTTGGTACGCACATGATAGGGTTCCGTAGTCATTCCCACTACGATTTATAAAAAAGATTTTTTTTTCATAATTTTCGTAACCGAAGGGTTAAAATCAAAAAGTCATTTGACTTTTATTATTGCATTTTAGGAGACCTATCAAATGACACCCCACTCAATGGGGTAAATGAAAAAAATGTGAGTTCACTTTTCAATCTATGAAAAGGGGGGTCCAAAATATTTTTGACAATGTTCGTTATAATTTTCAGTGAAAGTACTAATTAAAAGCTACATTCTGATTTTTTTCAGATTTTTTGAATCGATAGTTTAGAAAATAGAGGTGGGGGACGCTCTGACAGCGACATTAAAAAGCAAATATATCGCGACTGAAGGGTTAAAATCAAAAAGTTATTTGACGTTTTATATTGCATTTTACGAGACCTATTAAATGACACCCCACTCAATAAGGTAAGTGGGAAAAAAATGAGAGTTCACTTTTCAGTCTATAGAAGGGGGGTCCAAAATATTTTTGACAATGTTCGTTATAATTTTCAGTGAAAGTACTAATTAAAAGCTACATTTTGGAATTTTTCAGATTTTTTAAGTTGATAGTTTAGAAAATAGAGGGGGGGGGGACGCTTTTTTAACGACTTTGGAGAGCAAATACATCGTGATTAAAGGGTTAAAATCAAAAAGTTCTGATACATTTTTTGTTGCATTTAGGAGACCTTTCTAACGACACCACACTCCAAGGCGTTTTTCTGAGGCAAATAGGTTTGAAAAAAATGTCTCCAAAATGTGAAAAATGGGTTTTAAAGCGCATGTCACATACATTCCAAATCTTTTTAAATTAAAATCGTAGCTGCTTCGATGGTTAAAATATCGACTTTCAATGATTTGTAGCTATTTTGTTATAAAAAGACCGCTCTTTTAATTGTTTTCATCACTTGAACCTGAATATATTATTTTTTTAAATAATAAACTTACTTTAAATAAAAAAATAAACAATAATAATTAATAGAATTAGTAGAAAAATCGAAAAAATTAGATATGTTTTATAATGTTGATGACAGTTTTGACACTAATGAATCTGGTACCATACAAGAAGAAAGGCCTATAGTATGGACAAATGCTCATAAAATGATTGAAACTGTGGTTTCTGCAAGATATTTAATAGGCGATTATTCTATTAAAATTATGATTGATGGTGGAAAAGGTTTTTTTTTAAATATGTACATATGAGCATTTTTCAGAACACAGACACAGTCGAAATCGATATATAAGTGAAGATAACAGCATTAAACATACAAGCGTTAATAAGTTGATCATTTTATGTATTGTTCCTTTGATCAAAGAAACTTATAACAATATTCAATTTTTATTTGAATTAATAAATTTAAACGTTATTTCGTTTTTGCTAGTTGCTGATTTTAAAGTTTTATTAATTATTAATGGACAACAGACAGCAACATCCTCTTACCCATGCCCGTACTGTTTTATTCCTTTGCAAGCCTTGAGAAAATTTGAAGATAGTTTTATAGTGTTAATAATGATACATTAAGAACTTACAGAGATTTACGAAAGGATTATGACCGCTATTGTTCGCTTGGTAAAAAACAAAAAATTAGTAAAAGAATGTAACAACACTATTAATTATCCTCTTGTAGATGAAAAAGATGAAATGCCAGTTATTCAAAAATGTATTAGGTATACCAGAATTACACATATTATTGGGACTTGTTAATCATTTATTTTAGGATGGTATAGTAAAACTTGTCGATAAAGAAAGATCAGGAGTTTAAATATCAGCTCTCAAAGTTATTATGGTGATTGTTTCGAAGGAAATGCATGGAAAACTCTTTTAAAAGAAGCGAATAAATTAAATAATATCGATATTCGCGGAGATCTAGGACCACTACCAATGGTACCTTTCATTTCATCATTCAAAGCTATAAATAAAATTTTTCATGGGTATTTTGCTGTGAGACAATTTGAACCAATTGAGAATTTATGTAGTTACATTCAAGAACTTGAAAAGTCTTTGAAAAGCACTAATTTAACAGAAACTCTAAAAGTACATGTTGTATTAAAACATTTACTGGAATGTTTATAATTTTTAGAAAACAGTAATTTAGGTGTCTGGTTTGAACAGCCTGGGGAATCGGTGCACAAAGATTTTATGAAATTTTGGGAACGTCGTAAAATTGACTGCATTTCTTCTGCTTCATATGCAAAAAATTTTAAAGCAACAGTTATTGAATTCTCCTCGCTTCATTTGTAAATTAGATAGTCCATGTATGCATTTATAAGATTATATTTTATGTTTTCAAATATTTTTGTGACATAATGTCACAAAAATTAATCCCAAAAATAAAATAAGTTTTATAACTTTTATAATAGTAACATTATTCGTTAAAAGATTCAGAATAAATGAAAGTGTTTTGTTTTAATAATTTTTATCTCTTTCAAACAAAAATATTTGAGGAAGGGTAAAACGAACGGTAAGTACAGAAGTCGAAAAATCATGTTTTTATAACAAAATCATTGAAAGTCGATATTTTAACCATCGAAGCAGCTATGATTTTAATTCAAAAAGATTTGGAATGTATGTGACATGCGCTTTAAAACCCATTTTTCACATTTTGGAGACATTTTTTTCAAACCTATTTGCCTCAGAAAAACGCCGTGACTCAATGGAGTAGGTGAAAATTTTTTTTGAAAACACTTTTCATTTTATGAAAGGGGGGTCTAAAAAATTTTTATTTTCAAAAATCTTATCATTTCTGTTTTTGGGTCGTCAATCTACGACCGTATACCAAATTTCATGTTATCTCAAAATTTTTGAAGACGGACGGACGGACATGGAGAAACTATAAGGGTTCCTAGTTTTCTACGGAACCCTAAAAAAGGAAACAAAAGACGGTCCGTCGTTAAACCGATAAAATTCTTCGAAAATATTGTAAACAGAAAGTCGTTAAATGCGGGTATTTTGTTGTAAACAATGAATTAATTTTTTTGTGTGTATTTCCCGGGGGCCCACAACCTTGCTTTAATATTTTAATCTTTTTAAATTGATTGGACTATGTATTTACATAACGAAAATAAAAATGTCAATACGATTGTTTTAGAACCGCTGTTTATTTTAGTTTGACATTTACGCATGCGCATCGCACGTCATGTCTTTTCAAGCCAGGCAATTCCCGCCAAAACTATTTTACTGTAAAAAATATTACTTTAATCGCTCAATATTAACATTGTTTTTCATTACCTGATATTCTTGTTTATAATATTTTGCAAATTCATCATAAGTATCAATATCTTGCAGTAGATCGGATTCATCGATTTCTTCTTTTATATCTTCTTGTTTCACAGGAAACATTTTAAACACTTTCACTTGTTCAATCTTACATATAATAAGTAAAACTACAACTCTGGACTATATTTGAGAACTATCAGAAATTATTAAACTTATTAGGATCACTATTTATAGAATTCAACAACTATAAGTACATATTAATTATCTGTCACTCGTTTCTCGCATTTAATGGAGATTCAATGGCGGAACACCTTAGAGTTATAGAACGGACTGAGCCTTCCCTATCCAACTGTGTAGTAAACTTAGAGCATATATCTACTAGAGGAAGCCTTGCCGCTCGGTCATGCAAAACAAGTCTGCGAGAGAGAAAACGCCATAACGGGAAGCACTTGCCTCTCTCCACCGACTAATCAGCACGCGAGGCGAGAGAGAACGAATGTAGCGTTATGGCACTTTCTCTCTCGCACGCTTGTTTTACACGACCGAGTGGCAAAGATATAAAGCGATAAAGTAACCAATACCTGTCTTATAACGACAAATTAGTCGTCACAGAAATAAAGTGCCCGTGCCTCGCTCATTGAAGACGGGGGTGGGTTAAAAAAGATAAAAATAAATAAAATAGAAATTATACCTAAAATACGAATTTTAAAATTTAATATGGGCGCCACGTGGTCTTTAATCAGAGGTACCACAAAACTCCATTGATTTTGTTGACTTCTGTAGCGGGGAGAATTTTATTATAAAAGGATCAATAATTAATAAAACTACACTCAGCGTTCTATAATACGACCATCCACAAGACGTCTGATCCATAAGACAATGTTCTAACAGTTCTATAAGTACGTCTTTCCCCAACTCCCACCATAATACCATTGTGACTGCTATATTTCAGCGCGAAATTTAAATTAACAAATTGACGTTCAAGTCTTCTATGTAGTTGTAGATTTTACACACAAAACTTGTGTTTTGGTGTGACTCAATGTGGAAAAAAATAAAATTCAATACAAATTTTCGTTGAAATTGAAATATAATAAATAGTAGGTATAAAAAAATGTGTAAGGTACATACATTTTATTTAAAATTTGATAATTTGAAAACGATAAAAAAGGAAATAACAAAAATAAATTATTGGCATATGATTGTATAGAAATCTATACATTTTTCATCCAGTATTAAAGCAACGAATAACAATTGTCTAGAGTTCAATCCTAAAAAGTCAACAAACCAGGATCTCGTTCACCAACAGCGCCATTTTTTATATTACATACGTACACAGAACCACGGGTGTTCAACTCAACGTTAAAAAATTTTGATCGCTATATGTGCTGCCGCCTGGCGACTGTTGAACTAACTATACCATTCCGTAGCGCGAAATTCAAATCCCTTTTCATTCCAATATATATTTTGTATTATACTCAACAGTTTAGATGCAAAATATTGCAACTACAATAAAATATATCACCAAATATGATATAATTTATTGTAATTACAATATTTTGCATTTAAACTGTAAATCTGTAATGAAAATAATTGAAATAAAACAAAATATTTTTACAAATATTTATTATCATTTTTTTCTAGAAAGCATGCAAACATAAATATATTATATAAATTGGAAAAACAAAAAAAATGTTAAATTAATTAAAAGATTAACTATAATTAATACAATATCTATCATATTTAATTAAGGTATTTCTCTGGAAGCAACAAAATCAACAGTGAGCTCAGATTTTATAAATAAATAACAGAGTAAAAGAAGTTCCATTAAAAATTCTGAAAACATTGCGAGTACAATTTCTATAGTTGCATTGTTAAATACATTTATTTTATTTTGATATCTTTTGCTCGTAGGTATTATATCATTTGAGGATTTTATTTGGAGCTTCTTTTACTCTTCTGTTATTTATTTACAAAATTTGGACGTACTCTTCAATTTAAAGCTCCTTTAGCACTAAATGCTCCTTTAAAGTAAATTTGGTGTATTACAAACGTGATTTAAATCAATATTTCAGCTCTCAATGAAAGATAGACATAATATACGTTGTAATGAAATACTGCAGATAATTTAAAATCTATTTAATTAAATGTGTTATGCTTCGATCTGTTGATAATATGACAGTTAGTTAAAGGAGCATTTTGTTAAAGCTGATAATACTGGGCGTAAGGCCACAAAAAGATTTAATGGAAATCAGATTTAATCAAAACTGGATATTGTTCAGATTTTAATCAACATTGAAAGCGAAATATCAAATGAGATAATAAAATATGCTTAATCTTGGTAACAAGCATTGTGTACAAAATGTACACATACAATGTCTGTCATTACTAATAACACTGGTCCAGATATTATAGTTTTCTCAGAATTATTGTTGTCCGGTACATCATTCTGATGATGGGTCCTGATTAAGGCGTTTTCATTATCCTGACACCTGACGATTTAATCTCTTGCCAAACGTTCTTCACAGCTTGAATCGTTGCCCCACCATCCTTTGAGTGAAAGTGATCGATAGGAACTGTCATTCCGGTTAAAACTCCAATTTAGAAGATTCTGTTCTATCTGTCCAGAATCTGTTCATATAAAATAAAATTTAAAATTAGTGAACCATAAATATTGTTGTTTTAAAATGTTTTTATAAGAAATATCTATTATTTCAATATATTACTTTATGTTAACATACCTTCAATGTTCGGATTCTTCAGTAACAAAACAAGATAGAACATTCTGCCACTTTGGAGTCTTTTCTCTGCAGTTTATACTGTCGAACAGATCATTCATCATCTTCACAAATTCAGCGGGTGGCACTGTAATCATACAATGAATAGGTATATATGATTATATATTTATATTATAAATAAAACACATCACTAACATTTAAGTAATGTGTAAATACAAAAAATATATTTCAAAATGAAATTGTATTTCATAATTTTTATTAGTACTTATACTTTTTTTTATGATTATATGTAGGTATATTCAAAATAATGGTAAAAATCATATTAATTTTAATTTGTGGAATTTATTTGCACCATAAACTATCTTATTTGTTTTATTTCCTTTACTTTTTTGTTTCGTGCCCCTAAATCTTTATGCTTCATACATAAGAAACAATCATATTAAATTAAATATAAAACTATTTCAATGAAATTCAGTTATTTTCAACTTATGTATTTTTTTAATTTCAATATACATAATCAATTAAAATTCAAAATAAAGTTTTACTTACTGATATCCAAATTACGACGTAATGTATGACATTTTACTCCAATTTGTTCTTGATTAATTATACACACTTATTGTTAGCATAAATGTTTATTTTTATTAGCACTAAACTGATCAGACATACTTATTCAATTTAAAGTCGAAACCACAGAAAATACTGTCGAAACACAGTTAAAATAGTTTTTAGCACAAATACTTTTGCAAATGGCGTCAATGATTCTGAAATGTTCCTCTTACCGCTCGCCCTCCTCATCATAATGGTATGACTTTTTAATACTAGTGCTGCCATCTAGCACTTGTTGAACCTTACTAAGAACGACGTTTACATAAAAAAATTTCCTCATTCTCAGTCGGTAACAGTTGGACCCCCGTGCACAGAACATTTGTATTTGTCAACTTTTAGGCGTGGTGGTGGGGGCTCCTCTAGCCGGCGTCTTGTGGAATTATTGAATTATTGAGTGTAGCATATAAATAAAATGATTTATCTTGGTAAATAAGTAACTACACTCAGCGTTCTACATAACGTCGCCATTTGTAATTCAATAATTCCACATAACGCCGGCTAGAGGAGCCCCCACCACCACGCCTAAAAGTTGACAGATACATAAGTACAAAGAATGGCGTTGTTGGTTTCTTCATTTCTTTCATAAATTTATCCAATAAAATGTTAATTTTCTTTTGCAACTTTGATACTCTAGAACTCTAGACAATTGTTATTCGTTGCTTTAATACTGGATGAAAAATGTACAGATCATATGCCAATAATTTATTTTTGTTGTTTCCTTTTTTAATCGTTTTCAAATTATCAAATTTTAAATAAAATGTACCTTACACATTTTTTTTATACTATTTATTATATTTCAATTTCAACGAAAATTGTATTGAATTTAATTTTTTCCCACATTGAGTCACACCAAAACACAAGTTTTGTGTATAAAATCTAAATAGACTATAACATCAATTTGTTAATTTAAATTTGGCGCTGAAATATAGCAGTCACAATGGTATTATGGTGGGGGTTGGGGAAAGACGTTCTATAGAACTGTTAGAACATTGTACTATGGAACGGTCGTACTGTGGATGGACGTTTTATAGAACGCTGAGTGTAAGTAAAACGATGTAAATAAAAATTATAATTGCACAGATTCTTAATGTATAATAGTTCGTGATAAAATAAATTAATAATATTCTGGTTATCCTTATCTATAATGTAAAATTTTGGCTAACGCCTCTCGAGAACTAATGGGGTGACAAAATTAACACGAGAGCGCGATGTCAAAATATAGATTGAAAGAGTGTATGAGCGGCAATCAGGCTAAAGTAGCCGGCCACTAACGTTGAAAATAAAAGGTCAAAATCGCGTGCTCTAGTACTATTTTCTCACTCTTCAGTGCTACCTAGCTAGTAGAGAAATAAAGGGCCGATAGATATGATTTAAATCGACGATAAGAAAATAAGCTGATGGATAAATAAAAATTAAATAACTACAAAAATTCTGATCTGGGATTATACGCGAATTCGTACCCCTTTGTTTCTCGTGTACATAGCATAAGTATAAAATGATAAATTATAAGTAATAGTAACTGTACCTTGTAGGTGGATGTCGAGATGTGGCCACACCAAGAGGGTTCCTAAAAGAAACTGTTAGTCAAATTTTATTCTTAATCCTATGTTATACAAACTTATTCTAATTAATGAACTAACAATAACAAAACAAAACTTTAGCACTTAGCACTAACAATACGCACAACACACGTCGATTATTATTATTGATATATAACTGACTGGTTAAGCACGAATTTATTAGTGGTCGGCTTTCGCGGTGCTCACTCCGCACAACACTTTAACCCATTAGTGCATAATGTGTCTTATAATGGACGTCTAGATTTTATTTTTTTTAATCGTCACGTTTGTAAGTCTGGACTTGTTTGTATGTAATTGTTGTTCCTATATTGACAACAAACAAACCCATTACAGTAGTTAAGTACATTTTGATTTATGAAGTGTTTTAGTGCCAATTAAATGGATCCCAATTTATACTCTACGCGAAACGGGGGGTTAGTATTTTTTTTAAATATAATACAATTAAATATTGTGATTTTTGTAAATGCTATTAGTTTTATATGATTATCTAGAATATTTTTTAACAATGAAATATATATTTTTCTTTTTATTTTATTACAAAAAATACGTTATTTAGTTGCATCCCTTACAATAGACACTATGCATAGTGACTATAAAAACTTTTTCCAGATTATCTCTTCATCAGAAGAATATTACAACGTCCGAAATAATTACTTTATCTATATGCAGGAAAATCTAAAAAAAATATAGGGGGTGGGGGGTGATGACTTTATGACCTAGACCTTACCAGATTGACCAAAAAAGTAAGGGCACTAGGTATTTTTTTTCACTTTTAGCTATTTTGGATAGTCATGTCCATCTGTAAATTTTCAATCTATTAGGTCTCCCCCCCCCAAATATAAAATATATTTTTTCACAAGTACATTATAGAATCGGATATTACATCTATTTTCTCGATGTCAGGGGGGTAAGTATCCCAATAGCCCCCCCCCCCCCCCTGTAGATGCTCATGCCTGTAATGGTGTGGGGTTCTGTAATTATGAAAATCTCGTACACTCGGTATTATTCTAAACTCTGTGGAGCTTTAAGTACACCCATGCAAGGTTTTTTTTTTGTCTATATTTCCGAAAATAGTAAAATATAATTCACGCCCTTAAAGTAAAACTACTATTTCTTACAAAAATGATGAAAATAAAAAATCGAAACAACAAAAATTGTTACACCGTCAGGGAACACCCATAAACCACGTAACGTTTTTAGGGGGGAGGGGGGTCCAGCTAATTGAAGGATTTTGTTACATGGGGGGAGGGGAGCCAAAAATTTTTAGAAAAAGGCGTTACGTGGTTTATGGATATTCTCTTAGGCGCGCGACATACATGCGTAGACCAGCCGTTTTTAATTCGTTATAACTGAAAACACCGGGCTAAAAAATTGCAACTAAGTAACTGATAATATGTAAGAATTCATAATCGACAGTTACTCAAAAGGGTACGTGCTCAGATACAACGTGATTTTTATTATTACAGTTTTTATAGTAGTGGTCTACGCATGTATGCCGCGCGCCTAACGGAGGGTTAAGTACCCACAATGCATAGAGTCCATTTAAATGGACATGCGATATTGGCTAATCTAACAATAATTAATTTTTTTTTTATCTAGAAAACATTTTTTTAACATTAAAATAAAACGTTTTATAAAATCAAAACATTTCATTTTGAAAAAATAAACTTCATGCACTAATGGGTTAACTGGCCGCGTAACTTTATGGGCGCAATTGGGTGGGCGGTAAGGGCACTAAAATGGCAGCGACGTCCGTGATACTCCTATCGTTCCCCGTCGCACAGTGGTTTAAAATCATACTTTTTTGCGCGAAATTTCGCTTCAAGCCAATTTTCAACCAATTTTAATGAAATTACTCTCATTTGAAAGGTAAGTAGTTGTAGTTTCTGAAAATTACCCCAAGAATAGTCAGTCCACCCTTATAACTACTCTTTCATCCCCTTAAACCTGAAAAATCGATGAAACATTAAATTCGTGATTTAATAAATCTAGTAAGATAATATATAGTGAACATATATATAAATCAATTTGTTTGTTTGTTTGTTTTTGTAAGTCAGTATTTCTTCGATATCTATTTTGTTTCATAATTAGAGAAAATTTTTAATTTTTAATGATATTATAAGTAACAATACACATTTAAACTTATATTAAAATATATAGTGTGGCTCCGAAAAAGTTGTATCATTACAGGGTGAGTCGATAATGCGTATTTCTTCGATAGCTCCTCTCTTTTAAGACATAGAGAAAAAAATTCAAATTATTACTGATATTATAAGTACAAATGTACATTATAAAAATGTATTGAAATATACAGTGTGGGCCCGAAAGAAGGTGTTTCAAAAATTTCATGTATTTTTTAATGGGATGACCAATTTATTTCTACCTTATTTAACTCTTGTATAGAAGGTCTATAAAGTGGTACACCGGTTTAAAAAAAAATTGGGGGGGGGGATATGAGATAATATATTTTTTTTTTAATAGTTGCAGTTTTTTAAGGAAAACCTTGTATAAAACTAAAAAATTTCATAGGATTGCTAGTGATGTATAGTTTGAGCAAATGTCACACCAAAACACAATAAATCCCAAAATTAGTTTTCAAAACAATGTCGATTTAAAAAAAAATCTCATATCTCCCCAATATTTAAACTAGCTGTCGGATCCAATTTTACCCGGGGATATAAAATTAAACTATATAACGTATAATGCCGTGGGGTGCGATCCTTTAGGTCCACACAATCAACTTCCAAACATGGTATGACTAACAATACTTGAATACTGATTATTTATTGTTTCCATAATTAATATTACTATGTTATAGTTTGTAAACATTTTTTTTTTAATATGTATATGAAAAATTTTAACGGAATTTTGAATTGCATTTGTTTCCATGGCAACATGAATTATTAGACGTCTTTATTAGTATGAAATTCAAATTTTGATGGTGGTTTTCATCTCTTTAATGGCTGTTTGGACCCATATAAAAAATAAATACTGAGATACACGTTTTATTATTTGTATTGTATAATATTTATTCTATGTTTCGACTAAATCCGATCAAGAAAAAAAATAAAAATGAAAAAAACACCCTTTTTACCCCCGTAGGGGTTGAATTTCAAAAAATCCTTTCTTTCAGATCATATTCACCTCAAGATGCTTCGATTAGCACCCCAACGAAGTCAATAGCATTTTTTGTTCGCGAGATTTCGTCCCGGAAAAAAATAATAAATAAATTGGTCATCCCATTAAAAAATACATGAAATTTTTGAAACACCTTCTTTCGGGCCCACACTGTATATTTCAATACATTTTTATAATGTACATTTTTACTTATAATATCAGTAATAATTTGAATTTTTTTCTCTATGTCTTAAAAGAGAAGAGCTATCGAAGAAATACGCATTATCGACTCACCCTGTAATGATACAACTTTTTCGGAGCCACACTATATATTTTAATATAAGTTTAAATGTGTATTGTTACTTATAATATCATTAAAAATTAAAAATTTTCTCTAATTATGAAACAGAATAGATATCGAAGAAATACTGACTTATGACTCAACCTGTATATATGTAGGTAAGTTCACACCTGTTTATACATACTGTATAGTGATGTAACGAATATTCGCATTCGCATTCGCGAATATTCGCATTCGCATTCGCGAATATTCGCACATTTTTAAACATTCGTATTCGCATTCGCATTAGCACATTTTTAAACATTCGTATTCGCATTCGCATTCGCAGTTAAAGTTGCGAATATTTTTGCGAATATAATATGATGTATTAACAAATAAAAATATCAATTTTAATCAGAAGACCGTTTTTTTTTCGACAGCTAATATTCGCAATCGCATTCGCATTCGCGAATGTTTAAAATCATACATTCGTTACATCTCTAATACTGTATAATAGTACCAACAAATTGATTTATATATATGTTCACTATATATTATCTTACTAGATTTATTAAATCACGAATTTAATGTTTCATCGATTTTTCAGGTTTAAGGGGATGAAAGGGTAGTTATAAGGGTGGACTGACTATTCTTGGGGTAATTTTCAGAAACTACAACTACTTACCTTTCAAATGAGAGTAATTTCATAAAAAATGATTTTAAACCACTGTGCGTCGTCTAGGTTCCTTTTAAGAATTTCTCCTTCGTACTACTGAAGTGAGTCTAGATGGACCTCCAATTCTAAACTCTCTACAATTCTCCAGGACCTCCTCAACAATCGGATTTAGCTACTTATTTTGTGTCTACACTTATCGCCTACCGTATTACCGACTGCTGGTTAACGCTGTACCCCGACTTGCAAGGACGGGTGTACTTGCCGTTACGTCAGATCTTAGTTTATAAGAGTTAAAATCGCTTGCCGGAAATTATATACAAATAAATAGTGATATGTATGAACATTTCAAGAAAATATTCTGTACATCTCGAAAGATTTGAATATTATAATATTAAATAAAATTAAAATTACGAGCAGGGCAGGATTAAGGAGGAATAAAACAAATAAGTAAAAATAAACCGTTACAGTCTCTTTCACGTCACAGGTTTGCAGTCATTACACTCATTACAGATCTACAGAAAAGAGACAGGCATTGACTATATATTCGCTTTGTCTCTTTAAAGAGAATGCTCAATTTTGTGAGGCTATTGCTCACAAGGGAACCTTTTCAGGTCAAAAATTCGTATCGAGTTTAAACTTTGTATATAGTTAGAGGAGGTCAAGGTAAGTAAGAAAAAAAATTATCGTAGCTGCGGTAAAACGGTTTAAAGGGGTGAAACACCCCTATGAAAATGTGCAAAATAATAATATTTTTCAGATAACTCTGAAACTAATGAAGATTTTAAAAAACCTATAATTTCAACTTTTCATGATTTTTTATGCTCTTTCGAATGGCGATAGTCACAATTCAAAAAATAAAACCGTTAACCCCCACCTACCCCATTATTTATTACAGATTTTTTTTCTATTAACTCAAATTAATTGTAGTATACAATAGTAATCCAAACCATATAAGACATATTTCACAAAAAAATTGTTTAACCCTTTCATCGTCACATTTTCATATTTCGAAAAATATTAATTTAATTTTTGTATTACGTTAGCCGTTAGCGATAAGAAAAGTATTGACTATAGTTGAAAAGTTACCAATTTAGAAGGATATTTACATTTCAGGACCCCTAGAATCCAGTAAATTTTTTTTAGCGCAAGTTAGTCTAGAAAACGGCCGGTTAAAATCGTTATTAGTAACTTGTTTCTTGTATTAGTTCGATTTAATTTATGTGAATTCAATCCAGCTTCAAATATGAATTAATTTTGAATTTTCTTCGAAACTAATAAAGATATAAATAAATGTTTACTACAGCATTTTCTTGATTTTTTTAAACTATTTCGAATGATTATAGTCGAAATTAATAACTCCTGCCGTTTTTGAGATCATTTGGTTAATTTACCGGAAAACCACCGACTAACATTTGGCATTTGTATGTTGGGATTTAAATTACTTTTCTATATATAATATACTAAAATTTATTCAATAGAAATAAAAGTTATAAATAATTAATAGGTGGGGGTTAACGGTTTCGTTTTTTCGAATTTCGACTATAATCACACTAACAACAAAAAGCAATAGAAACACAACTGAGCTGTCGGACTAGAAGAGATTCTGCCGACATATAATTCATCAAGAGAAAAAAAAAGACTATAATCATTCGAAAAAGTTTAAAAATTCAAGAAAATGTTGTACTAAACATTAATTTATATCTTTATTAGTTTCGAAGAAAATTCAAAATTTATTCATATTTGAAGCTGGATTGAATTCACATAAATCGGACTAATTACAAGAAATAAACAACTAATAACGATTTTAACCGGCCGTTTTCTAGACTAACTTGCGCTAAACAAATTTTTACTGGATTCTAGGGGTCCTGAAATGTAACTAAAACATAGTTTAATATCGATCGGTTTTAATTTTCTGTTATAAAAATATAAATAAAGTTCAATTTGTCGATTTAACCCGCTTTTTGATAGAAACGCCGAACTACAGGCTACAATTCGAAATAAATTTGCACCAATCCTTTTGAATTTTCCTTAATTATCAGAATAGAACCCTATTAAAACTCAACAAAATTGGATAACTAGAAGTAACGAAATTTGCAGTTTATTTAAACAAAAATTCATATTTTGACAAGAAATTTTTTTACAAATAGAGTAGTTGCTATTTATAATTTATTAATAGTAGTAGGCGCTATTTCTTCATATGTCACTTCAAATTCCATAATTATTATATTGTGTTAATGAATATATAAATACATGTACATTATTGTACATCGATACGTGCTGTATTTTAATTATTTTATTCAAAGCCAATCAATCTTTTTAATCAAGATAAAATCTGGTAAGTTTGCATTTTTAAAACAAATATATAATATACGTCATATAACCTATAAACGTTACATTGTTGTTTCATTTTAAATGCTAGACATCAGGTGAACACAGCTGTTATCGCTGCAATATGTAGATGTATTTATCTTTTTAATTATTATTATTAATTAATTTATTTACTTTATACATTTTACAAAAAAAATATGTTATATAAAAATTGTAAATTAAAATGATTGTTGTTTTATTACAATACATCCTAAATTTAAATAAATAAAAAAGGTAATAATCGATTGATATCAAGATTCATTGTTGATTTTCTAAAAAATCTTAATGAGTGATAAACTTCATATTATATATTTATATAATATTAATTACCTCCGATATTTTTTTCAAACATCCTTTTAAGTTTCACCAATTATATTGTACCTGTACCGTATTTATTTGATATTATAAGTTAATACATTTTTTTATGTTTAAGGGGTGTGCATTTTATGGTGCATTATTTTTACACATAGCTTTAAATATTGGTTAATTTAATATTATCATTTTTATATATGTATTTTGATTATGAAGAATATAATAAGGAGATTAAACTCTGCGCAGAAGTAAGATTACTTGGCGTCTACAAGTGGCTCTCCCAGTAATTGAGAAAAGAATTAAACGGAATAAATTCTGTTTGATTCCGGAATCTGAACATAAAAGATATGCTAGCAAGCACTCTCAAATAGGGTTTCAAACTTATATGACAGTTCTCTTTAAGTTTTAGATAGATAGTTTCATACATAGAAAGTAAAAAAAGGTATGTAAAGTATATTTACTAAAGTGTATTTACTAACCTTGCGTAAAAAACGGTAAAAACCAACTTACTGAGAACTGTCATATAAGTTTGATATCTCATTTGAAAGTGCTTGCTAGCTTGCAAATTTGCTAGGTCGTTTATATTACCGGACATTAGAGTAGATTAGGTTAGTGCCCGGTTAGGTTAGGTTATATAAAGGTAATATTAAATTTACAGGGATCCAGCATAATTTTCAATAATCACAAAAAACTTAGGTACCTATATTATTTTAAATAAAAATTAATAAAAAATGTTTTTAAAACTGGTTTTTATTAAAACTGAAAAGTTAAAAATTAATATTCAGTTGTCACTTAATTCTTAGGTTTGTATGACTAAGACCATTAAAAGAGCGGGGCGCTCATAAAGTCATATGTATAGCTTTAAATGAAATGAAAAATTTCTACCCTTATGTATTTTATCAATTAATACACAAGATATTTTTCCATGCATTTGCCTTCATAGCACCACGCGCTTTTATAAATTTTTCGAAAAATTGTTCATTCGAAGAATTGTGTTTCGAAAAACTGTGTTTCGAAAAATTCTGTTATAATAAAGGGCCCACTAAACTCAATAATAAACATATATAATAATCTACTTAAAAATATAAAAAATCTGCCTTACAATCAGTTTAAAAATATATTAAAATCTCTCCTCGGAGATAAATCGTATTATTCTATAGAAGAATTTACAAATGATAAATGGACCTAATCTACAGAAATATGTTCACATGAAACACGAAATAATCATGCAACCAGTTAAGATCAGAGGCGGATTAAATGTCGAGAGCGCCCTAGGCAAGCACCTCATCGGCGCCCCTCTAGCGACCATATGACATTCAGCTTGACCCCTCCCTCCCACTGTTACGTAATTTTTCATATTAAATATAACAATGAAATTTCCAATTTCAAATATTTTCTTATTGTTGCGTCTATATTTTGTTTGTTAAAAATTATCACATCATCTTTTTGTGCACGCAAGAAACTTTTTATATTGTGTAAGTAGGTGCATAGGAACTTACTGATACAATTACTTTTTTTGTTATTTTTCAAAAATCTCGCGCGCGCGCCCCTTTGTAACCTCGCGCCCTAGGCACATGCCTAGTTTGCCATAAGGATAATCCGCCTCTGGTTAAGATCCAACTTAGAATTAAGAATTTTGTTGTTATCATTATTTTTATTAAACATTAAATGTATTAATATTTTTGTATGACGCATCAACGCAAATGTATATTTGCTTAGGAATAAAACTTTATTATTATTATCTATAAGAAAAAAAAAGAATTCAATTTGTCAATTGAAAACAGTATTTTCCAGTTCTCACATATATGGCTGTCACTACAGTCATTGTGGCCAATGACGTATTATTCTATAGAAGAATGCAGAACTGGTGTGCTACAAAATATTGCCCGCTCCATGAACGATATGGAACCAAGAAACGACTTTATAGAATATTTTAGTGGTTTATTATATTTATGTATAATGTATAAATAAATAAAAAGACTAAATTATTAATTAATTTTTTTAATTTTTCTTTTTTTCTTTCTTTATTTAATAAATACATTATGCTCTTCTGTTTTTTTACGTTATTTCATTTTTCCAATGTTCCGCTTTGGCTTCAATGACGGCTAATCTTTTATCAAGTAGTAACTTCTACTTCTCAGTACTACCAGAAGATGTTTATCCTTTTAAGACATTCGTAAGTCGTCTCTTACTTGAATTAAAATTTATCTGAAAATAAATATTTGTACAGAACAATACTCAATACAGTTAAATTGTTTATCATATTACCTTTGAAGTTGATTTTGTTGCATCTTTCTGCTATTTCACCATACCGCTAGATTCGATGGCATTGGAAGAAAACTAAAAAGAAGCATTCAAATTTGCAATTGTGTTATTTATTGAATATTATAAATAATATATATTATAAAATGTAAATACCTGCGTGTATGCGACAAAATCTACATCCTCTTCAACTAAGTATTCAATATTTGGAGTTAATATAATGTCTTTAGTGTCCTGAAATAAATGCTATTTTAAAAACAAGTAGGGTAGGGCGGGGCTTAAAGGTCCACGGGTAAAAAGGTACACCATACATATCTAAAAACTAGTGATGTATTGTACTTTCTAACTATACGAACGGTGAGAAAAGGGCGCGGGGAGTGTAACGAGGCATCACTGGCAATCGAGTGACGATGCGTCGCGACGCTATCAGGAGATACACGATCACGTCTCAAAATTTTAACGGAAGTAATTTTTTTCATTGTTATTCTTTTTGGTTTTGAGCAGTGTTATTTCGTTTACCATGCCTAAACATAGTTTATTAGTATACGTTATTTATTTGTTTTTCACTATATGTATTATTAGTTTTAAGCTAGTTTGAACGGTATTTTTTTATAACCTGTAAAAACACTTACACGTGGTTGGGGTAAAAAGGTCCAATACTGATCTTTTAGCCCACATTAAATCTTTTTACCCCATAATCAATATATTGTTTATTAAAACTAATATATTGGTTATTAAAACTGATCGTGGCACTAAATCTGTAGAGTTGATGCAACGTGCAGCAGATTTAATTATCAATGAAAATAAATATTAAAAAAAAATACTTTGTTTTGTAATAAAGACTGTTTAAATATTACGAAACTGAGAATTAAGAAAAATGTTTTCTTTTCTAATAATTATTAGAGTTTTTTGACATTTTGTTTTTGCAATAAAAATATACTTTTGAATTTCATTGGATCAAATATTGTTATTATTTCATAAAAAAACTTTAAAAAAATTAAAATTAAATAATGGACCTTTTAGCCTCTTGGCTGTCCCTTTTTACCCCTATCATGGGGCAAAAAGAGAGTAAAATTATATATTTCTAATATGATAAATCAACCAAAAATTTAGTTAAACATGGTACGATAACTGTTTGTTTGATTAGTGTTGTAGATTTTGATATAGTCGGCTTGGTTTTCACAGTATAATTCTTAATAGTCAAATAAGCCCTACCCTAAGCAGTTTTAAATATATTATAATAGCTAAACTTATAAGATAAAAGGAAGTCATCAAAAAAATTTACGGTTTCTAAATTCAGTGTGTTGATGAGTCAGTCACTGAGATCAGGGTCGGTTTTAGCAAAATGGTAGTCAAAGTCGCTTCTACATTTTCAACAATGAATATTCTATTATAACAAATAAATGATTAAATTTGTAAGATAAAAGGAAGATATTTAAAAAAAATAGGTTATTAAATTCAGTGTGTTGATGAATCAGTCACTGAGATCAGGGTCGGTTTTAGCAAAATGGTAGTCAAAGTCGCTTCTACAGTTCCACTAATGGATATCCTTAATATAACATACATATATGTAAATGACTATATCACAACTTTATTTTAACGGATCCATGGATTTCCTGAGAAGCATCAGACTACACCGTTAGTATAGAAACAAATCCGTCTATATAAGGTTCGAATTTGAAATTACGTTGCATACGAGAGTTAGTTTTCATCGCTAAATTTGATAATGAAACAATCAGTACAATCGGCGATTGTTTATATATTTATTTTAATTGATAAACTCGTACTGATAATATTGATACAAACTGGTTTACGGTACTAGTAACCAATACAGAGAAGTATCAAAGTTGCGATAGGCGAGTGGAATATTAACCCTCCGGTTATGGCGCCAGTCGAGTCGTCAGACGAGCATGAAGACTAGAGACAGGAGATGGAACTCGAGTTGAGGGGGTATGTCGAAAAACAATCTGAAGTGGGCGGTCTGCATTTTTCGGATATCTGCGCAGAAGTAAGAAATTTACTTTGAGCGCAGTTACCACTCTACATTTATTAACCTTGTGGTACGCACACAACTATACGGTTGTGCAGTCAACTACATTCCGGGGGTCATATTTTGACACATAAAATTGTATTACAGAGAAACAGAGTTTACACTCCTTTTTCTAGTCTTCATGGACTAGAGTCACTCTAGTTATACATTTATTCAAAATTAAATTATGTATTTTTTTTGAAAAGTATTAATGTAATAGTATGAATTATTTTTGATGGTATCGATTAATAAAATCAGAAAATACGACTGTGAGTAAATTTGTGAAACTTGGCTACTGAAATGAATTAGAAATCGAGTGACTATAATCTAGGGTAAACACCAGGAACGAACACGACCGGTGGGTTAATCTTAATATAAATTCGGGGTAGAGATAGGTGGAGGTCATTAATTAATCGGATCACGTTCGTGACCCGACGTGAGTGTACGATATTTTCAAACCTTCGTTCGTGATAAGATATTAAAACGATATATTAAGTAAATATGATTTTAATACAAAAAGAATAAAAAGTATTGTTTATATATATAGTAAGTTATGATTTTCCTGCTTATTTTTTTACTTATAGTTGATTTTTCTATGTCAAGCTGAACTTTGAAACATGAAATTTTAGCAAAAAATTTCAAATTTTAGATTTCGTTAAAAGTATGTTTATCTTATAGAAAATGACGTGAAAAGTTGAAATTTACAAACCGCAGGTCTGTATCTCATCACATTCTTGAGATATGGCCTTTTAAAGTTTTAGTTTTTTCAAAATTTTGGAGAATAATGGCCGTAACTTTGGAACGTGAAGTCGGATTTGATTTTTGTTGACAGATTTGAAATCAGCATGTCAAAATCTATCTGATAACATGTATAATACATTAAAATTAATATGATTATTACTCCCCTAACACCTTCCAGCGTACGCCACTGCTTTTCTGTAAACAAAAAACTGAACATCGAGAATTATCCGATTCACCTCAAATCTTGAGGCTAGTCGGATCTAACATTTGTCAATCAAAAAAATATACTCTCATAATATCAATGTTTATAATCATACATAAAACTAAATCACATCTTAATTATGAGATCAGACATCATACAGGGTGTCCCATTTTAATCTATCACTCCCCTATTTTTTTTTATCTATCAATTAAATCAAAAAATGCTTCAAATAAAAGTTTGTTTGGTTTTGAGGGGTACCCAAAATGGCGTTATTAATTTTTTATTTTTTGGACGTCTTCATGGTCAAATAGGCCCAACTTTTTTTTTCAAATGGAAACCTATATTTTTTATTACAATATCTTATTGTTTGGAAAAAAACAAGTAGCTTTTGTTTCAAAAAAATTTTTGTATGACTTCATTTTTTTTAATATTAAACAAAAAAATTTTAGATTTTAGAAATTTACTAATTTTTTACTCAAAACTCATTAACTTTAGAGGAAAAATGTAAAAAACAAAAAATGTTTATTTTAATCTGATATAACTAGGAAAATTATATCAGGATTTTTTGTTTACTTTTGCTATTCAAAATATTAAAACAAATAAAAAATAAAATAAAAAATCTGAAATAATTTTCCTAGTTATATCATATTAAAATAAACATATCTTGTGATATTTTACTCCATAATACATTTTTCTGTTAAAGCGTAACAATATCAGAGTTTTATTTAATGTTTTATAAATAAATATAAACACAATTAAATAACCGTATCCTGGAGGGTCAGTTTATTTAACTCTGGAATTTGGATGGCTAAAAAATGAATATCTACTTCGTCAGTTAGTTGCAAATTCCAAGCTAGTGAACAAAAGTTCATACAGCGAAGGAGATTTAATGATTTTAAAAAGTTCTCTCTTCCACTATCATCTTCTATAATTCTGAAGAGTTATCGGTTTCGATAGCATTTCTTGATCCAAAGGCGGTAAAAGAAACAATAGAACAAGTACTTAATATATTAAAGATCATAGCTTGCTTGTTTCTGCAGTATGGGACCAGTCATCTGAAATCCTGTAGAACGACGTTGTACAAACCACGTATAAAGGTGTTTTTCAAATACTTTTTCTCTATACCTTCTATGGTAAATACTTCGTGATAATTTTTCGCATTCAGAATTGCACTTCATTTTCTGTAAATATGAGTCCTAAAGCTGGCAATCTCTCTTTGTGTCATAGAATTTCTTTAATAAGTTCTGATTGTTTTAAGGCAAAAAAATTTCTTTCCACAAAATGTATGTATAGTAAGTAGATACTAAATTTAACAGTTGTTGAAACTCAGGAAAAACTTCTTTTAAATATTTTAGTGCAGATTCCAAATTTGAATTATTGAACTGATTATTATTGTATACAATATAAAGTCAAGTTTTTTAAGAAAATCATTCTAAAATAAATTAGTTTTTTTAAATAGAATGTCTATTGTTCATTTGAATCGTATTATTGTCCAAAAATAATATAAAAGTTTATAATATTTAATTTTATAACGGTATTCAGAAGACTTTTATTTTGGACTTTATAGCTTTGCGTCACAATTTGTATTTATTTGATTAAATCTATATTTGTTTCGTAATTTTTTAATTATAAATAATGCAATATTAATTTCATTGGACGAAAATTTTACATCTAAACATTTCTTTTGCAGTATATCAAAAATGGATGTTTGTTATGTTAAAAATGTCGCAAATTCCCACTAAAATTAAAAATTGTTTAATTGCTTTAAAATCCCCTCGCTCATTAACTGAGAAATAGAACTTTTATCATACTTTGTAGCTTTGAAAATTAATATTAAATTTTCAAATACATCAGAAACAAAATTAATTATTTTTGAACAAGAATACCATATCGACTGTGTAATTCTTTTTATAATATTACTAGCTGACCCGGCCACGCGTTGCTGTGGTTAACCTATACTTTAGCAACATTTGGTGGTTATGCTATTAAATTGTAGGTTATATGAAACGTTTGGAAGTTTGACATAGCGCCATCTATTGAATACTTACTCAATCCAGTCAACAGATGTCACCATCTGTTAGAATCGTTTGGAGCTAACAGATAAAGACAAATAATTTGCAATAAAATAATATTGCGATCATAAATTGAGATGTAAGCTATCTTATCTTTCAAGTTGGATCAAACTGCACACGGTGTACAAATTTAATTAAAATCGGTTAAGTAGTTTAGGAGTCCATCGCGGACAAACATGTGACACGTAATTTATATACAGGGTGAGTCATATCAGGTGGAACAAACTTAAACCGTAGATTGAGAAAAATATTTCAAGCAAAAAGTTCATATAAACATGTGTCCGGAAACTCTTCGTGAGGGAGCTACAGACTCCCAAAGATTTCGACTAAAATTGGTTTTTATTTAATATCTGGAGAACCCATTGTGATACAGCAATGAAAATTAATACCTAGATTAGTAATAATACGTGTTATCGATTTCCAGTAGCAAACAATGGTTATTTAGACCAGGGATGTGTGGGGCCTGTGGGCCCTCTGATTTTTATCTAGCATTTTTTTGTTCTTCACGTTTTTCCTTATGTTTGGTATTTTTATAAGGTCATATGACACAAAACACATATAAATATACTTTGTTATGTTGTCATAAGATCAACCGTTTACGAGAAATACGATGTGAAAGATAGTTTTGCAGAATTTAATTTAATACGGATGCTAAAAATTACACAAAATAAATTTATATTCTTGTTCTATAATTAAAAACAAGAATAAATGTGTATGTAAATATACCTAAAAAATGCATCCTTAACAACAGATAACAATTTTTAGTTTCGTTTTTTAGTCAATTAATAAAGCACGAATTAAAGTAATACAACTGGCTATAATTCTATGAGGAGTCATATTAGGAGGAATATTTACACCAACTATTTTTCTTATTTTTAGTACTAGAACAAGAATATAAATTTATGTTGTGTAATTTTTAGCATCCGTATTAAGTTAAATTCTGCAAAACTATCTTCTCCGTCGTATTTCTCGTAAACGGTTGATCTTATGACAACTTAACAGTGTATATTTATGTGTATTTTGTATCATATGACCTTATAAAAGTACCAAACATAAGGAAAAACGTGAAGAACAAAAAAATACTAGATAAAAATCAGAGGGCCCACAGGCCCCACACATCCCTGGTCTAAATAACCATTGTTTGCTACTGGAAATCGATAACACGTATTATTACTAATCTAGGTATTAATTTTTATTGCTGTATCACAATGGGTTCTCCGGATATTAAATAAAAATCAATTTTAGTTGAAATCTTTGGGAGTCTGTAGCTCCCTCACGAAGAGTTTTCGGACACATGTTTATATGAACTTTTTGCTTGAAATATTTTTCTCAATCTACGGTTTAAGTTTGTTCTACCTGATATGACTCACCCTGTATATTAAGATTAAGAAATCAATTTCTATTAGCAGAATGGTGGAAACAAGATCGTATACTAGTGAGCATTGCAAAAAGATCCTTACTTTGTCTATAACAGTGGTTCCCAATGTGGTCCCTACGGACCCCAAGGGGTCCCTGGCATCGTTCAGGGGGTCCGTGGAAAATTAATATCGATTTGGGGACCCTGAACAACGTCAGGGGATCCGTACACATTTTTATTAATATGGAAGTTAAAATAAATAATAATGAATAAATTATTAGCGATTTTTACGTCCTAAGTAAAATATAAATATAGACAGGTGCATAAAATACAATTAATAACAGGCATCGCGGTGAGTCGAGTTTGAGATTTAAAAATTGTTGATTGTTGTAACGCAGCGATTCTCAGCCTGTGGGGCGCGCCCCCCTAGGGGGGCGTGATAAAACTGAAAGGGGGGCGCGAGCATATCGAGAAAAAAAATGAGAAATCATATTATTAAAAAATGTATATTTAATTTACTGAAAGAAAAGCAATAAAATACATTCTGACATAATAAAAAATAAAATACACGTTTACATTTACACTGATATAACACACTTATAAATAGGATTATATCAGTACTGCACAATGTATTTAATAATTAACTTATCAATATTAAATTCAACACAAGATTATTATTAGTGACTCCCTTGGGCCTGTCTTGCGAAAGAAGGTTTAATATTAGAAATTGACACTCTAAGCATTTTTTTTATATTTAGCTGAGATCTATTTTTCAGTGAAAATTTGTGTATGGGGGTGGGGGGAAGGGGGGCGCGATGAGAATTGTGATTGAAAATTGGGTCGTAAGTACTAAAAGGTTGAGAAACGCTGTTGTAACGGTTTGTGGGAGTGGCTTATGTTTGAAATAAAATGTTCTGAACAAGTAATAATCACTATAAATTCTTCTTAATCCCATCAGGTTCATCCAAGTCATTAATTTTTTTTAACAAAAATTATAATTTTAATAAATGAATACTTCTTCAGAAAATGTTTTATTTATATGTATTTTATTTTTACATCACCATTCAAAGACATCAAAGTTAAATTTTTAATTTTTCTACTATTCATTTATGTAGTTTTTCACCCAGGGTCAGTGGGAAAGCTTTGACTATGAAAGGGGGTTTGTGGGCAAGTTTTGACTATGAAAAGAGGTCTGTGGGCCAAATTAGTTTGGGAACCACTGGTCTATAATGTTATGGGATGTCCAATCTGATGTTATGCAGGTCGTGGAACAATTAATTATAACACATTAACTTTTTTATATATATTTATTGAATTATTGATGAATGTGTGTGTATGTATATATGTTATTATAATTGTTCATAGGTGATAATGACAAAAGTACTATTCAATGATTTTTGAAGACGATGTTATGTCTTTGCTTACTTTTGACTAATTGAATTAAAACATTGATTGAAAATGACCACGTAAAAATATCGTGGGTAGATATATAATTATAGAGTTGCAAATAAAATATGATAAGATTTGAAATGGTGCAATTGTGTTTATCACATGAAAGAAATATAATATGTATGTGTGCAAATATGTCTGAGAATGTAATGTGTGGGTGTATGTAATATATAGGGTGTATATAGTACAGGGTGTATGTAATGTAAATGTATAATGTGTGTAAATACATAACAATAAGGTAAACCGAGGCGAATCGGATTAATTTGACTTTGAGGTTAAAAAAAATACAATTTCTGCTAATGAAACATTATATTTATTAATTGAATCGTAATCAGTCTTTATTTTACTTTCTATTGTACAAACTCAAAATTATACAGTACTTAAGTCTTGTGGCTAGTTGGATCTAACATTTATCAATCATAAAAATATAGAAAACTCACATAATACGAAAGTTTATAATCATACAAACTAAATAACATCTTTTTTATGAGATCAGACATCACATAAATCAGTTATTGATAAATAAATCACAAGTTTATGGTCCTTTGTTACCTCTTCTATCAGCACAGTTTTCGTGGCACCATAATTCACATGCACTACACTAACAAGGGGAACCTTTCAGTGGGCCGGTTTGAATTTTCTTCATATTGAAATATGTTGTGAAGGGGGGTCCCCTGATAACACCTATACCCGGTTTTGGGCGCAGACGGGCAATAGTTTAAAAATTATGACCCAAAATATATTTTAATGTTGCATATATACCTATATGTTAAGTCTATTTATATAAGCGTCTGTTGACCTAGCGGTTATGATAATAGTCCGGTAATCAATGCACCCTAGGTTCGAGTCCTTAAGTTTTTATTTTTATTTTTAATTGCAAACAGTGACATTATTTAAATATATTATTCTCCTGTAAAATATCTTATAAATTTATTTATTTTCAATGTTTATTTTTCAAAATGTGCAATTTAATTTAATTTTTTAAATTTTGTTGATAAACAATTCAAAACTGGGATTGTAAATAAAAAAATATATAATTTATGCTCAAGTAACTTATTTATTTATGAACGGTTGACAACATTTTGGAAGGTATTTATCGTACAAACACTTTATACATAAAAACATATTACACCAAGAACATTTTATAAATGATTGAATATTTAAACAGTTTATACATTTATTTATTAATAATTCTTATGGCATAATTGTCCATATAACCACTAGCAACAATAATGGTTACCGGTCAATTATCATTACCACTAGGCCAACAGACGCTTGTATAAATAGACTTAACACATAGGTATATATATGCAACATTGAAATATATTTTGGGTCATAATTTTTAAACTATTACCCGTCTGCGCCCAAAACCGGGTATAGGTGTTATCAGGGGACCCCCCTTCACAACATATTTCAATATGAAGAAAATCCAAACCGGCCCACTGAAAGGTTCCCCTTGTAAATCCAGTTCTCGGTTGGTGGGTGTACACTTTTTCTGAACAAAAAATGCAGTGCCCTTCTTTTTAGGGTTCCGAAGAAACCCTATTAATCTCACTTTGTCGTCCGTCCTTTATTCCTGGTGTAGATTTATTATTTTTTTTTAAATTCTCTCCTATTTTTATTTTGATTCGATTCGTCCTGAGATACAATTCGCTTCGGTCACCCTACAACAGCTGCCTTGTAGAACTAAATTTAATTTATATGAGTTAATAATTAATTAATTTATATGAGTTGAAGGAGCAATTGATTAAATTTTTTTTGTAGTCCATATATTTCTCCTGACATAACACTTGCCCCATCGTAATATTGTGCTAGAAGTCTTTCTTTTAAACTAAATGGCTATGGAAAATGTAATCTACTGTACGACGTTCACTGACATACATATTAATGAATCGCACTGTAACCCCTTCAGACCGCGCACGTTATAATGCACACTGGCTTAGAACTTCAATATCGAACTTAAAATATTAAAGTTGTGAGTAAAACTATATGTACGCATATTTTGTGTTAATTAGAGTTTGTATCCTAGAGATCCAATTCGCCTCGGTTTACACTATGTATTAGAAACCTGTAACATCTTTCTCCTTATTTTCATAGCAACTACACAACTAAACACAATTAAATAGCCGTATCTTGGAGGGTCAGTTTACTAGAATTTGGATGGCTAAAAAATGAATATCTACTTCGTCAGTTATAGATGGGCAGGCAACAACCAAATGTGGTCATCATAGCAGCCCGTCAAATTTGTTAACTGGGATATAGGGAACTCAGCTAGATAGGTCCTAAGATCAAATAACGCTGCCTTTAGATAGGTCTGCCCGTCAGGTATGTAAAAAATAGGCGAAAAATTCATAGCATACCGACAGATATTTATAAAATTTGTTAATTTTGATTTTTATGAACTGCCATATAAACATCTGACGCCTAAATTGTTGCTATATTTTTTTTTAACAATTTAAACATGTAAAAAAAATGACCGACATATTTATAGCCGCCCGTAAAAAATCTGTTTTATTCAATCGATTTAAGTTCTCTGAACAAGAAAATAACTGTATCTGACACCTCAGTTGTTGCTTTATTTTTTTATAACAATTTAAACATGTAAAAAAAATGACTGACATATTTATTGCCGCCCGTTCAAAATCTTTTTTATTCAATAGATTTAAGTTTCCTGAATAAGAAAATAATTGTATCCGACCCCTTAGTAGTTGCTCTATTTTTAATAACAATTTAAACATGTAAAAAAATAACCAATTAATGAATGTATTTATTTTTATTATTATTATTATTATTATTATGTATTTCCAAAAAAACAGTAAAAAATATATGTTGCCTGGGCTAAGAAATTGTCTGACGGGCTCTCCTAATCAAATTCAGCATTTCACACGTCAGATTTATATATTTTTTGCGTGAGGGGACATTATTCTACAAGATGGTATGCAAATCTGACAGGCTGCTAAAAATTAGTTGCCTCATTTTTTAAACATCTTTGTCCCGCTATAAATTAAAAACGCAGCGGTGATGAAAGCACGTCAGATATACCTATTTTTGTTTTTGTAATAATCAAATCAACCTAAAACTTAAATACATATCTGACGGGCTGCTAAAAAAATTTTTTTTTAGGTCATTTTTTTTTCTTTAATTCACTCTAATATATTTAAACAGTGGCTTAGGCGTCAGAAAACAATATTTTCTTAATCTGGAAAACATGTACCTATCAAAATGCATTTATCTGCCAGATTGCTATATGTCATCATAGGTCAAAAACTTGCTAACTTTGACAGCCTATCAGGGGTAAAAGCAGCGTATTTTATGACAATTTACTTTTAATGTACAGCTATACTAAATTAACAAATATCATAACAAATTTTGCGTGCTGCTATGATGACCAAATTTTGGTTGCTGCCTCCCGGTCTATTAATTCCAAATTTCAAGCTAGTGAACAAAAGTTCATACAGTGAAGGAGATTTAATGATTTTAAATAGTTCTCTCTTCCACTATCATCTTCTAAAATTCTGAAAAGTAATCGGTTTCGATATCATTTCTTGAATTTTTCTATTATTCCTTGATTCAAAGGTGGTAAAACAAACAATAGAACAAGTATACAAAAGATCATAGCTTGTTTTTGCAGTATGGGACCAGTTATCGGAAATTCTGTAGAACAGTGTTGTACAAACCAAGAATAAGTTGGTGTTTTTCAAATATTTTTTCTCTATACCTTCTGTGATAAATACTTCGTGATAATTTTTCGCATTCAGAATTGCACTGAAAGGAAAATTTCATTTTCTGTAAATATGAGTCCTAAAGCTGGCAATCTCCTTTGTGTCATATAATTTCTTTAATAAGTTCTGATTGTTTTAAGGCAAAAAAAAAATTATTTCCACAAAAAGTTGTTGAAACTCAGGAAAAACATCTTTTAAATATTTTAGTGCAGATTCCAAATAATTATTAGAGTTTTTTGACATTTTGTTTTTGCAATTTCATTGGGTCAAATATTGTTATTATTTCATAAAAAAAACATTTAAAAATTAAAATTAAATAATGGACCTTTTAGCCTCTTGGCTGTCCCTTTTTACCCCTATCATGGGGCAAAAAGAGAGTAAAATTATATATTTCTAATATGATAAATCAACCAAAAATTTAGTTAAACATGGTACGATAACTGTTTGTTTGATTAGTGTTGTAGATTTTGATATAGTCGGCTTGGTTTTCACAGTATAATTCTTAATAGTCAAATAAGCCGTACCCTAAGCAGTTTTAAATATATTATAATAGCTAAACTTATAAGATAAAAGGAAGTCATCAAAAAAATTTACGGTTTCTAAATTCAGTGTGTTGATGAGTCAGTCACTGAGATCAGGGTCGGTTTTAGCAAAATGGTAGTCAAAGTCGCTTCTACATTTTCAACAATGAATATTCTATTATAACAAATAAATGATTAAATTTGTAAGATAAAAGGAAGATATTTAAAAAAAATAGGTTATTAAATTCAGTGTGTTGATGAATCAGTCACTGAGATCAGGGTCGGTTTTAGCAAAATGGTAGTCAAAGTCGCTTCTACAGTTCCACTAATGGATATCCTTAATATAACATACATATATGTAAATGACTATATCACAACTTTATTTTAACGGATCCATGGATTTCCTGAGAAGCATCAGACTACACCGTTAGTATAGAAACAAATCCGTCTATATAAGGTTCGAATTTGAAATTACGTTGCATACGAGAGTTAGTTTTCATCGCTAAATTTGATAATGAAACAATCAGTACAATCGGCGATTGTTTATATATTTATTTTAATTGATAAACTCGTACTGATAATATTGATACAAACTGGTTTACGGTACTAGTAACCAATACAGAGAAGTATCAAAGTTGCGATAGGCGAGTGGAATATTAACCCTCCGGTTATGGCGCCAGTCGAGTCGTCAGACGAGCATGATGACTAGAGACAGGAGATGGAACTCGAGTTGAGGGGGTATGTCGAAAAACAATCTGAAGTGGGCGGTCTGCATTTTTCGGATCTCTGCGCAGAAGTAAGAAATTTACTTTGAGCGCAGTTACCACTACATTTATTAACCTTGTGGTACGCACACAACTATACGGTTGTGCAGTCAACTACATTTCGGGGGTCATATTTTGACACATAAAATTGTATTACAGAGAAACAGAGTTTACACTCCTTTTTCTAGTCTCCATGGACTAGAGTCACTCTATACATTTATTCAAAATTAAATTATGTATTTTTTTTGAAAAGTATTAATGTAATAGTATGAATTATTTTTGATGGTATCGATTAATAAAATCAGAAAATACGACTGTGAGTAAATTTGTGAAACTTGGCTACTGAAATGAATTAGAAATCGAGTGACTATAATCTAGAGTAAACACCAGGAAAGAACACGACCGGTGGGTTAATCTTAATATAAATTCGGGGTAGAGATAGGTGGAGGTCATTAATTAATCAGATCACGTTCGTGACCCGACGTGAGTGTAAGATATTTTCAAACCTTCGTTCGTGATAAGATATTAAAACGATATATTAAGTAAATATGATTTTAATACAAAAATAATGAAAAGTATTGTTTATATATACATATATAGTAAGTTATGATTTTCCTGCTTATTTTTTGACTTGAAGTTGATTTTTCTATGTCAAGCTGAACTTTGAAACATGAAATTTTAGCAAAAAATTTCAAATTTTAGATTTCGTTAAAAGTATGTTTATCTTATAGAAAATGACGTGAAAAGTTGAAATTTACAAACCGCAGGTCTGTATCTCATCACATTCTTGAGATATGGCCTTTTAAAGTTTTAGTTTTTTCAAAATTTTGGAGAATAATGGCCGTAACTTTTGAACGCGAAGTAGAATTTGATTTTTGTTCACAGATTTGAAATCAACATGTCAAAATCTATCTGATAACATGTATCATATAATACATTAAAATTAATATGATTATTACTCCCCTAACACCCTCCAGCGTACGCCACTGCTTTTCTGTAAACAAAAAACTGAACATCGAGAATTATCCGATTCACCCCAAATCTTGAGGCTAGTCGGATCTAACATTTGTCAATCATAAAAATATACTCTCATAATATCAATGTTTATAATCATACATAAAACTAAATAACATCTTAATTATGAGATCAGACATCATATATATCAGTTATTGGAACATAAATCACAGTGTTTGGTCTTTTGTTACCTCTTCTATTAGTGCAGTTTTCGTGGCTCCATTTTCCATATGCACTACACTAAAAATGCAGTGTTAATCTCTCTGCCCTTCTTTTTTATTCCTGGTGTACCTTTTTGAATTGTTTTTAAATTCTCTCCTATTTTTGTTTTGATCCGATTCGCCCTGAGATATAATGCGCCTCGGTTTACCCTATGTATTATTAACCTATAGCATTTTTCTCCTTATTTTCTTCAGCAACTAGTTGCCTTACTTCCCTTTTCTATTATTCCCTTTTCCTATTATTTGGACAGTTGGAATAAAATTCTTGTGATATTTTACTCCATAATACATTTTTCTGTTAACACTAGAAAGACGGGAGCAGTCATTTGACGGTAATTTTAATTTCAATATTGAATAATTCAAAAACGATTTGACTTACCGTAATGAGACTTTGTGACTTTTATTAATACTAGTAGTTAAATGAAACTATGTATCAAAATAATTCACATCTATTTTCTTTATTGTTTGAAATGTTGATATACCGACAAAGACGGCGGCGGTCTTTTGACGGCTATGATCTGATAATTATGTTTTTAATTGTTGTATGAGAGGGTACAACAACAAATACGTGTATGAATTGTCAGTCAAATATGCCTGTAATTGTGTATCGATATTATTGTGAGTAATTTGTGAAAAAAGCCCAGGAAATTCGAAGAAGGCGAGAATGTCTTATTCAGAAATGTAAAAATAAAACTAATAAAGTATGCGATACTTATACTTGTAAAAAACCGCTTTGCGGCTCTTGTAACATGTAAACATTGTGTATAAATATTAAAATCAAACATACATTACATCTACTTTTATTTCTTTACTTGACATTTATTAATTACTCGTAAAAAAGATATTTAGTAAATTTGTAGACATTTGACCGGTCGCCGTCTTTGTAGGTAGGTAGATTTTCCCATCTTTCTAGTGTTAAAGCGTAACAATATCAGAGTTTTATTTATTTTTTTATAAATAAATATAAACACAATTAAATAACCGTATCCTGGAGGGTCAGTTTATTTAACTCTGGAATTTGGATGGCTAAAAAATGAATATCTACTTCGTCAGTTAGTTGCAAATTCCAAGCTAGTGAACAAAAGTTCATACAGTGAAGGAGATTTAATGATTTTAAATAGTTCTCTCTTCCACTATCATCTTCTAAAATTCTGAAGAGTAATCGGTTTCGATATCATTTCTTGAATTTTTCTATTATTCCTTGATTCAAAGGTGGTAAAACAAACAATAGAACAAGTATATAAAAGATCATAGCTTGTTTTTGCAGTATGGGACCAGTTATCGGAAATTCTGTAGAACGGTGTTGTACAAACCAAGAATAAAGGTGTTTTTCAAATATTTTTTCTCTATACCTTCTATGGTAAATACTTCGTGATAATTTTTCGCATTCAGAATTGCACTGAAAGGAAAATTTCATTTTCTGTAAATATGAGTCCTAAAGCTGGCAATCTCCTTTGTTGAATTTCTTTAATAAGTTCTGAGTGTTTTAAGGCAAAAAAAAATTCTTTCCACAAAAAGTTCTTGAAACTCAGGAAAAACTTCATTTAAATATTTTAGTGCAGATTCCAAATTTGAGTCTGCGTATATAAAAAATTTTAGGTTAGTATTTTAGTTTTTAGATTTTATTTTTTTATCAAGATAATCATTTAAAATAAATTGCTTTTTGAAATATTTATATACAGGGTCCTCCAATAGTGCGTCCGGCATTGTTTTACGCCCAAACTATTGAAGATAGAGTTTTAGGATAAAAAATTTATTATATATATTGACCCTAAAGAATTTCAGGAAAATATTTTCAACCCCCTAAAACCGCTCCTTGGGGGGTTGTTTGAGGGGTACATGCCCGTTTCTCAGTAAAATCAAATGGAATGGTATATCAAAAAGTACATATTTGTAAAGATCATAAAAAATAAGAAACTTCCGTAAAACAAAAAATTTCATACTTTCAATTGTTTAAAAAATATGGCGACTTGTTCGCAAATTTTAGGGTTTTACTAAAAGTGCTCTAATTTCGTTAAATATTTATGGAATTTTATTATTTTTTCAAATTTAGAAAGTAGAAATAATGAACTTTGTAAGGATGTATGACTATTTGTGATTTTGATAGTTTAAAGTGTCATACGCGATACATCAAAAATTGAAAAGTTCAACTAGGGATAATTCGAAATTTTCAAATACAACGGCATATCAATTAGTACTTTTTCTTAAAAAGGATATGTAAATAAAGAACTTTTGTTAAGAAAATTTAAAATTATAATTTTAAAATTGAAAACTGAAAATTAAAATTTTTAATTTTTAATTTATTTTTTTATCAAAAGTTGTTTATTTACATATCTTCTTTAAGAAAAAGTACTAATTGATACACCGTTGTATTTAAAAATTTGGAATTATCCCTAAGTAAAGTTTTTAATTTTTGGTATGTCGAATATGACACTTTAAACTATTAAAATCTCAAATAATCATACATCGTTACAAAGTTCATTATTTCTTCTTTCTGAATTTAAAAAAATAATGAAATTCCATTAATATTTAGCGAAATTAGAGCACTTTTAGTAAAACCCTAAAATTTGCGAACAAGTCGCCATATTTTTTAAACAATTGAAAGTATAAATAATTTTGTTTTATAAAAGTTTCTTATTTTTTTGTGATCTTTACAAATATGTACATTTTGATATACCATTCCATTTGATTTTGCTGAGAAACGGGCATGTACCCCTCAAACTACCCCCCAAAGAGCGGTTTTAGGGGGCTGAAAATATTTTCCTGAAATTCTTTAGGGTCGATATATATAGTAAATTTTTTACTCTAATACTCTTTACTCTAATAATCTTCAATAGTTTGGGCGTAAAACAATGCCGGACACACTATTGGAGGACCCTGTATACTAATGATAAAAAATAGTTTTTTTAAAACAGAATATTTAGTGTTCTATTGAATAGTAATATTGTCCAAAATATAATATAAAAGTTATATTTTTTCAATTATGTCAGATGTATCGTCAGCTTGTATGGAAAATATGTAGATCTGAAGCTAATATTTCGTTTGTAATATTTTCTAATAAATATTTTTAAGCACATTCAATCAATTCATTTTGTGTTGTGTTAGATAGGTCTATAAAAACATGGTCTGTGCAATGCATATGATCAGAATTGTTTATTTTTACTAAAATATCTTAAAATTCCCTTTATTTATAGAATATTCCTGTTACATAAAGCATACTTAACACAATCTACTAGTTATGAATCTTCGTTTGAATGGCATGTGTAGTTCTTTGAATCAAAGATTTTTTTCTACAGTTAGCGTCTAATTATACTTTTGCAGTGGCAGTTTATATGCTAGATAAAGTAATGCAGTGCTAATCTCTATGCCTTTCTTTTTTATTCCTGGTGTAGATTTATTAATTTTTTATTCGATTCGCCCTGAGATACAATTCAATTCGGTCTACCCTATAACAGCTTCCTTGTTGTAGAACTAAATATAATCTATGGGCGCAGCAATGAGTAAATAAGACTAAAGGAGCAATTGACTGCATTTTTTGCTGTCCATTTATTTCTCCTGACATAATACATGCCCTATCGTAATTGTGCTAGAAGTCTTTCTTTTAAACTAATTGGCTATGGAAAAGGTAATCTGCTGTACGACGTTCACTGACATAAAAATTAATGAATCGCACTGTAGCTTCTTCATACCCCACGTACATTATAATGTGCATTGGCTTAGAACTTCAATATTTAACTTAGAAAAAACTATATGTACGCATATTTTTTTATAAAAAGTAGCATACAAAATATCTATCTGTTTGATTCTATTCTATATAGGACTATGAAAACATCTGTACAATGCACATGTTCAGAATTGTTTATTTTTACTAAAATATGAGAAATTTACTAATTCCATGTTCTTTATCCACACATGAAATGTTGAGAGCCATACTGGCATGCCTTTTTATTTATAGGTTTGTTCATGACTAACTCTCAATTGTTAGTTGCTTTTGGAAGAGCATTGCATATGGAACACCTTTGAGAAGATACTGTGCTTATCAGAGTTTGGCGAGTCATAAATTGTAGAAAGCATGCTGTGTTGAAGTATTGCTATTTGTTTATGTAAGTCTTTCATTTCAGAGTTAATTACTTCTGTTGTTTCCTATTGCTAAACGAATTTTATTGCTAGACAGAGTTCTGTTGACAATGGATTTTTGTTACGCTTAAACTCCACTGCTATATTGTCTACCTTTAAGCAAATCGGAGCTGTTCAAATCATTAAAACGTTTATCATTAAAACGATTAGTAAACGTTTGTCTATATTGGGTAAATCCTGATCCAACAAAATCCATATATTTCGATATCAACTGCAAAACAAGTGTTTTGTTTCTTTTTACTAATTTTATAATAAGAATTATTTTATTTGTTACATTCACTGCAGTATACTCTGCTGTTGATATTAAGAAATGCTCACTATTTGTCGCTATATCTTGGGTCTAGAAATAAGCGCAAAATAGTATTTTTATTAGTAACAATTGTTAAAGGCCTTATCCACTCCGTTGGGTTGTTTACTTTTTTAATAAAACGTATTGTTTCTAATTATTTGAGTTTTTAATTTACTTCGTATAGTAAGTGGTATTCTTCATACTGGTTGAAGATTGGGTGATAGATTTTCATCAATTGTAATTTTAAATTTCTTTGGATATTTATCAACTTTTCAATGAATATTTCCTCATATTGACTCAATTCCTTTTACTCTTTTGAATTGACTGCTTATGTCATTTATTTGTTGTACCATAAATAAATAAACGTTTTATTTTGCACTACAAAAGTAAAGTACAGAATGAATCTTGGTTTCTGGGTGCAAACCAAGATTCATATCAAGATCACCGCGAAAGCCTCAAGACTTGTAAAGTACAGAATAATTTTGTAATATTTTCTTATAAATATTCTTAAACACATTCAATCAATTCATTTTGTGTTGTGTTAGATAGGTCTATAAAAACATGGTCTGTACCTACAATGCATATTATCAGAATTGTTTATTTTTACTAAAATATTAGAAAATAACTTAAAATTCCCTTTATTTATAGAATATTCGTTTTCGTGATAACCACGATACAACAACTTTTGTTTACCCATCATTCGTGTTACATAAAGCATACTTAACACAAACAGTAAGCATATTTCATTACGAATCTTCGTTTGAATGTCATATGTAGTTTTTACTTCTACAGTTAGCGTCTCATTATAGGTACTTTTGCAATGGTAGTTTATATGCTAGACGAAGTATTCATTCCATGTTCCTAATTCAAACATAAAATGTTGAGAGCCCAGACTGGAATGCCTTTAAGGCTTAGATGTCAATGTAATGAAAGTATTAGTACCAGCGATTAGATACTTTAGTGAGTTTTGTCTATTTTATAGGCTTTTTAAAAAATTAACTGACACGACAAATATCCGTACAAACAGGAAAATTATATCAATAATAAAAAATCCCTAATATTATTCGACTGTTTGGTACATATGTACAAATATTGGTTGGATAGAAGTATAAATTAAAAAGTATAAAAATGAATTCATAATTTCTTTAGTTTACTTTGTCGAATGTCCTTTCCATTTATGTGAGAAACGTCCATATGAATATACAACGAACTCACTTATCAAAATACGTAGATTTACATTATTTTCTTTTTAATGATATTTTTAATTCCCGTGTAATATAGTTTGGATGTTTTGCTATCCGATATTTACATTGCGGGCACGCATTAAAATCAAAATACGTAGATTTACATTTATCTGTTAAGAGTAACAATTGCCTTTTTATTTATAGGGTTGTTCATGACTAACTCTAAATTGCTCGTTACTTTTTGAAAAGCATTGCATATGGGACACCTTTGAGAAGATACTGTGTTTATCAGAGTTTGTAGAGAGCATGCTATGTTGAAGCGGCGACGATATTGACTCCTTGGCACATATGTATGTACCAATATATCATATACAAAGTTGAATGGTTATGATCGGTAGGTAAATGTATAATTCCCTTCTTACCGTAAGCGGCAAGTATTAGACGGATTCTTTCCCTTTTTCCTCTCTTCGTTGTTAAATTTAGAATTTTTCTTGGCTTATATTACGGCAGTAATACATTTCGTTGGCGAGAGTTAAAGTGCATCCCATCGTCTTTTGTTTTATTAATTTAATTCAAATGTCAAACTGACGTTTATAATTATTAGTTTTATTAACTGTCAGTTTGACATTTCATTTATCTGACGTTTTAAAACAATATTTACTCGTAGAAATTTCATTCTTATGTGTAGGGGCATATCATCTTAATCTTAATATATATAAATAACGTGTCACATGTTTGTCCGCGATAGACTCCTAAACTACTTAACCGATTTTAATCAAATTTGTACACCGTGTGCAGTTTGATCCAACTTGAAACATTGGATAGCTTACATCTCAATTTATGATCGCAATATTATTTTATTGCAAATTATTTGTCTTTATCTGTTAGCTCCAAACGATTCTAACAGATGGTGACATCTGTTGACTGGATTGAGTAAGTATTCAATAGATGGCGCTATGTCAAACTTCCAAACGTTTCATATAACCTACAATTTAATAGCATAACCACCACATGTTGCTAAAGTATAGGTTAACCACAGCAACGCGTGACCGGGTCAGCTAGTATTATATAAAACACAAAGTACTTATGTAGTTAACCTTATTTATTAGGTACTTAAAAATGGCACCTGCATAGTGTTTCAGGTATTCATTAGTTTTTTGGTTTTAAATTGGCTGATTTTATTATTTAAACTGTTTTTTACCTACAAAGTATTACCCGCTCCATGAACGATATGGAACCACCACCACCAGTTTATAATAAAAATATTATATGTATAAATAAATAAAAAGACTAAATTATTTATTCATTTATTTAATTTTTCCTATTTTATTTATTTCTTTAATAAATACATTTCTCTTTGTAAATTATGCTCTTCTGTTTTTACGCTATTTTATTTTTCCAACGTTCCGCTTCGGCTTCAACAACAGCAAATCTTTTCTCAAGTAGTAGCTTCTACTTTTCAGTGAAGATGTTTATCCTTTTATGACATTCCTAAGTTGTCTCCTACTTGAAATAAAATTTATTTGAAAATAAATATTTGCACAGAACAATACTCTATATAGTATATTTGTTTATCTTATTACTTTTGGAGTAGATTTTGTTGTATTTACCATATTTACTATTTCACCATACCGCAAGATTCTGTGGCATTGGAAGAAAAATAAAAAAAAAATGCATTAACATTTTTCAATTGTGTTATTTACTGAAAGTTATAAATAATATGTAAAATGTAAATACCTGCGTGTATGCGACAAAATCGATATTCTCTTCAACTAAGTATTCAATATTTGGAGTTAATAAAATATGTCCTGAAATAAATATTTTAATTTCAACGTAGCATTTTTAAATATATTAAAATCAAACTACAATTTGAAATAAATATATGTACATACCAATTCAAAAACCACCTGAAAGGAATCTATTTAAACCGTATACGGTTTTTGGATTCATTATGACTAATGTTAACTCCTTGTCATCGTAATTCTGAATTACTGCAATGCCTTCGACTGATATATTAATAACTTTTCAGATTTAAAAATGTATTTGAAACATATGTATTATTAACCTGTGGCATTTTTCTCCTTATTTTATTTAGTAAATATTTGCTTTACTTCTCTTTTCTTGTTACTATATAGCTTTTTTAAAGAAGCTATTGGCCTGTGCCTATTATTTGGACAGTTGGAATTAAACTCTTGTGATATTTTATTCCATGTCATATTCTTCTGTGCAAGCTTAACATCATCAGATTTTTTTATTTATTTTGATTATATATTTATCTATTAAAGGAGGTTGGGTAGTTATGTCAAACCAGTAAGTATAAGTTGAAATTTCTTATTGTTTAAAGACTCAAAATGAATGAAATATTTGCTGAGATATTTATCGAAGAAACCATTGTAGGCAAAGTAACCCACGTATTTGTATTTTCAATATTATGTGATGAAAATTTGTATACGCTTCATACAAAGATACAGAGAACAAAAATTTAAAAGAAGATTTCGTTTGCGTAATTAGATTTGATGAGTTACTTATCCCATTGCACAAGCTTTCGAGAAGCAAAGGGAAACCGCAAATCGCAATCGGAAAAATCTCAGCCATGCCAACTGCTTTCAACTATTCACATTAGTTATTTTATCTTTTAGTGACATTAAATACTATACTGTCAAACTTTTTAAGCAAACAATAAATTTTTCTATGTTCCTAGAAGGATTAGACCGTGATATATTAACTGAAATTCGCGTACAAAAAACAGTTTCAATTAGAAAAATTCCTCACTTATTAGCAAGTTTGAAGTTGGCTAAAATGGCGTAGTTATTATAACTCTTACTAGATTATCTCTAATATAATTTTTATCTTCATACTTCCGTCTAGTTTTGGCATAATAGGCAAGTACCGTATAAATTCATATTTAAGTAATATTTCAACAGTAGTATATCATTATTTAGAAATATATTTTTTTAAATACAAGGAAAACCTCTCATTTAGAAATCGTTGTTATTGGCTGTTATGTTAGCTAACTCTGAATGGTCCAGATCATGTTCCCCTACTCACAAAATCCACTACATATGTGTAAGTCCGCCCATATGTGATAAGTCATCCACGCATAACCCCACATATGATCATATTGGTTAAAATAGTTCAACGAATCACTGTGCAATACTCAAATGCAGGGCCGTGCCTGGGTATATGGCCAACTTTTTAGAACATTTTTCGATTTTTTTTAGTTTTTCTGACCGTCAGGCTCCTTGCGTGCGGCGCACGCAATGAACACCGGTCAGGCACGGCCCTGCTCAAATGTGGTTTTAACATTGAATTTGATTTAATCCTTTGTAGCCCCATGTGACATTTCTGTAACAAACCTGAATAACTTCGTTAATATACGTACTAAATATATTTAGTTCATTCAAATATGTGTAACACTACTGTAACATATACCACTGAATAACTTAGTATCAAGTAAAATTCACAGATGGCATAACCTATTGACTTACGTATTATTACGTAACTATTGGCAGTAAGGCAGGACCAGATCGGCTACTGGCCGATTTGGGAAGAAAAAAGAATACGCTGTAAGTTTCCCCAGTGTACTGACGTTTCACAAACAATTTGCGAAAAATGCATTGTAGCATTATGCTACAACAAACAAAATAATTGTTTCCAATCCTGCCATACCACTTAAGTGTTTTTTACGATTAACTAACAGAAATGTCATTCCCAAAAAAGTCAAATAAATATTTTTAAATTTCTTAAAAATATGTGTTTTTTATATGCCTAAACTCGTCTCATTATCAATATAATTTAAATTTTTAAGATCTTGAGCTATAAAGGGTTAAGATTTATTGAAAACTGGAAATATGTCGCCAGTCCAACTTTTAACATTTATTAGAGCATCGGTTAATGATAGCTCATTTTATAATGGTTCCACAAGTTAACTAAAATTAATTAGTTAATAATTAAAATACCATCCATATTCTTAATTCAAATTTTCTACTCGCTTATTATTTGCAACTTGTTTTTCAAGTGGAAATGCCTGTCTTAGCTTGCAGTAAAAATAATATACTAAGGCCCGGTTTCTCAATATGAGTTTAACCCTACAATGCATGATTTTTTATTTTTGTAAAAAAAAAATATGTGGTTCTATATATGGTCTAGACACCGGAAAAAATACATTAAATAAATAAAAATACAGTAAATTAGTAGAATTTTTTTTGCGGAATGGGAAATGAACCCTGGGTACACTGGGGTACTAATTATAGGCACAGTTCAAAGATGAGATAAGAAGCAGGCCGTGTCTTCGTCTTCCGAGCTTTCTTCGGATTTATTTCATTTATTTAGATTTGTTTAATTTACCTTTAAACGTTACTTTTTTTCTCAATTTTTTTTCTTTCGCTTCCTTCATATTGTCCGTCATTTTAACAGATTTTTCTCATTCACTTTATTTATTATTGTCTTCATATTATCAGTACAAATTCGACATTATAAAATCATAAAAAGCTGTCAACACGACACTGTCCAGTTTATGTTGTCTGTGACAATCTTTTTTGATTTTGCAATGTTGAATTTGTACTTTTGTAATTAATAAAGAAATAGATATGTTTGAAATTCAACATTTGAATATGTTCGCCGAAAATATAGAAATGGTCCGAACTTTTATTCGCGGAATAACTGAACAACCGGCTCGCGCGAGCCGGCTCCAGCACACCACTAGGTGTACCCCATTCTGCCCCCGACGTAACGTTCTTTATAACATGAGTATTGTGGCCGTTATATGTGTTGACCTTGAGTTATCACTAGACTTTTAGTTAGTCAAGAGTATGATGAAACAAACATGTAATGTAAATTTCCGAATAAAAAATAGTATACAGTGTATACCTTGGTGTCGTAAAGCAAAAATTACAATTTGTAAGCTTTTTCTTGGACATTCGGTAGAATTCACACTAAATGCACTCTTACACTGAAAACGGCAACTTCGTACTGTGTAGCACAGCTAACTAAACATTGTGTGCAAAAGACACGTGTCTCCGTCGTCCATAAGGAGAGCACCACCCATTTCCCATTCCGCCCCAGTACCCCGTTCCGCCCCGGGTTCCCCTACTTACTGTAGGTAAAATTTAGAAAAACGTATTATGAAATTTTTGACCAAGTAAATATTATTGAATTTTACAAAAACGATTGTGATAAAGACAGATTAATTAAGTTGACGGATATCGTGACTTTTTACGTGATAACGAGGGGTGGTGCATAGGAATCTTACCCGAATCGTCCAGCACAAATGAACGAAGTTTTTCAGTTCTGCGTCGAATGAAAAATTATCTTCGTTCAACAATGATGCAAGGCCGATTAAATCATATGGCTTTGATCCACATATTCAGAATTAGTTGACAATTTAGACATTGAAACGCTAATGGACGAATTCATCGTTAAAAATAATAAGCATACAACTGTTTTCGCCTTATCGCATGAATAATTAATGTACATTGAAATAATTGAGTCAGATATTATGAATAAAAAAATTTTGAATTTTTATTTGTAAAACTATTGATAATTTTTAATGTTTCAAAAACCATATTTAAATATATCACTTTTTTACTAGACACTAGAAATTTATCTGTTCTGCCTGCCCTGTTTTCTTGTAAGTTTAACTATTATAAAACAATAATACCTACAGTTTTGAATCATCAAAATATGGATGAAGTAAATGAATTAGGCGAAATTGTAATTGACTTAAAAGAAATAAATATTATAAACGTATTACAAATTAGAAGAGCGCGAATACAGTACCAAGAAAGAATTTTACACTTCCAATATTTGTAATGATCGGGATTTTTTTAAAGATTCCGTTTATCAAAAAATTCTGTCAATTTTATTCCAAATTTAATAGATGGAAGAAATAAAACAGCAACAGAGAGGTTGGTGCTATAATAATGAATTGTGGAATATTATAGTAGACAAATCAGCTAACTGTTATTCATAAACTTTTTTATAGAAACAGTTATAATGTTTTTATGAATGTAAAGATTTTATGCAACTGGATCTTTCATTATCTATGCCAGTGATTTTTGCGGAGTACACAGATCGACAGCGTCTAAAATCATTAAAAAAGTTACGACAGTAATAGCATCAATGCGCAATCAATTTATTTTCCCAATAACGCAGTAAAGTTTAAAAAAGCAAGACAAGAATTTTATGAAATTACCAGCTTTCCAAGATGCATCGGAGCAATAGATTGCACTCATATCAAAATACAATCACCAGGAGGAAATGAACCTGAACTGTTCCGAAATAGGAAAGGTTTCTTCTCCATAAATGTACAAACAGTATCATATGCACATTTAAAAATTGGATCTGCACGTGATGCTAATATTTTCAGAAATTCAGCAGTACGAACACAATTTGAAAATATGAATTTTGAAAATAACGTTATTGTCGGTGACTCTGGTTATTCTGTTACAAACTATTTGATGACCCGCCCTTAACCCATTAATCCCCAATGTTGCGTAAACGAAACATTTTTAAAATTTTTTTTTTTTTTAAATATCTCATTGATGAAATAACTTTTTTTGCTACTAACAACGTTACACAAACTGTTTTACTGGATTTAGATTGGGCGAATTGAAACAAATATTATTTTCCATTTCAACGAATGCAATGATACCTAATTAAAATTAATTTCAGCCTTCCAAAAATTGTAACTAAAATTGAGTTGTAACTAAGGGTATAAACATTAAATCCACATTTTACATCAATATAAAAAATTCGTCACTTCGGAATAAAAAAAAAAGAAAGAAAAAAGTGTTTCAACTCACCTCGGTCTACCCTAGTGAAATTTACAAACCATCACAATACATATATAAAATAGTATCCATATGCATAGATACATAATTTAATATAAAATATTGAAATTATTTTTTGTATTACAGTGGTGCCTCGCATAACGAACTTAATTCGTTCCGGGAGCAAGTTCGTTATGCGAAAAGTTCGTTAAGTGAAACGCGTTTTCCCATTACAATACATGTTAAAAATTTTAATTCGTTCTGTAGCACAAAATATGGTACTGTAACATAAAAAATATTGTACACACGATTTTTATTTTTTAGTCAGAATCAGATTTAGGAGAGTCTACCAATAGGCTTGCAAGGTCAAATCCTCTTTCTAATTATTTCTTGTTTCATTTCAATAGAAATCACCATTGTGCTTTTTTTAGAACTCATAATATAGACACACAAAATTACATTTATTAAAACAAACAGGTGTGTCAGTTAATCACAGAAAAGAACGACTGACGCGCGTTGATGCATGTTCATGCAAGTTTGAGCATCGACTGCGTGCGAGCATAGAAGTTCGGGCGTCTTCGTGATATATAGGAGCGTTGGGGCGGCAAAATTAAACAAGATACAGTTCGTTGAGCGAAGCAAGGTTCGTTGGGCGAGTCGCGCAATGAACGAACAAAATGTTTGTTGTGCGCAGCGTTCGTTATGCGAGGCGTTCGTTATACGAGGCACCACTGTATATATTTTTTGTATTATTATTGTACCTGAAGATGGACCAATCCGACCAATCCGAGAAAATGTTAATATAACATAATTTAAGTTGTTTCCATGTAAACCATTATTATGTTAATAAGAAATTGTTTAAAAAAGTTATATAACCAATCTGATTCTTGAGATTATGTTTATTTAAATTTTATAATTTTGTGCAAAAAAATAATATTCTTTAGAATACAGATAAAGAAAATCTATTCATAAAATAAATGAAAATAATAAATATATGACTGAGATAAATGGCTGAAACATAAATTGAAAATACTTTCATCTGAATATCCAGGTTAAAGAACTAGAAGTGTTACTCAACATTGAAAATCCAGATATAAATTTATACATGGATGTGTGACAATTTTTGTTAACAATAAGTGTACATGTGAAGATATATCTACAAACAAAACAATTAAAATTGACAAACAATTCGAGTGTTGTGAATAGTGAAATTTATATAAACCATCATACTACATATAATAGTATCCATATTTAATAATTACATAATAAATTTCCGCCTGCACTGGTAGAAAGGATTTCTCAAACCAAGTAAACCTTGTTTTGTATATAACGAAAACAATATTTTCTTAAGATAAGCAATAATATCTTAAACCAACTATAGTATTCTTGAACGAAGGAATAACGTAGTTGGATTAAGTGTATGTTTCTTATATTAAGAAAATATTGTTTTCTTGGTCCAATACAGTTTTTTTTTCTGTGTGCATATATGCACGCGGAAATTTAAACTATGTATCTATAGATATATCTATAGTTTAAATTGTGTTTCCAAGTAAACCATTATGTTAGTTAGGGCCGGATTTAAACATTTGCCGCCCGTAGGCAGCTGCGAAAATTGCCGCCCTTTTGGATTGAAAAGTGAAGTTTTTAAAAAAAATTGTGTCAATGAAAACGTGAAGACCTTTTTTTTAGCTCTTCCAGGTAAAATTTTATGTCTATTTTTTTCTTGTCAAAATTTGCCGCCCCTAAAATTTTGCCGCTATAGGCACCTGCCTACACTGCCTGCATGGTAAATCCGGGCCTGATGTTAGTAATAAAATATTTGAAAAAGTTATGTATATAACTTGATACGCCGCTGACGTATACATTATTTCATTATGTAAACAAAGTGCATTTTTGTACAAATCTTTTAAAAGGACAATGCCGCTCGAGCCGCTTGTCGGATGCCGCCAAGGTAATAAACACCCTTGCCGGCCGAAGGGTCGTTTATGGCGCCAGACACGGCTCGCCTGCACAACCGGCCGGGAAAAACCCAAGTTCGCACGCTAGCTAACTACCACCACCCTCGACAAAATACACCCAAAAATGGGTATATAAACACCGATCAACTTTGTTAAAATCAGAACTCCCTCGGGAGGTCTCGACGACGTATCGCTGACATATTCGCAAAACTTTCCTGGTGGGTTTCCGACACCAGGGTACGCCGCCGACGGAAGTCACCACCAGATCAACCATAACCGTCTCCTACGACGCCGACGCTCGCGCTGCCGCCCACGGACGCCAACTCCAAGTCCGCCCACGGACATTGCCTCCAGAGCCCGCTCACGACGTCGCCCACAACGCCGACACCCTCGCTGTCGCACACGCCGCCCAGGCTTCGCGGTCACCCACATCGTGGCCCGCTACTACGACGCATCCGCTGTCATCCACGCCGCCCAGATTTCGCGGTCACCCACATCGTGGCCCGCTACTACGACGCATCCGCTGTCATCCACGCCGCCCAGGCTTCGCGGTCACCTACATCGTGGCCCCTCTACGACGACGCATCCGCCGTCTCACACGCCGCCCAGGCTTTCGCAGTCACCACCCTCGTGACCCCACCACACGACGCCCACCGTCGCCATCTCGCTGAGGCTTCCACGGTCATCCGCATCCTGGACGCCAACAACGCCGAGACCTACTCCACACCAAGACGTAGCCAACTCGTCTCATTATAAAAAAAACCTGCAAAAAACTATAGACAGAGAATCCATGAAATTATTAGATAATTCAGAAAAAAGAAATTAAAAAGATATTATTACCAGATAACTAGATATAACTTTAGTTTTGACCAGACAAAATCTACCATTCCGCGGTACTGAAGAAAGTGGCAGTTCAACGAATAAAGGAATGTTACTTGAACAAGTAGAATGATGTAATGTTGAAAGAGCACCTCTTGAAATTAAAACATTTCAAATAAAAGTATTATACATATCACCAGAGACACAAAATCAGTTTATACAGGGTGTTCGCGGGAACCGAGTGACCATTGCTAACTTTGTTATTATTGGAGCTAGAAGATCGGTTAAATGGGCAAAGTATCAGTATTTTTTCCGGGATGAATAATGGCGGTGTCAAAAAACAATTGAATGTCAAATTTCAGAGATATATTGAAATATAACATTTCAATATATCATATAAATGGAACACCCTGTATATTATTATTGAATTTTGTAGCTGAGGATGTTCTCTTTATAAAAGTTTAATACATGTATGATGGTAAAATTGATAGAAAACAAGTTATAACAAGTATAAAATTAATAGAAAATATCGAAAATCAGTGTGCTATGAAGTTTTAATAAATTGAGAACAAATGATTAAAACATTTAAAACAATAGTTTAAGGTTTTTTATGTCATTTGTTCGCAAATTTTAAATGTTTTTGATTTTAACTAATAACGAAAAAAATTATTTATTATAATTAATTATATTTTTTTATGAATAATGCTAAAAAATGTTAAAAATCTGCGAAATAAGGCACAAATATCTGAAATTATTGTTTTAAATTTTTTTATCATTTGTTTGTATTTTATTAAATCTTCATAGCACACTATTTTTCGATATTTTCTATTAATTTTATACTTGTTATAACTTGTTTTCTATCAATTTTACCATCATACATGTATTACACTTTTATAAAGAGAACATCCCCAGCTACAAAATTCAAGAATAATATACAGGGTGTTCCATTTAAAAAAATGTTATATTTCAATATATCTCTAAAATCTGACATTCAATTGTTTTTTTGACACCGCCATTATTCATCCCGGAAAAAATACTGATACTTTGCCCATTTAACCGATCTTCTAGCTCCAATAATAACAAAGTTAGCAATGGTCACTCGGTTCACGCGAACAGCCTGTATATTAAAATAATAATAACAATGATTTTTAACTTTTAGAAACAAATAAATAAATTAAAGATTTTTTAAGTAATGACTTGTTAACTTTTATGGTTTGTATGCAACTGAATTATTTAAAAATACCAAAAATGAAAAAGAAAAAAAGAAAAGTTCACATACTATAATGCGGCATGTGGTATAGTTTCTATTTGCACCGTTGGACATTTTAATTTATTATTAAAAAATAGTAATTGACCTAATCTAAACAGTACTATCATTTTTCTTAGTTATCAGTATTTGTAATAAATGAAAATGTTACAAAAATACAATCAACGATAAGATCTTTTTTTAAACAATGAAAATTTTAAATCTGATTGTTGAGATTTTTTTTCAATAATTAGGGGAAACATGGACAAAATGACACACATGAACAAAATGACACACCGGCAATATTTCGAAAAGGACAAATTGTAAGTAAATAGTACCTATCACATAATGTGGTCCTAATCATGTGTCACAAACTGTCAACTCGACAATCAGTACACTTCAACGGTATTAGTAATATATACTCATAAATATTTTTTTTGTGTTCAAATAAACTTTGTACATCAACATTTATCGAATTTAAGGTAACTTTTTTTTCAATATATTCTTAAAGTAATTGTTCCAATTTGGTGGAATGGTGTGTAATGAATAATATCGAACTATTTTACACTGATTTTTTAAGACCATTTTGTCATTACGATTGTAATAATTAAGCACAGTAGTATTGGACAAAATGACACACACTACGGTCGGGTAAAATGACATACATATATCATTTTGTCCATAGTTACCTACTGAATAAAAAATATAATGAGAGAGTATTTTGTGCCAAGAAATGGCCCATCAATCAACAATCTTGGTAAAAAAATCTATGCAAAAGGCTATATACATGCTGTAAATTATTGCATTTATTGCAATGACTTGTATTCGCGATCTAGGCCCAAGGAATTTTGGCTTTTTTGCGTAAAATGTGGACTCTGGATTAATGCATCCTGTGCTAACAAACCAAACAAAACAAAAATATTTATTTGTGAAACGTGTAATTAAAATATATGCATTTTTTAATGTGTGTCATTTTGTCCATATAGTATGGACAAAATGAACTTTCGTTGATCTCTAGAAAATGGTTTTTATATTGTTTATCTCTTAAATTTTTGAATAAATGATTATATTATTGTTTTTATGAATCTTCTTAGAAATACCATACTGATTTTCTAATTTCTAACTTTTTTAATTTAAAAGTTATAATTAAAAATAAAAACAGTGTGTCATTTTGTCCATGTTTCCCCTACATAATAAATGTGCGCGTGTAAAGTTACCTAGTTAAAAATCAGGTGGTAATATTTCAATTGGTACAGAAATAAATAGGTGGGTGACAATATCCTGATTGGTTAGAATTATGGATAGGGTGTGTTCTGGTAATTCCAGTCTCAGGTTACCTGTCCAAGTACAACATTTTGACAAATGACCCTTAGCCAGGTGCGGTCTTGAAGATTATGTTAAGGCTTGCACAAGAGAATGGTATAAATTTTAAAATTCAGCGGTGCTCAAAGAAATTTTTTTACATTAAATATTTAAAAAATGGTAAATATTCGGTTGTTACAAGAGTCGTAAAATTATTGACCATCAGAGTTCATAGAAGAAAAATAAAATTAATAATATTTAAAGGGATATTATAAAAAAATGTATATTTCAAAATACGCTACAATGTCAGAAGATTTGACACATTCACATTCGTTTGTTGAGGAACCAACGTTTCTTCTGTATTGTTGTAGGAATAATATTTTGTCTTTGACTATGTTTAGTCGTTATAAACATGGTGGGTTGCACAAAGCAAAAATAATCACGATTGGTTCTTCTTCTTCCTGTTCTTCTGTTTGCGTTCATTTCTTAGTAAAATAGTCAAGTAGTTTCTTCATATCTTGATTTCTACACTGAATTATCATGTATAACCGTCCGTATATACAGAACACAGTTCATTTAAAATTAATTGGCAAAACCCTAAATATTCCACATGATTATAGGAAATACACCACAATAAAAAATTAATAAAATATAAAATAAAATACAATTAATTAAAATTCACTACTTGTTGATTTTTTTTGTGTGTATTTGCAATCTTCGAGCACGGAATATAAACCCAAGTTGCTATATTATGATATAATTACTGTACATTAAATGTTATCACGGCAATTGTGTACACTGTAAATTTTTTTTGTAAAATTACAATTATATTACAAAACAAAAATGAGTAAAATTACAAATCAGTGTATGGTAATACGAAATTATCTATATCTATAAAAGAGTTTGTCTTTAACCACTCACTCACTCACTCACTCACTCACTCACTCATATATCAACGTACAGCCCAAACCCCTGGACCTAGAAACGTGAAATTTCGTAGTCGCCTTCCTTTTATGATGTAAGCACCCACTAAGAAAGGATTTTTCGTAATTCAACCCCTACGGGGTGTGAAAGTTTATATAAGAAAATATTTTTTGTTGGCATTTACTTGAAACTAATCGAACATACTCTACAATATAAATAATGATAACAATTATTTCTACATTTCCCAAAATGTAACCCCTAAAGTGTTAGGGGGGTGAAAAAATTTGTAAAATATTTTTTTTTGTGTTCACCGAATAAAACATTGCACAAGTAGGTACTCTACAAGACAAATATCAGTTACGAAAATTCAATCCCTATGGGAATGGGGGGGGGGGGGGGGGGGATTTTGATTTATTTATCTTCATAATTGTTCGTGATATTAAAGTAACTTCAGACAAATTAATTTTCAATTAAAAATTAAAGTTCGATATTCAAGCCCTAATATCATGGGACGGGGTTGAGGATTTAGATATGTTTATCTGCAAACCTGCTTTACTTATAAAGGTAAATTCGGACAAAATAGTCATCTATTAAAATATTTCTTCTATCATCTAAGCATAATTCATATTCTATACCAGCGGTTTTCAACCTTTTTTAGCTTGCGTACCCCTTGGCAGTTCATTATCCTAAATTGTACCCCTTATATTAGAAAAATATTTATAATTTAAATACTCGTACTTGTTATTATTTTAAACTTGTTCTAACACTAAAGAAATAACAATAACGTGTCTAGGAGTGTGCCCAAAATGTTTATTAATGAAAACTAAAAGATTTTTATAGATACATAATGTTTTAATAAAAAAACACAATAAATATAAACTATTATAAATATAAAGTTAAATATCCGCAATTTTACATTAATTTTAACTTAACTTATTATATTCAGTGAGATCCTTGTGCTTGCTTTGAGGCACATAGTTTTTTGAAATCAGGTTCGATTGCTGCAAGGTACAATCTTAAATCTGGAGCTGTATTCAGCTTATTACGGTATTTGTTTTTAATAAAGAGATACGAAGAAAATGCTCTTTCCACCAGCACTGTACTTATAAATGGTAACAAAACGTTAAGCGCTTTAGCAGAAAACTGTTCATATTCGGTGCTGATATGTGATCAAAAGTTAATAAGACATTTTCCTTTAAATTCGACTTTCAAAGTAGAGTCATTTGAAAGATCAATTAAGTCAATTTAGCTACTCGAAAGTATTCTACATTGAAAGGATTTGAAATCCAATTGTTGAGTGTCGCTTTTGTATATTTATTATTCTGTAATTTAATGTTTTACGTAACAGCGGGAAACTGAATCGAGACGAGAGGAAAATAGTTATATTTTTAACATCGGCCATTACTCATTTTTTTTTGCGTAGGTACCCCCAAGTCATGAAACGCGTACCCCTAGGGGTACGCGTACCACGGGTTGAGAATCGCTGTTCTATACGAAAGTGAGGGAGAGAATAGAGTATTGATATCTCACGTTTAGTTTTTTTTGTGTGGTGAAGTTAGCTGAGTATGTATGTAGTTTGTGAGATTGTCACAGCGATGCGCACGCTCACTCCATTTGAGGCGGCCATCATGTCTCGAGTTGACATTTTGTGTTACATACGAGTTTCATTTGATGCAAGGTAATTGTTTTATATATTATTTTTATTAGTTTATTAAATGTATTGTCTCTTTCATTAACCTTTACATCTTATTGAAACATTATTTTGATATAAGTCAAAAGGCGAGTTTTGTACAGTGACGGTATTTTACATAAAATAGATTAATTTTTAAACATCTATATTTGTCTACATTGAATTATTGAAATTTTATTTTTTCATGAATTCAGTTATTGCTTTCTACTTATTTTGATTCAGACGTTTTTATATTGAAAATATTTACATCAACTATTTTATGTTTGGGGTTAGGTATCACTTTAAAGATATAATAAATTGTTTATTTTATGTTACCTTCAATATTTTATTTTAGCTATTTTTTTACAGGTTCTAAATCGTCTATCAATAAGTGGAGACTAGGGACACTGTATCCACAGTTTACCAAGACTTACCAGCACAGAGTTACCTGAGTTGTGGGAAATATGTCAGCACGTTTGTAAGCATTATTCTGATTCATTTTATAACCAACCAGTTAGTATTTTATTATTATCATAAAATTTAGCTTTAATTTGATTATTTCTTTTAGTTGAAGAGGGGATTTTTACTCTTAATTTATATTTACTTTAACATTAATAGCACAGCAAATATGTGTAACATGACTAATCGGGGTTTAACTATTATTTTATCATAATATAATTTCCTTTTATTACTTGTGTGTTTCTATAAACTGTTTTAAAATAAAAGCTCGGTATATGTATATTTATTAATATTAAAAAAAATAAACCAACGTCATCAAACTGCAGCAAGGGATAACGGGGCACTAATTAAATTTTATATAATACCATGTAGCCAAATAATTTAAAATGATTTGTTTAAAATTCTCTTAATAACTGAATCGTTGCTATGTCATGGAAAATCTCATCAAAGGTGTTGCGGTTATTCAATGTGATCCTCTTTCTATTCGTACCTCTTCGTTTTTTATTCCCCCACTTAGCCGAACCCTAAAACTGTCCAATTTGTTGGGTATTTGTGGGTCCCGGAATTAAAAAAAAACGGAATTAAAATGTTGGTTAACCTTTTGATACTGATATCCATGTTATGCGATGTCTTTTTTTCAGTAATTAGTGGTATTAGTGTATTCATCAGATCTATAGGTCTCAAAAGACAAACTGTATTATATGATACACCGGCGCCGACTACGGGGGGGGGGGGGGCGATCGCCCCCCCAGATATTATACCAGGGGGGCTTCGCCCCCCCCCCCCCCCCTGTGTAGCTTCTTTTAAATTAAAGATACTTTTGTCAATAAGATTTTTATTTTAAAAAAAGGTTTAAAAATTCAAATACTTGTCACTTGAGTAAAAATGATCACTAAAAATTTCTTCAAAAAGGAAATTAATACTAAAACATCTTTTATTTCCTTTACAAAGCTTACAATTAGTTAGATCAATAGCTTTAAAAAAAATTCTACTTTTCTACACTTTACTATATTTTCAGCTAAAATCGTCGTTTACGTTTCATGAGCCTCTATAAATTAAATATAAATGTCAACTTTTCAATTATTTAAAATAATTAAAGTTTGATCGATTTTTTTCGAAACTACAATAATTTGATGAAATTTTTTTTTTTTTTTCACATTATTAGTTGCGTTTCTGAAATTTTATCGTTATTACGAAAGTTGGATATTGCACATTTTTTAAGGAAATTTTTGCACCCCCCCCCCCACAAAAAATTATGAAAATCTCGCCCCCCCCAGGTTAAATGAAAAGTCGGCGCCTATGATATGATATGTATTATACGATGCGAAGTGACTAAAGTTTGTATTATTAATTTCAATATTTAAAAATTTATACATATATTCTGCTGCTATGGTTAAATAATTGTTTTGAAAGGGGGTCAGAGTATAACAGGTCTGATAATAGGTGAAGTTTTATTTGTTTTGAGTTGCAATAACATTAGAATGCATTATAAGTATTAGTTACAATAATTTTGCATGAAATGTAATTATTAATTCATATATCAGTGGTTAGTAAATATAGAATAGAATAAAATTTTATTTCAATAGAATATAGGGGAAAGTGGTTACTTTTCGTACACTTTTTAGATTTGTGTTCTTTACTTTATTATTAACCGACTAAATTTTCTAGTTTATGCACCTAAGTGTAATAAATATATCGTAGTTAATTACAAGGAAGTTTGAAATTATTATGTTAAAAAATTAAAAAGTTTTAACGACTTTTCTAGGATAGGATATTTGTACAAACGTACCCCACATGTGAAGTACCTTCGTACAGCAGATGGGGTACATTCGTACACCATAGGGTAGATTCATACAGGGTAAATAAAAAGTCTATTAAACTAGGCAACTTTTATTAAATCACAAAAAAGTGTACTAATCTGGAAAATAACATATAAATATTGAACTTAACTCATAGTTAACTTAAATTATTTTCATAGAAAATTATATAAATTAAAAATCTTAATTCTAGCCTTTACAAATAGTAAATAGTCTGACAATTTAAACTTTCTTATCTAGGAAATTAAACATTTGGTTGTTACTTTGGAAGTTATTGCAAATTAAAAATATTATAAATTTATTTCATAAAAATCGCGTATGAATGTGCCCCCTGTAGTACTGCCCGAATGTACCCCAGGCCTTACACAAAATTAAATTACAACTTTATATAAATTCGAATTTAATATGAAAAATATTATTTTTTAAAACCTAAAATAGACAATGTTAACATGAACTCATCATCACTATTTTGTCAAAAACATAAAAATTCTACTTACAATGCGATCATAAACTTTAGTAAAAAAATTACTCACTGCGCGCGAAAACACGTTGCGTCTTGCCAGTTCACACAGAGTGACGCGTCTGGCACGATGTTCGTTAAGTAACATGGCGGCCGGTATGTCTACCCACACAAGTAAGCGTGTGTTTGTGCGCTGTTAAGTTATTCTCTCATACTTACTGTACGAATGTGCCCCATGTACGAAGGGTGACCACTTTCCCCTACATAAAGTAAATATAAACAAATCATAAGCAATTTGAAAACAACCAACAAGAAAGTAATAAAATCATAAGTAGGTAATTTAAAATTGTAGTAAATTGTATAGTATAGACTAGACCAGTGCTTCTTAAACTTCTTGCCATCGCGGCCCCCTTGCAGTTCATATTGTAAACTTACGGCCCTCTTATTTTTTTTGAAACCCAGATGGGTTAGAAAAAAATTTTTGTTCCATTTACGAGATAATTTAAGCAAGTGCATATATGAACTTTTAAACTTATTTAACGATATTAAATTTATTTGTTTTATTTACGGTTCTTCATAGTCCCCTTGTGGGAAGGCCACGGCTCCCCAAGGGGCCGCAGCCCACCACTTTAAGAAGCCCAGGACTAGAGTGACATTCTGCAACTAATTTTGTTTTCAGCATTATTTAAAATAAATTAAGGGCATTTTGATAAGATGTTTTATTTTTGTATCAGCGTCAAATTTGTTATATTTTGTTTTTAAATGGTGTGTCCAGGGCCGGCAGAACAGATAAATTTCTAGTGTCTAGTAAAAAAGTGAGGGGAGGGGAAGTTGGAGAGTTTTTTTTAAATATGGTTTTGAAACATTAATAATTATCAATAGTTATATACAAATCTGACTCTACGTTATCACATAAAAAAGTCACGATATCCTTCAACTTTTCAATTTTTTTATTACTTCTTGTAGTCAAATCAAGGAACATGTCTCTGTTATTAATTTCTTTATTAATGTCTTTATCAAAATCGTTTTTGTAAAATTCAGTAATATTTACTTGGTCAAAAATTTCATAGTACGTTTTTCTAAATTTTACCTACAGTAAGCACATTTGACGACAAAATCATTTATTTCGATAAGGTTTAATATTTTGCAGGTCATAAATACATAAATCCACGTAAACAGAGCCTAAAAAAATGTAAATGCTTTTCCAATCTCTGGTGGGCAGGTAATTCGATACACGCAATTTTTTTGAGTGTCTAGTACGACATACCGAAGCCTAGACTGATGCCGGCCCTGCGTGTGTCATAATTATGTTTATAAACATTTGACAATATTACTATTTTATTTTAAAAATACTGCACATTCGTAGATATACGGATATGTGAGTGTGATGTCCATTATTATAAAGGGACTAGCAAAGTTTTCTAGGTATCAAGCACTCAAGGTATATAAATATGTATATAGGTAGTGCCACTTGGTCGTTGACCAATCAGCGTTGGCGCGGGAATTGATGTCACCATGTGGATATATTCAAATGCTATAAATGTATAAATGCAAAAACATTATTTTATTTATTCTTGTTTTTTTTTCAGAAAAATTTTCTTACTACGTCACTGATCCAGTTTTTATCGATATTTTCTTTGTTTTTCTTAAATATGGCAAGTTTTTTAGGAAATGATATGTTAAAAAAATATACTTAAGTGTTATAAACATTATAAACTGATTCCCAATTATCTTTTTATAATAAATAATTAAAAAACGAATGATTTTCATCATTTTATTAGTATCTGATACATTTATAAGGTTCATCATTACTTTCAATTCGAGGAACGATATTACAAGTTAGTTCTATCGCTTCATGATCTGATAATATTAGTTATAATATTATCAACTAGCGAAATCCCGCGGCTTCGCTCGCGTAAACTTCGAAACTAATTAGAACCCTCTATAAGTAATAGGGGATGACATGTTACATTTTTTTATATTGATTTTTAATCATTACTTATAAAATAACGTAAATATCCCGGATCTTAGTTAAATCTTTTTTAAAAACTAACCCCCGTCTACTCTCGCCATTAAGGGTTGAATATCGAATTCTTTTATTGCAGATTAAATCCATCCTAGTCCCCGTCGAACTTTCATTTTTAATTGAATATTAATTTGTCCGAATTTATTTTAATATCATGAACAGTTATTATTATTATTCCCATAGGGGTTGAATTTTCGTAACTGATATTTCTCTTGTAGAGTACCTACCTTTGCCATGTTTCATTCGGTGAATACAAAAAATAATTATTTTACAAATTTTTCCACCCCCCTAGCACCTTATGAGTTAAATTTTGGGAAATGCTGAAATAATCGTTTCACTATTTATATTTTAGAGTATGTTCGATAAGTTTCAATTAAATGCGAAAAAAAAAAATAATTTTTTATATAAACTGTGACACCCTGTTTTAACCCCGTAGGGGTTGAATTTCGAAAAATCCTTTCTTAGTGGGTACTTACATCATAAAAGGAAGGCACCTACGAAATTTCACGTTTCTAGGTCCAGGGGTTTGGGCTGTACGTTGATATATGAGTGAGTGAGTGAGTGGTTAAGGACAAACTCTTTTATAGATATAGATTAATGACGTTTTCCTAGTTGGATTCATGATAGTACACGTTACTTCTTTGCATTTTGTATCAGAGGTGTTCAACAGGTTAATGTTGAAGTCTTCACATATGAAAATTTTCATATTTAATCGAAAACAAATTGACAAATTTTCTTCAAAAATATTAATAAAAGTACATAAATAACTATCTGGAATTCTGTAAATACAAACAATAATGAAATGTTTTTCTTTACAAATAATATCACAGCATTCAATTGTTTTTTTCAATATTGAGATATTTAATTTCTTTTATTTTAACTTCATTTACACCACCACGTATGTAAGTTGTTCTACAGAATGCAGATTCTAAATAATAGTTTTGTATTTTCACTGCACTTATTTCATCTACTTTACAAAAATTTTTGGAAAAGCATATAAAATCACTGTTATGTTTTAATAATAGTATTTCGAGCTCACACTTTATTTTTTATATCTTGAATGTTTAGATGCATAATTTTAAATAATTTAGAATTATGATCTGTAGCGTTATTCATTACACTTGTTTTTCGAATCGTAATCGATTGCAATTAATATTGCGAATCCCTTGCTTATGTTGTATTGATAACAATTTTGGAAAAATGAACGTTACGTAATACTCGTTGGAAATAAGAAACCGAGAAATAAAATCTAGTCAGTCGTTAGCACAGAGTGCCTAGAGTACCACAATAAAATTCACTCCACAAGTCGTGACGTCACAGTCGCCATTGTCGCGTTCCAAATAAAGAAATTTTGACAGCTTTACTGATTTTAAAATCACAGTTTTATTAAAATTTTCTTTGGTGTTTGAGTTTATAAACAATATTATAGGTTCATATAGCTATAAGGTATGTATTACAAATATAATTTTCAAACAAATTGATTATTGTAAGTAGTAAAATGTGGAAAGTAAAAAAGTAAGGTTATGTATCACTCATCTAATACTTTGTTTTTGTTCTTAGAATCAACATTTCTTGTTTTGTAGGCTTCTAAACCATTACAATTAGTCACAACAAACACGTTTATCTAAAAATAATTAAAACATGCGTTAGTCAAAGCGTAACATAACCTCACTTTTAAAAAATTTTAAAATCCTTTTTCTTCACAGAAAGTAGGCAAAATCTTGAGAAATTATTATTGGAATCGATAACTTATAGCTAAAGGAATAAGTAAATGTATTTACCTTAACAAAAAAACGTAAACTTTAATAAAACAATCACTTTTAAAAATTGGCTTAGCTAGATTCACATGTGACAGATGACATATTTGGAACGCAAAAATGCGATTGTGACGTCACGCTTGAGGAGTGAAAACCTCCTTGTGCGCTGTAATTCACGCCAAGGAGAAAGTGAGGCTCTGGGGTAGCGACCACGAAAATTACTTTTAAGAGCATAATTGTTTTTACCAAATAGTGTTAATAAATTGTATTATTGTATATTGTGTCCAACGTTTATTTAAGTTTACTAGTAATCAGTTAACTTCTGTAGGGTAGATTATTGTTTCTATTAGTGTTTAAAGTGTAATTAAATAGTGTTTAAAGTGTTATTAAATAGTATTTAAATTGTTATTAAATAGTGTTTGATTATAATTAAAAGTGTTCGCCATTAATTAGTGTAAACCATTATTAAACCGTTTTTATGAGTTATTTTTATAATTAAATTTATTTTATTAACTGTCAAAGTGTACGTTTCTAGTCACCTATAGGTTATTCTGCCTAGTCGATAAAAGGATAAATAGAATATTGTAAGAAATTAGAACCCAAAATCGTTACAGATCTTCAGAGGGTTGGAATCTTATATTAACCATCACTCAATAAGTTCGTAGGATGACTAATAAAACAACAACTTTTAGGCAAAATTTGACTTTATTTACCTATTAACATAGTCTATCAAAAGTGATACATTTAATTCAGCGATTCTCTAACTTGTCGATGCCTTTTTTTAGAACGATTTCTCTTTGGCTTCAAAAAAGGTTTTAGTTTCGGCAATCACTTCTTCATTGGATCCAAATCTCTTTCCCTGGAGCATTCATTTTAGGTCTGAAAACAGGAGTAGTCACTGGAAGCCAGATCTAGAGATTACGGTGGATGGGGAAACGATTCAAAGTGCAATTTTGCCATTGTTGCGATCGACTTGTGACACGGTGCGTTGTCCTGTTGAAAGAGCAAACGCGGTATCAACTTCGAACAGAGTTTTCTCATGGACAAATGTTGATGCAGAATGGTGAATACACTGCCTTTTGATATCTTTAAGGTGTCAGCTATCTCACACAATTTCAATTTATGATCGGCCAAGCAAAACTATTTTGTGGACTTTTTTATGTTTTCTAAAACAACTGCCGTATTTGAACGATCAGAACGTTCAGCATCATCGGTGTTTGTACGGCCGCAATCAATCAGAAAACCACTTCTCTACCATTTGTCTCGATGGAGCAGAATCCGAATAATACTTGTGAAGCCATTTTTTTGCTTGAACGGTATTTTTACCATTAAAAAGCAATGCTTTATCAATACACGAAATTTAGATTTTTCTATTGTTTTGAAAATTACAAAAGTAGCGTCACTAAAACTGCTGTAACTTGTGAACTAAACGTTAGATCGTTATGAAATTTTGACACTTATTGTTTAAAGGATGGTACATCCTAAAAATCATATTAGTGGAGTCATATAACCGAAATTTTATATTGAATAAAACAATCTCTCCTTACAGCGATTTTATGATTTTAAAATGTACTAGGGTTCAATAGGAGTTCATAACTGATTTTGTGGATTTGTCCGTTTTCCGCGCGGTACTTTTTTCACGACTTTTCAGAAAAATCATAGTTTTCCCATTTTTTGGTTTGTTTTTTGCTAATATCTCGGCTTCTACTTGATGTATTTCGATGAAAAAAATTTGCTCTTACGCGTAAAGAACCGTCCTATCGATCGGTGTAGTGCGGGATACTTTGACTTAATTTATAACCTAAAAAAAAATTATATACTGCGGTTATCACAGATTTTTTGTTTTTTCTCAATAACTTTGCAAAAAATAAAAATATCTTGACGAAAATTGGAAAAAATGTTCTTATTATGATTCCAAATAAACCTATCAAGTTTCATTTAAAAATATTTTCAAATATCGCAAAAAATTAGTGATTTTTTAATACAGTTGATAATGATTTTTTGTTTGGTGTCAACACCTATTATTCGACCGACGTACAGCCACATTTTATTTATATAGGTACGATTTCGAATTTTATAATTGATAGTAATATTTCACCTTCCACCCCAATTATAATTTAAAAATTTAATTGTAGTATTTTAAATCTAATAATATTATTTCCCTTTCAGACAGTTAGTGCAGTTTGTTTTTAGTTTTAGGATATATTATAAGTGTTAACATTTATTATCACATTATAATAAATGAGGAGTTGGGGATCAAAACTTGATTATTAATTATTTATTTACTACTGTTTTTGTATTTTTTGACATTTTAACAATACATACAATCACAGAAGTACAAATTCAACATTACAAAATCATAAAAAGATGTTAACACGACATTGCCCGGTTTATGTATTGCCAACCTAGGAACAACAAAAGTTAATTTCTTAAAAAGTTCATATATCTTTAAAATATACCTTCCTTATAATTCTGCCCCAGAAAATCAAACCATATTTAAGATTGCTTTCAATGTATGCGCGATATACAAATAAAGTATTTTCTTTTATTATACATATTTTGTAGTGTTTTAAGGACGAAACAGAATTTTGAAATTTTTGTGCTTATAACTGTGCTTTACAAGTGTGTTTCCAGTTTAGTTGTTTGTCTATTGAAATTCCAGGAAATTTTATGTGATTTGTATGTTGATAATATTGCTATTTACATAAAATGAGTTTAATGTTCTTCCAGAAGCTCCAAATTTTGATTTATTTAAGTGTAATGCATTTTAGTTATAAACCATTGGATAACATTTGTGAATAAATTGAATATTATTTACGAGATCATTTGTTTTTTTGTAAGTAGATATGTATATAAGTTATTGTTTTGTCATCTGCAAAAAGTGAAATTGGCCTTTTAGTGCATTTTGATAAATCATTAATATACAGAATAAATAATAAATACCCTATAACAGACCCCCATACCCATATAATATGAATTTCGAATTTTATAATTGATAGTAATATTTCACCTTCCACCCCAGTTATAATTTAAAAATTTAATTGTAGTATTTTAAATCTATGTAATAATATGTATATGTACGTAATCTAATTAAATACAATGGCGTTTAAAACGAGGAAATCAAGTCTTAGAGGGTGGCCAGTTTCTGGAAAACCGGGAAAAGTCAGGGAATTTTTGTTATACAGGGAAAAGACAGGGAATATTTTAATTATCGTAGATCTTAAAACAATTATCTATTAAAATTTAAAAGAAAACATGTGACCTTTTTTATAGGGCTTTCAATCTAAATTTTAAATAAAAAACAGGGAAAAACGGTAAAAATCCTGCTGGAAAACCAGGAAAAGTTAGGGAAATTTGTTCCGGAAAAATACTGGCCACCCTGCCTTACGACGTTTATGAAACCTTTACTATAGAATGGGGAAAGTGGCGACGCGACAGTGGCAACAGCAAGATAATTACAACGTAGTTTGTAGACACGAACGCTTTAATTATTAATATATTGCGTTTTTAGTATTTGTCGAGTCCTCGGAAGAAGCAGGAAGAACACACGACGACGATGTCGTCGCTGGAAACCATATTTATGGAATGGTGACGAAACAGAAGAAAAAAACTGTTATGTAATGCAATATAATACAATATCAGTCTTGTTTGTGATAACAAAATGTATATAAACTCATGTTCAACTAAAAGTGAATACTTTCAGACAGTTAGTGCAGTTTGTTCTTAGTTTTTGTATATATTATAAGTGTTAAGATTGATTATAACAGGATATCTTAATTTTTTAAAGTTATCCATCTTCCAACGCTAGTTTAACATTTGTGTATTAAAAAAATCTCCACTATACCTACATATAACTATACTCAAAAGGTAAAAAAGTACATGAAGATAGAATAGTTACATTTTGACCTCTTTTGAAACATTTTGAAAAGGTATAAAATTTTTGATGTTTTAGCTATTATATAATCCATATGATTTTTTCAATTTAAGTGTTGATCGATGTTGATTCCTAAGAATGTTATACAATGTTGAAATGTTATGTCATCAATTTGTCCGTATTCTCCAAACTTAATAAATTTGGTTTTCTCTATATTTACTGAATTATTGATCTGGTCTGTAACCTCTGTTTTGTTGTTAGAATTAAATAGGACACTCATGTCATCTGCAAATAAGACAATGTTCTCTTGTATTATGTTTAGCTAAGTAACAGCGGTCCTAATACTGATCCTTGCGGTACCCCTTATTTAGAACGGTTATGTTTGATTGATGTTTTCCAATTTGAACGCATTGCTGCCGGTTACTGATATTACGAGACCAGTAAATTTAATGCATACCGTATTCATTTAATTTTACTTCTAATAACTTGTGATGAACACAGTCAAAAGCTTTCGATAAATCGCAGAAAGCTGCAATTCAGAGTTTCTTGCTGTTCCAACAATCTATTGTTTCATTAACCATGTAAAACAATAAAGTCGATATTTTTTAAGAAATATTGAATACTCAAGAATATAAACGTCGATTATTGTAAGTATTTTTGGTTATTTGAACACATTTTTGCAAGATATTCTAGGGTTTAGATTTAGAATGGTACCTATATATTTTGATTAAACTATTAAAAATCCCTCTCAAAAATGGGTATTTTGTATTTGGAACATTAGTTCCTTTTTTGACCTTGTTTCATGTGTGATTTTTTTTGTTTTGAAAATACCTATTTTTTAATGAAGAGGCCAGATTCTAATATATAAATGGAATGAACAATTAATACCTGAAATGATTTAAAATATTTTTTGCAGAAATCCCGATAACCTAGTCCTAAGATGATCCTTATACATATTTTTGAATTAAAAAAAGTTTTGCCGTATTCGCTGTGTTCCCTCCAAAATATTATACCAAAGCGTAGATTGAAATAGACATAAGCATAATAAATCATAAAAAGAATATTTTAATCTGTGTGTAAGTTTTATTTTGTTGTATTGATGTTAGTGTTTAGCAAGTCAATTAAATGGAAAATTAAGTAAAAACAAAAAATAAATTATCTAGGAAAGGAAATTTGCCTTCAACTTCTGTTTCCATGGTGAAATGGTTGTTGGGGTGTTGATTACTTAAACTAAAAATACACCTTAACCACAAAATTAATTTTTTAAATTAATTAATTTAATAATATTAAATTTTGTGGTTAAGGTGTATTTTTAGTTTAAGTGACTAAGAAACCACAGTTTCTCCGTTTTTCATGTAAGGGGTGTTGATTGTTCAGAAAATTGATGAAAGAGAAGAGGGTGTCCCATTCAGGGGGTTAAACGACGAATGTATCGTGAAATATATGTACCAACATGTTGATTTCAGCAGGGTATGCTTGAGGTTTTCAGTTTCAAATGCCTCAATAAATATTTTGGCGACAACTGGTGACAGAGGGGACCTGATACTTGTTCGTAGTATTCGCCTTGGTAGAGAGAATATGTCTACGAGAGACACGCCTGAATGAGGTCTGAGAGGTCGGCTGCCTGGTCGTGTGGGTCCAATATTTGATTAATGATATTAATCATGTCCTGGAGTATCTCTTTCACCTATTTAAAAACTACAAAAATTCTTCTAGTCAATTTTACTTCTTTCACTTATTCATTCATTATAACTTTATTCGATACACTCATACACCATTTATGAATATTATCAAATAATTTTTTTTATACTTAAATTACTCTTGCTGAATCGTGACCATTTTCTCACATACCTTCTCACTTTATGCTCATTTCGCTCACGTCTTTCGACAATACTATTCATGTCAATATGTTATTTTCGTTCGTTTCATTAATTTCATACAATAACCACATTTTTGACATGTGTACCTTGTTGCAATCATTTCTAATTCCATATACCAACCAATAACTCTTTTTGGATCATCATTCTCCAATGAATTAAAAAAAATGAAAAAATCTCTATTTCAGTATTAATTTTTTTGTTTAAAACCCTTGTGTTGCCACCCGGGTACCCATCAAGAAATCTTGGCCAAAAACTTCTCGAATCCCCATGATTTGACCGATTCTCTATCGAAATTTGCATTCTACATGTTTTTAAAAAAATTTTAACTTAAAAAATTTTGCATTTGGAAAAAAAAACACGTATGAGCCACCCGGGTACCCCAATAGAAAAAGCATGATTTTCGTATAGTACATCATAAAAAAAGTTTTTTATGATATACCTGAAACAAAGCAACTTTTGTCCGAACACTTTTTGGTTAAATCAAGGAAAACGACTTATTCCGGGGAGTGAAAGTTGATTTTTGAACATTTTTGATTTTTGCTGTTTCATGTTCATTAGTGGCGAAGGATTAGCCCCAACAAAAAAAGTTTCGGCCAAAAGATATTTACTTTCGATCGGAGAACTTGATAAGCTAATAAAAAATAAGGGTTCCCACTTGAAAATTTAAACTTACCCCCACCCTCCGTAAGGGGGTGAGGGGTTGAGGGGTGGTTTGGTATGCAAACGATCCTATCCTGGAAACCAAGCAACTTTTTCCTCAAACATTTTTTGGTTCAAGGCAAAGAAAAAGGGTTATTCCGGAGTACCGGGCTTTTTTGTACAGTCTGTATAATAATAATAAATATCACATTTTACAATGTGATTGTTGGACAAAAATTATGGAGTTTTCGTTACCTTCCTCGAATATGAATAATTAAATATTGATGGGATGCATATAATTATTTTTAATTACAGTCGACTTTTTCTAATAATTTTGTAGGGAGGGTACCTGGGTACCCGGGTGGCAGATGCTGTGAGTTTTTTTGGGTGGCAACACAAGGGTTAAAAAAATGTATACGAAATTTAAAATAAAAGTGTGCGAAGCAATTAACATATTAACATACATTTGGTACTGTTTCAAATAAACAATTGATTGAAAATTCAACTAACTACAAACATTAATTTCAAATACATTACGTTTGAATTTTAATAATAATTTCTGTATTAAAATTCAAAACCTAATTGTTGAATTTTAGGGTTTATTGGTGCATGCAAAGTTGAAAACGTAAATTGGAATTTCAACATTTATTCATAAAATTTATTAGTAATGTAATAGTAACTTTAATATATTAAACAACAACATATTTATATGAAGTGGGTTTGAGGCTGTTTTCGTATTTTTATCTTGATGATTTTACTTAAATATCCTTATATTGATAATTGAAGCACAAAGTCGTAAACAACTGCTGCATTACTAGTATTTATTTTAGATTGCTTTTCATTCGTTTTATCTCCTTTAGTAATGGGATTTACATCTACAAATACTCTGAAATAAAAAAAATATTAATGAGAGTAGATCAAATAAGTTCAATTAGCAAAAAGAAAATGAGTTGTGATATTTCCATATTTATCATACCTTTGAATATATACAAATGTATTTGATAATCCACTGGAAGAAAGCTTATTTGCTATAGTGTACTTCTCGAAAGTTAATTACAGGAGTCTTTATATATACTTGCATATCGTCATAAACTGTCCAAGATTTTATGAAGTTTTCAAGGGAGATGTTTCCGTCATTCGTAACCAAATTATAGGCGAATTTCGAGAGATAACGCCTCTTCGTAGAGGTAACTACCCCTTGGTTCTTAGGTTGAAAAATATTTCAGAAATCACACAAGTGAAGAAAAAATTCAATAACCTTGTTGAAAGTAAAAAAATTCGCCACACAGCAAACATGATACATAATATTTTTTACTTTTATTTCTAACAAGTATTGCAAGTAAATGTACTTATGTATCGGATCATTCTGTGTTTATTTTCTTCCCTCTTTTTACCTAAGCTACCCTTATATAGGTGTACTGTATGTATGGTACCAGTATATGTTTAGTCCATTTACAATTTGTCACGTTTCTAATAATAATGTCTATGTGGACCGCCAAAAAAGGATAAGTGGTTGGTATTTATTTTTTGCAGCCAGATAGAAAAACTAACTAACATTTTATTTTCTTCCTGTATTATTTTTGCGTCTCGGGCCTCAAAAATTATCATGGCCACCACATGGTAAAGGTGACAGGACTTCAGTCCTGGGGACCGTGGCTAAAAGGGTCCGTCGCGGTGAGCAAATGATGGTATTTATTTTTTGCACAATTTGAAAGAAAAAAATAACGTCAAATTTTCTATTGTTCTAATAGTACTTAGGGATATTTGTGAGAGTCAATATATAACACGTACGCACGCTTCAAACCCCAACTAGCTAGAAGGCTAGCTATATTATTCTTTAACTTCAATTAAGTTATTTTTTAATTAATTTCAAACTATTTTCCAAAGTATACAAGTTCGATTCTAAACTGATAATAACAAGAAATAAATTAATGCTGTTAACGGATAGAACTACCCAACAGTGGCGGCGCAGGGTAGATTGGCACCCCGGGTGGTTTTGTATTGAGTACCCTTACTTAAAATAAAACACCAATCACTAAACATGCCTACGAGACTTTATTTTACTAAAATATTCGATCACGTTATCAAAATTGTCTTCCCTGTCTCTTTCAATTGATAAAATCGAAAGATTGGTTAGTCGCGCTTGGCTCATTGTGGACCTTAAGTAAGATTTTATTAATTTTAACTTTGAAAAGCTTCTTTCATATGAAGCCACCGAAATACAAATTGTTAAAATAAATCGAAGACAGCGCTAAATTTGGAACAGACTCAGAATAGCTCCAATGAATCTGGGAAGCTCCAATGTAGTCCATTCATTCGCTTCTTGGGCAGAAATGTTGGCGGCTTCCAAATGGAATATTATTATTCACTCGAGTGCCACCACGGACATTTCGCGCTCGATGTTACGCGCGGTATATAGTCCGGACGTTAAAAACTTTTCCTCTGCACTTTTTGATAGAAACATGTTATTTGGTATGGTTGTATATTTAAAGCCTTCTTCTACAAAACTAGAAACGGCGACATTTAAAAAATTCGTTTGGTCCCCATTTTAGGGGCAAAAATGTCTCCTCGGGTTTAGTTTTTCTTATTTATCTGGCAAATGGTTATTCGTACAAAAAAATAGAAGAGGTAAAAAATAATGTACATTAAATTGTAAACAAAAGTTGTTATTATAACTTTTACAATTAGAGTTCACTGTTGCCATTTAAATGCGAGTTAAAATTATGAGAAAATTTTTGCTCGCGGTAAAACTTGCACTCTCGTAAACAGCTTTTTTTATTGATGTTACTGAATCACCGGTATCGATTTCGAAATCGACCTCTTTATTTAACCTCTGTACTAACAGAGTTCAATAAACCGTCTTTGTTTATTGGAAATATTGCTCTAGAATACTTTTCAATCGAGGTTACTAAAGAGTTTTCAATGTTGACACCAAGTACAGTCTGTGGTCCAACGTTACCTGAGGTCTCTGGTGCTCGTTCAGCTATATTGTGACGCAAATTAGTACACGGAATTTTGTAGTTTCGACTGACAGTTGCTACTTTAATACTTCCGCAAATAGCACCAAGAGCACTTTCATCGGCGAATATGAAAGTAGTTATCTTTTGATTATTTCTTTTTATAAGTATGTAGACATAGAGCATGGACTGTGCATCTGATTAAAAAAATGAGTTTTCACAGAAAAGAGCGTAATGTGGGTCCATGCTTGTCTGTATTTAAACATGAATGTAATTAATTAATATTGTCTGGGTTATATTATTTTCTTTATCTTCACTTCTGTAAACCAAATACACATTATGTTAATACAGAATGCGTAGTTCATATCTCAATGTCTATGTTTATAAGCATATTTTTTTCATAAATGTTTTTAGCCATGACTTTTAACAGAATCGTTACAATTGAAATTATTCATTTTCCTTGTAATATATGACATTGTTTAATCCATGTATGAATTATATAATATTAAAAATGTATTGATAAATATATCTTGTAAGTAGCATAAAATTATATTTCTGGTAAATATTAACATCAAAAACAACTTAAGGAAGATATATTTCTAATAGCACTGATATATTCACATTTTGATGTGGGATATAATAAAGAATTATATCGATATGATCTTATTTCAATTATCGTATGATCATCATCATTTTTTTTACAAATATTGCAGTAAGTCTTAACATTTCTCGCTATGAAATCACCTATGCATTTCCATCTTTATTAACTTCCCAATAGGGAGTTATTGTAATTGGTCCGAAAATCGAAATCAAAAATTTTAACATATTTTCATGTTTCAAGGGCATTAGAGTACATTGACACTATTTTTAGAAAAATGTCTGTGTGTGTGTGTGTGTGTGTGTGTGTGTGTGTGTGTGTGTGTGTGTGTGTGTGTGTGTGTGTGTATGTACGTACGTACGTACGTGTCATTTTTTTCCGGGACGAAATCTCGCGAACAAAAAATGCTATTGACTTCGTTGGGGTGCTAATCGAAGTGTCTTGATGTGAATATTCTACATGAGTAGAGTCGTATTAACCATTTACACTATCAAATAATTGATCGACAACTAAAAGAAAATTTGCAGTGTTAGCTGCACTAGCTGGAATTATATTTAAACCTAAATTTACCAAAGCTCTCATAGAAGATACTCTTTGGCTTAATTACTTGGCTGCTAAATTAACTTTAATTTTCTCTATAAATATATGTACATCATGTAAAGTTGTGCCTAATTTATAAAATTCTATAATGTCTCTATCCAAAAAAATCACAAAATTATCCAACATATTATTATTATTACAACATATTATTATTACATATATTATTTCTTACCTCATCAACGAAAAATGTAATTTAACGATTTTTTTGGCAATGCAATGCCCTTCAGTTTCTTTAACAATTTTTTATAAGCTATGTTGCTTGATCACATACTGTTGCTATTACTTTTAAACCAATGTCACGAATAGCTGTTATTATCACTTTGATTTGTTTTACTAAATTAATGTGTTTCATTCCACGTTCACAAAAGAAATAACATAAAGGCTGTTTCTATTTACAATGTATCTTATCAAAACCATTGCATAGTTTGCAAAAGCACAATGTAGCATGTCATTGTGCAGAATGTAGAACGTACATTACCTATTTTCAAAAACACTTATTAAATCATAGTTTGTGTCGTAGTCTAAACCAGCTTTTAAAACCATATCGTCGAACATTATCGTATGATATTTATCTAACTTATTAATGTTTTTAATATTTTCCCTAAGGTTTATAATATTGGCATTTATACAACATTTAAAAGGTACTCGTCTCAATAAATTTTCTAGAAGGTAGGTTAAATATGGATCTCATATGTCAGTAAGACTTTGGACCTAATTTCATTGAAGATAAAGAAAGTATCTTATTATCTACGCAAATCGTCTACATCTAGTCTATTTCTTCAGCATTTTAAATTGTGATATTAAAAATGAATTAGTAGTTTTATTTACCATTCCATTTAAAAATAATGTGGCTTTTTGAATTTGATTTTTTTTCTTATTAATAATAATTTTCTTTCTTTATATTTTATAGCAGATGCATATATTTGATTTTTGAAGTATATATGGAAGAAAAGTGTAATCATTATCATTATGAGTGGTTCACTTTCAGTATTATTACAATTAATATTTCTTATTGATGTAAGAATTAATAACTGTTTCTTTGAGCCCTATAAAATAATTATGAATCCCTAATATTTTTCTTTTTTATATTTTTTAACAGATGAACGTTGATGATTTAATGGCATTGATTTTTTAAGTATTTATGGAAGATAAGGAACATTATTATCATTATGACTGGTTCAGCTTCAACATTATTAAAATTCATATCTATTTGGTGAGGTAGATCACTTTAAAATAATGTACTATTTACACTTCTTATTAAATAATGATCACTTATTTATTTATTGTTAAAAATACATCAATTGCTTATGAAATACAATAAATACTGGCCATCGAGTGTCTCAGCGTAATCTCTTTAATGTATGTACCTATATAAAATATATACATAAGAATAATTTAAAATAAATATACATGATATACATATCTTCTGCTTCATACTTTGGCAGCAAGATATTCTGGTCATCGAGTATCTCGGCGAGTCTCTTTAAAGTATATAAAATATGAACTTAATAATAATTTAAAATAAATATATATGATATTCGAGATATCCAAGCACAACTGTCATAAATACTGAGGCATCAGAAATGATTCTCTTGGCATCATTTCCTTTACGTAAATATATCTTCTGCTTCTAATTAAATAATTATCCCTTATTTTTATATATTGTTAAAAATCTCTCTTCGAAGTATATAAAATATATATTTAAAAATAATTTAAAATAAATATATATGATAAATATACCTTCTACTCCATACTTTGCAACGAGATATTCACGAGATATGTTAATGCGTCGATCGTTCTTTTCTCACAATCAGTTCAAAGCGTCGTGATTAGTGAACTTAATATGCATTTTGTATTTATTCAATATGTATGAGTATAGCCGCCAACTTAACATTTGTATTAAAATGTTATTAACCTTTCGTAGTACTCAAAATTAATATTAATTGTATTATTTTGAGTTTATTTGCTTTTATTTCTACATCTTAATTGACACTAGGCCAACTCTTTTTTAATAATTGGCTGACCGACGTTACATAATAAAGAAGCCAGCTCTGACTTTTGTTTATTTTGAATTAAGGGTATGTCTTCCCTTTCCTTTTAGTGCTTTTTTATAAACTATCTATATATTTATAGTTTCCAACGTCACAAGATGCGGTTTTTTGTTTGTATTCTACTTCTGCCTAGGTGACTGTCCATTTGGCCAACACCACACATGCGTATGTTGTATTATTGCACAATGTATGGACAAATTATTGAAACATTTTCCTTTTTCTTTTGACCAAATCAGCATTAAATCAGTTTTAAATTGATACTAGCGTAAGATGATACGAGTAATATCGCGATCCACTTTTTATCTTTCCAAACAGTAGATGAGTTGTTTACATTCTGATTAGACGTGATTGCTTCTTTACAAGTTCCTCTAGGGGCAGTTGTCGAAATATAGAATATGCACTTTTTGCCTCGAAATGTTACGGAACTAAACTATTAACTAGATTAGCACTGGCTACCAAATACCAAGTTATTTTTTGACCTGTGTTGCGGTCAGTGTAATAAATTGAGAATTATTTATTATTATCGGTTACTATTATTTATATCTCAACATTGTGAGCAAACCCTTTTGTATTACATAACAAAACACCTGCTGAAGTAATTGATCTCACTGAAAATGGTGACGGGTTAACTGGCACACAATTCTCAACGACCGACTTCTTGAGTTGTTTGACTGACTCCAAAATAGATGATATAAAACATACAGATGAGAAAAACATACAGAATAAAACACCTGCTGAAGTAATTGATCTCACTGAAGATGATACTTCTAAAACAGCGCCAAACAAAAGTAATGAAGTATCTGATAATATAAAACCAATAAAAATTAACCCGGAGAGTTTCAACATGAATATAACTGGCCTTCGTAAAGCGACTACTTTGAATGGCGATCAAATGTCAAAAATAAAAAAAAGCCATCGATAACACTGAAGGATATCAGTTATGAAAATAACAAAAAATATATATGATATTTCAAGCATGCAGTTAAACAAAGCTACAATAGAAATAACAGTATAAAATACATGTAAATAACATGTATTTTCTTTACATGTTATTTATAAAGTATATTAAAATATTAAATTTAAATATTTGTTTTAAAATCGATGGTCTAATTATTTATTCAATTTTTTATTTTTATAGTAATTTTCTTATATATTTTTAATTATTAAATTATAAGAATTAAAATGTTGCCACAATTCTCAACGATCGGCTTCTTGAGCTGCCCTACTGATTCCGAAATAGATGATACAAAACATCCAGATGAGCAAAACATACAGAATAAAACACCTACTGAAGTAATTGATCTCACTGAAGATGATAACGGGTTAACTGGCACACAATTCTCAACGACTGACTTCTTGAGTAGTTAGACTGATTCCAAAATAGATGATATAAAACATATAGTTTGAAGTTGGTATTAGTACGAATCTATCTCATTATCTCTCGTACATGCGATCCATTTAGTTCACGAAGGTTTTCAACCGTCTACCATTTGTAGCGTCTACTGTTCCTTTTCCGATTGCTACTTGTTGTTTAGGAGGTTTCTTTCTATGTGTAACTGTTCGGAATTCTTAATCTGCGTTAGTAGCTTCTGTTTTATTTTCCTCACCGTCTGTTTTATTCGCTGTTCGTATTCATATTATAACTATCTTTTCTAATGCTAGTACTACATAAGTTCAGTTTGTTTATTTTTTGTTTTATTACCATTTTTCGGTGTAGTAACTGCTGTAGAATCTTTTTTTTCACTATAACCTAGTAATATACTACTATATGTTTTTTTATTTATAATTGTGTCGTTTTTGCTACATTCTAATTTCGTTTTTTCTTCTGTTAACTTGTTTATCAATAAGTTTTTTTCTTAATGATGTATTTATGAGTCACTGGTAAAACATGTCCTTATTTTAGCTCAAGCTATTAGTGCATCTTGCATCACTACGCTTACTGCTGATTATAGAGCTACAGACATAAATGCAACTGTTATGATTTTGTTTAGATCTATCGGAAACGAGTTTGCGGACCTATTGTAATCAGCTTTATGTATTGGTGGATTGAATCCTAGAGCTGCATTCTTTTTTCGGTGCTTGATAATGCTGATTCCGCTATATTCGATCCGAAAAACGTCCCCAGATGAATCATTAGATTGAATTGTTAGTGCAAAATTTTATATTAGTTAATTTTATACCGTTTTTTCATGTTACTGTTTCACACATCGTATGATAATTTTGTCTCTTCAGAATAAGAACCGTTAAAGTTGCAATACACCAATATCCGTGATAACGGTGATCCTATCGGCGTCCCTTTCGTTTGTTTATAGAATCTGTTGTCGTATATGAAGTATGTAGAGTTGATTGCAGGATTCTATAAGTTTTAGGCAATCTTCGGCGATGTTTGTTTTTCAATATATTCAAATTATTTTTTACTAGTAAATTATTATTCTAAATAACAGATTTATTGTACCTGATTATATAAAACCAATAAAAATTAACCCGGAGAGTTTGAACATAACTGGCCTTCGTAAAGCGACTACTTTGAATGGCGATCAAATCAAATGTCAAAAAAAAAACTAAAAAAAGCCATCAATAACACTGAATAATATCAGTTATGAAAATAACAACAAAGAAAATGATATTTAAGCAAGCAATTAAACAAAGCTACAATATAAATAAGAGTTATCGAAGAGAACAATACAGACAACGTTATTTGCTGAAATCCAAGATCAGAGACTACGTTTGATAAACCGATGCTCAAACGCCAGAAAGAAATTACCTTGAGTGACTCCACAAATGAATTATTTAGTTCCCAATTGAAACACCAGAAACTAAATGAAGAATCAAAATGAAACAATCAAAGTCAGTATACCGGAAAGCACTATAATGTCAACTAATGAAAAACAACAAAAATCAATACTGAGGAAAGAATCTCAATGGAGTATCTTCATCGTCAAGTAAGTTTAGTAATAAACTATTGAATTAATAGCAGCGTTGAATCCTGTTCATGTTCTTTGTCTACAAGCTGTTTAGTTTCTGTAAGCAACTGTTTTATTTTAGTAACCGATACTGGTCAGTTTAACAATACAGTCGATAGCAATTTAATGTCCGGTTCGATTTGTGTAGTGCTTAAACGCAATTTTTGTTTTTGAAAATGTTTATTATTTCTTCTAAAGATCTCACGGGCCGAAGGGTGTTGCCAACCGTTGCTCAAGAGTACAGTGTAGCGTACTATATAACATGAAAACGTAACAACACAGAACAAATATTTTTTACTGCCTACATCTTTCATGAAAAAATTCCTCGCATATACCACGACATAATATTTAGAGGCCATGAAATGAAATCCTTCTCAATATGTCCGTGTAAACAGTTTCTTCTATGTCACTCAAAAAAGACTAGTTATGAGTGATGTAAATAAATATGTTATTATTTATTTGTTATTTTCTTATTTAATATACTTTCATTGTGTTTTTTTTTGCTGTTGATTTCTTGCCGGTGAATACGACGGTGTTTTCTACATATTTTCTTTTATATTTATCTCTTGATAATCTAACTATCCAGTACTCAATTCAGACACACAAACAAGCTGTAATGATTAGTATTCTCTTTTGCTGAAATTTATAAACATTTAGGAATATTAGTGACTAAACGTTTGTGTTCAGTGTCATCGATAAGAAACGACAGTTATTCAGTCGAACCAAGCACTTCGATAAATGAAGATGATGAAGTTGAGGACGATAGTAATGAAAAATGGTTTTTCGATTTCTGTCAAAGATACAGAAAGTCAAGTACAATACGAAGCAAGTGTGACCTAGAAGCGTTCATGATCGAATTAAACAAGTAAATATAAACGATTCAACATAATAAATTTAGCCATTGATACACTATTAATTTTAATTAAAATTGGTAAATTTTTCTCAAAATTACAATTTTGAAGAAAAATATATTTTTTTTATATAAAAAGAGTAAGTCTGTCATCATCAACTGTTGTATGTGCATTAATATTCTATTCACGGGGTGAGATAATCTAACAACCATGCTGTACTTCAGACTATTTTTGTATGCGGAAGATGAGTTACTCTTATTGATCGATTCATGAGTCACTGGTAAAACATGTCCTTATTTTAAGCTCATGCTATCAGTGCATCTTGCATCACTACGCTTACTGCCGATTATAGAGCTACAGACATAAATGCAACTGTTATGATTTTGTTTAGATCTATCGGAAACGAGTTTGCGGACCTATTGTAATCAGCTTTATGTATTGGATCCTAGAGCTGCATTCTTTTTTCGGTGCTTGATAATGCTGATTCCGCTATATTCGATCCGAAAAACGTTCCCGATGAATCATTACATTGAATTGTTAGTGCAAAATTTTATATTGGTGAATTTTATACCGTTTTTCCATGTTACTGTTTCACACATCGTATGATAATTTTGTCTCTTCAGAATAAGAACCGTTCAAGTTGCAATACACCAATATCCATGATAACGGTGATCCTATCGGCGTCCTTTTCGTTTGTTTATAGAATCTTTATCGTATGTGAAATATGTAGAGTTGATTGCAGAATTCTATAAGTTTAAGGCAATCTTCGGCGATGTTGTGTGGTTTTTTCAATATATTTAAATTATTTTTTACTAGTAAATTATTATTATAAATGACGGATTTATAGTACCTGATTATATAAAACCAATAAAAATTAACCCGGAGAGTTTGAAGCGTAGAAAAGCGACTACTTTGAATGGTGATCAAATCAAATGTCAAAAAAACTAAAAAAGCCATCGATAACACTGAATAATATCAACAAAGAAAATGATATTTAAGCATGCAGTTAAACAAAGCTACAATATAAATAAGAGTTATCGAAGAGAACAATACAGACAACGTTATTTGCTGAAATCCAAGATCAGAGACTACGTTTGATAAACCAATGCTCAAACGCCAGAAAGAAATTACCTTGAGTGACTCCACAAATGAATTATTTAGTTCCCAATTGAAACACCAGAAACTAAATGAAGAATCAAAATGAAACAATCAAAGTCAGTATACCGGAAAGCACTATAATGTCAACTAATGAAAACCAATAAAAATCAATACTGAGGAAAGAATCTCTCAATGGAGTATCTTCATCGTCATGTAAGTTTAGTAATAAACTATTGAATTAATAGCAGCGTTGAATCCTTGATATTCTTTGTCTACATACTGTTTAGTTTCTGTAAGCAACTGTTTTATTTTAGTAACCAATACTGGTCAGTTTAACAATACAGTCGATAGCAATTTAATGTCCAGTTCGATTTGTGTAGTGCTTAAACGCAATTTTTGTTTTTGAAAATGTTTATTATTTCTTCCAAAGATCTCACGGGCCGAAGGGTGTTGCCCACCGTTGCTCCAGAGTACAGTGTAGCGTACTATATATTACATGAAAACGTAACAACACAACAAATATTTTTACTGCCTACATCTTTCATGAAAATAAATAATGATATTTCAAGCATGCAGTTAAACAAAGCTATAATAGAAATAGTATAGAAATAATACAGTATAAAATACATGTAAATGACATGTATTTTCTTTACATGTTATTTATAAAGTATATTAAAATATTAAATTAAAATATTTGTTTTAAAATCGATGGTCTAATTATTTATTAAATTTTTTATTTTTATTGTATTTTCCTGATATATTTTTAATTATTAAATTATAAGAATTAAAATGTTGCCACAATTCTCAACGATCGGCTTCTTGAGATATCCTACTGATTCCGAAATAGATGATACAAAACATCCAGATGAGCAAAACATACAGCATAAAACACCTACTGAAGTAATTGATCTCACTGAAGATGATAACGGGTTAACTGGCACACAATTCTCAACGACTGACTTCTTGAGTAGTTCGACTGATTCCAAAATAGATGATATAAAACATACAGTTTGAAGTTGGTATTAGCACGAATCTATCTCATTATCTCTCGTATCCATTTGGTTCACGAAGGTTTTCAACCGTCTACCATTTGTAGCGTCTACTGAAACGTTATTTGCTGAAATCCAAGATCAGAGACTACGTTTGATAAACCGATGCTCAAATGCCAGAAAGAAATTACCTTGAGTGACTCCACAAATGAATTATTTAGTTCCCAATTGAAACACCAGAAACTAAATGAAAAATCAAAATGAAACAATCAAAGTCAGTATACCGGAAAGCACTATAATGTCAACTAATGAAAACCAATAAAAATCAATACTGAGGAAAGAATCTCTCAATGGAGTATCTTCATCGTCATGTAAGTTTAGTAATAAACTATTGAATTAATAGCAGCGTTGAATCCTTGATATTCTTTGTCTACATACTGTTTAGTTTCTGTAAGCAACTGTTTTATTTTAGTAACCAATACTGGTCAGTTTAACAATACAGTCGATAGAAATTTAATGTCCAGTTCGATTTGTGTAGTGCTTAAACGCAATTTTTGTTTTTGAAAATGTTTATTATTTCTTCCAAAGATCTCACGGGCCGAAGGGTGTTGCCCACCGTTGCTCCAGAGTACAGTGTAGCGTACTATATATTACATGAAAACGTAACAACACAACAAATATTTTTACTGCCTACATCTTTCATGAAAATAAATAATGATATTTCAAGCATGCAGTTAAACAAAGCTATAATAGAAATAGCATAGAAATAATACAGTATAAAATACATGTAAATGACATGTATTTTCTTTACATGTTATTTATAAAGTATATTAAAATATTTGTTTTAAAATCGATGGTCTAATTATTTATTAAATTTTTTATTTTTATTGTATTTTCCTGATATATTTTTAATTATTAAATTATAAGAATTAAAATGTTGCCACAATTCTCAACGATCGGCTTCTTGAGATATCCTACTGATTCCGAAATAGATGATACAAAACATCCAGATGAGCAAAACATACAGCATAAAACACCTACTGAAGTAATTGATCTCACTGAAGATGATAACGGGTTAACTGGCACACAATTCTCAACGACTGACTTCTTGAGTAGTTCGACTGATTCCAAAATAGATGATATAAAACATACAGTTTGAAGTTGGTATTAGCACGAATCTATCTCATTATCTCTCGTATCCATTTGGTTCACGAAGGTTTTCAACCGTCTACCATTTGTAGCGTCTACTGCAACGTTATTTGCTGAAATCCAAGATCAGAGACTACGTTTGATAAACCGATGCTCAAATGCCAGAAAGAAATTACCTTGAGTGACTCCACAAATGAATTATTTAGTTCCCAATTGAAACACAAGAAACTAAATGAAGAATCAAAATGAAACAATCAAAGTCAGTATACCGGAAAGCACTATAATGTCTGTTGGAAACTCTATTCCAACATTGTCTAGGTAGCTTTGAACAATAAAAAATATAGTTGTTATTTTTAAAACAAAACAAATCAATGTTAAATATTTTATATTCAAGAGACACAATTGTGTCATAAATTATTGTAAATATTCAATAAATACCCTCATTTGAGGAGTTAAAAATATTTGGCATTTAGTTGAATACAAAAACTTACTTACAGTGACAAAAAATATAGAACCAGTGAATAAAAATAAATACCGTGTTGATGCAATTGCTCTAACAATGTCAACTAATAAAAAACAACAAAAATCAATACTGAGGAAAGAATCTCTCAATGGAGTATCTTCATCGTCAAGTAAGTTTAGTAATAAACTATTGAATTAATAGCAGCGTTGAATCCTTGATATTCTTTGTCTACATACTGTTTAGTTTCTGTAAGCAACTGTTTTATTTTAGTAACCAATACTGGTCAGTTTAACAATACAGTCGATAGCAATTTAATGTCCAGTTCGATTTGTGTAGTGCTTAAACGCAATATTTGTTTTTGAAAATGTTTATTATTTCTTCTAAAGATCTCACGGGCCGAAGGGTGTTGCCCACCGTTGCTCCAGAGTACAGTGTAGCGTACTATATATTACATGAAAACGTAACAACACAACAAATATTTTTACTGCCTACATTTTTCATGAAAATAAATAATGATATTTCAAGCATGCAGTTAAACAAAGCTATAATAGAAATAGTATAGAAATAATACAGTATAAAATACATGTAAATGACATGTATTTTCTTTACATGTTATTTATAAAGTATATTAAAATATTAAATTAAAATATTTGTTTTAAAATAGATGGTCTAATTATTTATTAAATTTTTTATTTTTATTGTATTTTCCTTATATATTTTTAATTATTAAATTATAAGAATTAAAATGTTGCCACAATTCTCAACGATCGGCTTCTTGAGATATCCTACTGATTCCGAAATAGATGATACAAAACATCCAGATGAGCAAAACATACAGCATAAAACACCTGCTGAAGTAATTGATCTCACTGAAGATGATACTTCTAAAACAGCGCCAAGCAAAAGTAATGAAGTATCTGATAATATAAAACCAATAAAAATTAGCCCGGAGAGTTTCAACATGAATATAACTGGCCTTCGTAAAGCGACTACTTTGAACGGCGATCAAATGTCAAAAATAAAAAATAAAAAAAGCCATCGATAACACTGAACGATATCAGTTATGAAAATAACAAAAAAAAAAGATATTTCAAGCATGCAGTTAAACAAAGCTACAATAGAAACAACAGTATAAAATACATGTAAATAACATGTATTTTTTTTCATGTTATTTATAAAGTTTATTAAAATATTAAATTAAAATATTTGTTTTAAAATCGATGGTCTAATTATTTATTCAATTTTAAATTTTTATAGTAATTTTCTTATATATTTTTAATTATTAAATTATAAGAATTAAAATGTTGCTACAATTCTCAACGATCGGCTTCTTGAGATATCCTACTGATTCCGAAATAGATGATACAAAACATCCAGATGAGCAAAACATACAGCATAAAACACCTACTGAAGTAATTGATCTCACTGAAGATGATAACGGGTTAACTGGCACACAATTCTCAACGACTGACTTCTTGAGTAGTTCGACTGATTCCAAAATAGATGATATAAAACATACAGTTTGAAGTTGGTATTAGCACGAATCTATCTCATTATCTCTCGTATCCATTTGGTTCACGAAGGTTTTCAACCGTCTACCATTTGTAGCGTCTACTGCAACGTTATTTGCTGAAATCCAAGATCAGAGACTACGTTTGATAAACCGATGCTCAAATGCCAGAAAGAAATTACCTTGAGTGACTCCACAAATGAATTATTTAGTTCCCAATTGAAACACAAGAAACTAAATGAAGAATCAAAATGAAACAATCAAAGTCAGTATACCGGAAAGCACTATAATGTCTGTTGGAAACATTATTCCAACATTGTCTAGGTAGCTTTGAACAATAAAAAATATAGTTGTTATTTTTAAAACAAAACAAATCAATGTTAAATATTTTATATTCAAGAGACACAATTGTGTCATAAATTATTGTAAATATTCAATAAATACCCTCATTTGAGGAGTTAAAAGTATTTGGCATTTAGTTGAATACAAAAACTTACTTACAGTGGCAAAAAATATAGAACCAGTGAATAAAAATAAATACCGTGTTGATGCAATTGCTCTAACAATGTCAACTAATGAAAAACAACAAAAATCAATACTGAGGAAAGAATCTCTCAATGGAGTATCTTCATCGTCATGTAAGTTTAGTAATAAACTATTGAATTAATAGCAGCTTTGAATCCTGTTCATGTTCTTTGTCTACAAGCTGTTTAGTTTCTGTAAGCAACTGTTTTATTTTAGTAACCAATACTGGTCAGTTTAACAATACAGTCGATAGCAATTTAACGTCCAGTTCGATTTGTGTAGTGTTTAAACGCAATTTTTGTTTTTGAAAATGTTTATTATTTCTTCTAAAGACCTCACGGGCCGAAGGGTGTTGCCCACCGTTGCTCCAGAGTACAGTGTAGTGTACAATATTACATGAAAACGTAACAACACAGAACAAATATTTTTTACTGCCTACATCTTTCATGAAAATAAATATTGATATTTCAAGTATGCAGTTAAACAAAGCTATAATAGAAATAACAGTATAAAATACATGTAAATGACATGTATTTTCTTTACATATTATTTATAAAGTATATTAAAATATTAAATTAAAATATTTGTTTTAAAATCGATGGTCTAATTATTTTTTCAAATTTTTATTTTTATTGTATTTTTCTTATATATTTTTAATTATTAAATTATAAGAATTAAAATGTTGCCACAATTCTCAACGATCGGCTTCTTGAGATATCCTACTGATTCCGAAATAGATGATACAAAACATCCAGATGAGCAAAACATACAGAATAAAACATCTACTGAAGTAATCGATCTCACTGAAGATGATAACGGGTTAACTGGCACACAATTCTCAACGACTGACTTCTTGAGTAGTTCGACTGATTCCAAAATAGATGATATAAAACATACAGTTTGAAGTTGGTATTAGCACGAATCTATCTCATTATCTCTCGTATCCATTTGGTTCACGAAGGTTTTCAACCGTCTACCATTTGTAGCGTCTACTGCAACGTTATTTGCTGAAATCCAAGATCAGAGACTACGTTTGATAAACCGATGCTCAAATGCCAGAAAGAAATTACCTTGAGTGACTCCACAAATGATTTTTTTTTGATATTTATTTATAATTGTGTCGTTTTTGCTACATTCTAATTTCGATTTTTCTTCTGTTAACTTGTTTATCAAAAAGTTTTTATCTTATTGATCGATTCATGAGTCACTGGTAAAACATGTCCTAAAATAAGGACAGAAAACATACAGAATAAAACACCTTTGGTAAATTTTTCTCAAAATTACAATTTTGAAGAAAAATATATATTTTTTATATAAAAAGAGTAAGTCTGTCATCATCAACTGTTGTATGTGCATTAATATTCTATTCACGGGTTGTGATAATCTAACAACCATGCTGTACTTCAGACTATTTTTGTATGCGGAAGATGAGTTACTCTTATTGATCGATTCATGAGTCACTGGTAAAACATGTCCTTATTTTAAGCTCATGCTATCAGTGCATCTTGCATCACTACGCTTACTGCCGATTATGGAGCTACAGACATAAATGCAACTGTTATGATTTTGTTTAGATCTATCGGAAACGAGTTTGCGAACCTATTGTAATCAGCTTTATGTATTGGTGGATTGAATCCTAGAGCTGCATTCTTTTTTCGGTGCTTGATAATGCTGATTCCGCTATATTCGATCCGAAAAACGTCCCCCGATGAATCATTACATTGAATTGTTAGTGCAAAATTTTATATTGGTTAATTTTATACCGTTTTTCCATGTTACTGTTTCACACATCGTATGATAATTTTGTCTCTTCAGAATAAGAACCGTTCATGTTGCAATACACCAATATATTTATATGTATATATTTTCAATATATTCAAATTATTTTTTACTAGTAAATTATTATTCTAAATAACGGATTTATCGGATAGCGCTATCATCTATCGATAGTAAAGTGTGTGCAGTCGATTGGATCGACTAAACTAAAATCGAGATTGTTATTTTAAATAATGGAAATAATTTCAATTATAAGAACATCTCGCAATTGTATGTCGCTATAGTTGTTTTTAACAATCGAGCATTTCGATTGTAAAATCGAAAGGCGAGATAATTGCTAACTCGATTATTATTTTAGTAGATGGCGGATTGTTTTAATTGTAAGAACTACCCGCAATCGCCCATTACTATTATATTTAACAATTATATCTTAGTGTTTGAAAAAGAAATTGATTTGTATACATACATTATTTAATATCTTAACTATAGATGAATTGTTGTGTAAGAATAAGAGGTAAATTTCGTAAAGAGCTCAATATAAGTCTATAGAACACAATAAAGCACATGGCATTTTTACTTTATTATTTTTTATAATTATTTAAACCTACCGACTTGTTCTATGGAATCTTTGACCTATTAACGTTAAGGTTTTTGAAAATTGAAAAGTGTACGGTAATCAATTTAATAATAAAAATATTATATGCATTTTTTAATTTGTACTTACGCTTCAGCAAAAAAACCTTCATGAAAAAAGATTCAATGTGATTCGTTGATCCAATATTAATATGTGTATATGTTTACGCAATAATAATATAAGTACACCGCCAATCAGATCCCTTTTAACATGTTTACATTGATTGAATTGAAAGCGTCATTTGATTCGCTGTTTTAAATTTTCTTATACCCGTGTATATAAATAATAATTTAAATAAAATGAATATTTTACATTTAAGATAAATTATAAGTGAAAAAAGAATGTATAACATTGTAAGTCAAATTCAGAAAAAGAACATTGTAACTATTGATTTTTGTAGTACCTTCTAAAAATTTGTGACGTAATAATTCCACAATTTAAAAACACATAATTTTACCACACAGTGATAAAGTACCACATAACAAATTATATTGTGTATTCATTAAATGACTGGTGAGATGTTTGTTGCAGCGATGACATAATAATAATAATTCTTGATATAATATAATATAATAATAATTCTTGATATAAGAATGTAGCGTTTACTAAATTCACTTTGTAAACTACGACTTAGTTGGATAACGTATCAGTATTCTCTCTACCGGTCTTTCTAACTTGTGAATGTATCCTCGATCTGGTTTTACCTCAACTTATTACATAGCTTTATCCAAGAGTTTCAGTTGCTCTGACTTAAACCATATGCATCCGTGCACTTTCATTTCGAACATCGCGTTATCTAGGAGTTTCAGTTACTCTGACTTGGATCATATGTGATTGTGCACTCTACTTGGATCATATGTGATTGTGCACTATCATTTCGAACATCGCGTTCTTCAGAAGTTTCAGTGACTCTCACCTGCAAACTATGTCTACATTAACTTTCTAATCGAGTATTGCGTTGCAATTGAGTTTTCAAAGTCCCAACACATATCGCAGATATGTGTTGGGACTTTAGAGTTTTTATGCTGGTTCAAAAATACAGTTAAAGTACCGCAAAATATTAAACAAAAATTGTCTGTAACAAGGCACATTCGTCCTGTAGATTCTTCCATTTATCAGTGATGTCATCCGCGAGAATTTCATCCCAGTCTAAAGGGATAGTCCACATTCGACGTATTGACAATTGAATCAGCAAGATAACTGGACTTACAAACTCACAAGCGTCAAACAACACGTTGCGTTTAGTGCACTCCTGAAATTCCGATTGTATACGAAATGTAAAAATGCCTGTGTGAGGAAACCATTTAACCTATCTAACTGTTTTTGGTAAATAATCGCTGTCTGGAATATCTACATTTTTCTAACTTCGATTGTGGATTTCGATCGTAAACATTTATTTATTTATACTAAACAAGACAATAGTGGAACACGGACGTAGCCAAAAATTGCTAGTACTAAAAATTTAGAAAATAAATTTGTAGAAAAAAAAATGTTTCTTACATAAAGTGTCGACATAAACTTACAGTAAATATGGATTTAAAAAGATTTATTTGAACGTACTGACAATAAATATATATTTGTTTGCCTCATTTTTCATATGCAGTCATTTGAATTGATTTTTAAAAAACGTAAATTACGAAGATTTAAAAACTGATGCAATATGAACACATATTTTGATACATAGAAAAGTATACCTGCTTCCAAACTTTAGAATAGTAGTGTATACATAATTTTTTTTTGTAAAAATTACATATTATTTTTAGCGAAACTTTTAGGTTGATTAGAAAATCGTCTATATTGCTTAATAAAATTTCAGAATTCAATCAAAAACGAAAGTGAAATCAATGACTTTTTTATATATTTTATTGTAATCTGTTAATCTAAATTTATATCTAATTAGTCGTTTTCGTTTTCTCGGTTCTTTGGGTTCATCCAAGTTGAAAATTTCCATTCTTTTTTTTCACTCTTCCCATATCGAACGAAAGTGTTCTTAATGTATTAACAATAGTTACGCTTGGTTTCAAATGCAGACTCTTTTTATCCATTTGATTCGACACAATACCCAACCTACCCTCAGTTTATCAAATGTCAGAATATTTTCTGTCATTAGGAGTAACAGTTTGACTCGGGCCGTTTGTGTCCACTTCTTCAGAAATGGCGGCCTCATCTTAGTCTCGGATATCTAGATCTGTCATCGGTGTCCGGTCCCAGACCTCATCCTTATTGGCGAGTGAGATCTTGAGCTTTTGTCCGCATTCCTCCGTTTCCACCAAGTGTCAGGAGTAGATCTCCAATCGCCGTACCTCATTGCTGAGTTATCATTTGTGTCATAATATGTTCTAATTTTGTTAGCAAAAACTGATGATTGACAGTGTCGAAGGTTGACTGAGATTAAAGAATGCTACATATTTTGCAGTCGTTGTTGATATTTTATTTTGTTTTATTTTAATTTAAGGACTATCCATTGAATTGCGAGACCCATTTAGACAGCCTTTATAAATTCAAAAACTGCATTGAAAGTTATGTTTATTTTTTTTTAATGTATATTGTATATTATTCGAATTACCCTATTAGACAAAAAAATCAGTTGCACAATATAACATTTAAAGACTAAATGCATTTAAGTATATATTTAAATGTCCTGTGCGTCACACAGAAAATTGGCGTAATCAAACATTTATCAATTTTATCTTAACCTTCATCTCATCCTCAGAAAAACTTACGTTGTCTACCCTCATGTGTAGATTTCTACACATATGGAATTTCAGTGTATTTTCAATGGTTAACTACTTTTTTGGGATTTTAATGAAAAAGTAACTGATTTTATAATTTTATTTTAATAAAAACAAGATTCAAATCAATTTTTTTTCGATACATTTTACACAATACATTACGATTATGTTGTTTTTTACAAGCAGCTTTTACATAAAAATAACAAATTGTTTCATATACATTATTTTTTGTAGTAGAATTTTCTTCGATTGCGATATGGAACGCTTCTCGATCTTTTTGGTGAAATTGATGATGAATGTGTTAAAGGTGAAGAATTCACAATATTCACTAAATTTTTGTAATTCACGAACGAAAATAAAAAAGCGCCCCCACACGAAAACTAAAAGTTTAAAATTTAATTGTTGTTCATATCAATGCAATATTGTCTGTTGAAAATACGTGATTTTTATATTATTTATGGCAATAAAAAACGTAATGTCACAAATTTTAATGAAATTGAAATATATTGCTAAAATTGCTATATCTTCAAAATTTTCATATAATCGAGGGTTCGATATACAAAAAAAAATGCAAACATATACATTTATAAATATCGATCTTATCTATAAATTAAACTTGGTTAAGTAGGACTTGGATAAGTGAGAATCTTCTATAACTAGAATTCATACTGAGGTCCCGTCACATCTGGAAATATGTTTGCGAAACTGGATAAATGGGACATCTCTTTGAGTGGGATAAACTAACTTGAGATTTCAGTTATCCATGTTTCACTGTATATATAGTTCAATGAAAAAAGTAATACAAAATTACTAACCAATTTAATTATACCAGTGACGTAGATAGAGGGGGGGGGGGATTAAGGGGATCAATCCCCTCCCCCATGAGTCCAATTTTTGTACTTTACACCAGATAAAAGATAATTTTCATAATGAAAAACATATCTTTGAGATTTAATACTGTCATATCCCCCCCCCCCCCATCGCAAAAAACTATCTACGCCACTGAATTATACATTATAAATCCAACAATCCAATATATAGTATAAATAAATAAACTGTCATCGTACAGTTCGGAAAAAAGTGAACTAAAAGAACTAGAATGTTTATTAAATAACACTATAAATCCGTATGTGTAGAAATCTACACATAGGGAGAACAACGTAACTTTTAAAATTACGGCTACAGAAGAATGTAATTTTTATCGAAAAACATTTTTATTTTCTTAGAATGGTGGTAGAAACAAAGTCACGAAACCCCATTAGCTTTAAATTAGCGGTTTTTGAAAAAAATTAAAAAAAGAGCGGTATTTGTGTAGTTTTCTACACAAGGATGAGATGAAGGTTAACTGTATAATTATTCACTTAATTTTAATGTGTATCGTTCAAATGGACAACTTTGATATTATAAACAAAAATTTAAATCTTAATCACACCCTTGGTAAAAATTCTATCCATTCCATTATTCAAGAATATTACTAACATTTTGAAGAAAAATTGTTCTTAAAAATATTATCTCTGGTGTAAAATTTCGCAACAAGAGAAATTTACATGCTTTTTTAAAAGTATATTTTTATTTAAAATAAATATCTTACATAAAAGAAATAAACTGAAACATAATATGCGCATTTTTAAATATACTTTTAATGCAGTACTTTAGACAAAAATATTAACATTCTATAAATTTTGTGGATATATTTGTGCATACAAAATGAATACATAGTGTAAGTTATCTCTGTACATCCCGGCAAGCAGTCGCAGGATTGACTACGAATAAATATAACTTATATGTTAAACACATTTCTTGTCAAACCAAACACAATTACATTAACACTCGTACACAACTAATTACAATTATAATATTAATAATAACGTAAATGACTCTAATCTGTCTCGTATTCGTAAAAAGACTCGTAAAATAAAACGTGGTTATTTAATATCATCTATGTCAGACAAACTCTCATCTGAAGCTGGACGCGTTTTACGCGCGCTCTGCCATCTTGTACTTGAAGTTAGCAACGATGAAATTAACCAATCGATGCTGTTAACCTAAAATGACATTTATTCAGTGGTGCCCAAAATGTTCTGCAGAGTGCCGCGGATTTGCAAATTTATACATTTAATGTAAATTAATGAATTTATTCAATAATATAGTTGTTACTTTTGTTCATTACAATTTATAGTTATGCTTTGTCTTACAGAAGGGCGCCATAAGAAAATATTATTTAAAAACTTTGAACAGTTCTAATTATACAATCGACTCTCGATCATTTAAACGCAAGGGACTAGAGAAAAAGTTAAAATTACCGAGAGTTCAAAATAATAAGATTACAAATAACCAAGAGGGCGTTAATAAACAAGAGTTTGACTAAAAGTACGTACATATGTACAACGTGGTCGTTATTTAAGAAGTAATACATACATTTTGAATAATAAGCGATTCAAAAGACTTAAAATTATAGTGTTGGCGAGCAAGATGTCGTTACTAAAACTGTAAATTACCGATGGGACGATAATACATGGATTTTTTCAATTTATCGGGTGTTTTTTAAGGGGCTAGAACAAAACTTCAAACTATTGAGAGATTCAAACTATCGAAAGTCGACTGTAGTCTATTTCATTTAAGATTGCAGCGGTAACTAATATAGGAAGCATAAATCGCGCTTAAGCAAAACACCAAGCAGATTTACAAGAACACAATTTTCATTGACGCAATACATCTACTAATTCATGTTGCCTTGGAAAAAAATGCAATTAAATTCAAATTGTCAGATTAGTTCTTCTTAAAATATGTATTATGTTATACAAGTCTTGTTTCTGGGTGTAAGTTGCGTTTATTTGGTCGTGTTATCGGCCAACGTTTCATCACACATGACAGTGGATATCTTCAGGGCTCTTCTAAAAGTGTTTTTTGTTATCGAAATTAAGATATTAGAAAACTAATATTCAAAATATTGTTTATTTTTATTTTATTTTATACCCATGGAGTAAATGTAAAAATGATTGCCAGTTTTTTTTTAGTGGAATCTAAAATGAAACAGACTAAAGTAACGTTTTTAATTTTATTACTGTACGTAATTTTTTTCGTTACAGTTGTAGGTATATGATAGCGTAACCGATTTTTTTGTAATTACTTAATTTGTTATTTACCTTACCTTTGTGTTAATTGAAGCTTATATGAGAAAATAATAAAAATATTAAAAATTCGATTATCAATATCCAGATATAAACTGGCCTTCAGTCAGAAGGAGCAAGATAAGCAAATAATTACCCCCTGAATTTTTAATTGTCATGTAATTATGAGCTGATCGAATCAAAAATGCGTTGTAAACTAGATAGCGCTATGTATCATTCCATGTTCCTAATCCACACATAAAATGTTGAGAACCCATACTGGAATGCCTTTTTATTTATAGGTTTGTTCATGACTAACTTCTAAATTGTTCGTTACATTTTGAAGAGCATTACATATGTTGGAAACATTATTCCAACATTGTCTAGGTAGCTTTGAACAATAAAAAATATAGTTGTTATTTTTAAAACAAAACAAATCAATGTAAAATATTTTATATTCAAGAGACACAATTGTGTCATACATTATTGTAAATATTCAATAAATACCCTCATTTGAGGAGTTAAACTATTTGGCATTTAGTTGAATACAAAAACTTACTTACAGTGACAAAAAATATAGAACCAGTGAATAAAAAAATAAATACCGTGTTGATGCAATTGCTCTAACATTTGGTCCTTCGAACCGGATAACATTTGTTCATTCGAACCGAGATATCACTGTAAGGAAGAAAATAAGGTCCTTCGATTCAATGAACTAAATAACAAAACGTCAAGTGAATAATTGTGTTAAACTTTAACAATATTAAAACTCTTTGTGGCATCTTATATATACATCATCATTATGGCAGAAATTAAGAAACTCAAATCCAAAAGAACGCAAATCAAGACTAGAATATCAAGAATAGAAACGTTTGTCAATGAAAATTGCGAATTGAACGAAAACTTGACAGAAGAATTCAACATACGAAGAGATATGGTGAAAGAACTGTTTAATAAATATCAAGATATTCAAGTGGAAATATTAAGCTTCGATGAAAATGATGGCGAAGATATGGATTTGGTAGAAGATAAATATATAAACATTTTGGTGAAAATTAGTTCTAGTCTTAAAAAGATAAATAAAACAAATTCTTTTAATGACAGCATTAAGCCAGAGAGTTCTTCTAATACGGTAAATAGTACATCAAATTCTAAATTGCCCAATATAGACATACCATATTATGATGGTAAAGAAATAAATTTATTTAAGCCATTTAAAGATATGTTTACAGCAGTTATTCATAACAATTCTAAATTATCTGACGTTCAAAAATTATTTTATTTACGTAAATTTTTACGTGGCGAAGCACTTGCTTTGATCAATAATTTACCACTAGTGAATGAATCATATGATGAATCACTAGAAATTTTAAATAAAAAAAATTTGACAATATAACATTATTAGTCAATTCTCATATATATTTAATATTGGACACTCCAGCTTTGCAAAATGGAAGTGCATCAAATTTAAGAGAATTTGTTTCTAAAATAAAGCAACAAATTAGTGCTTTAAAAAATTTAAAACAACCTATTGAGTTTTGGGACTCAATACTTGTATGCATTTTGTGCAAAAAACTTGATAAATATACTAATAGAGCATATCAGCTGGACAAATGTTCCACTGAGCTTCCAAAACTAGATGATTTAATAAATTTCTTAGAAAACAGAGCGACTGCATTAGAGTCAGCTACTGTACCTTTAGTAAAAATAACTAAAGAAAACCAAAAAGTATCTAATTTAGCTACTAATAATGAAAAATATATAAATAAATCTAAATGTTTATTTTGTAACTTTCCTGGACACAAACTCTATAATTGTTCAAACTTTAAATCAATTTCAGTTTGTGATCGTGTTGAATTTATTAAAAATAAAAATATTTGTCAACTTTGTTTAAATAACCATCCAGGAAAATGTTCATCAACGTTTAAATGCCCAATATGCAAACAAGAACATAATTATTTGTTACATAATAATGACGTTTCATCAAATAATGAAACAGATGTTATTTCAACGCACCAGTTGACATTTATGCCAAACAAAAATATTTCTAATAATGTATTGCTTCCTACAACTAAAGTCAAATTAGTAGGCCCTAATAAGACAATTGTCGTAAAGGCTTTGTTGGATAGTGGCAACCAAACATCATTTATTGTTGACAGTTTAGTTCAACAATTGAATATTCGATCATTTGATGATAATTTAAATGTTATAGGAATTTCAGATACAAATACCAAAATAACAAAGTCAGTAAATTTGGAAATTCATTCATTGGTTTCCGACTTTAAAATCAATGTCAATAACTGTGCTGTAGTAAAGAAGATAACGTCTTATTTACCTCAATGTTATTTTGATATTTCAAAAATGACTATACCAAAAAATGTATCAATGGCTGATGACAGTTTTAATATACCAGAAAAAATTTCTTTATTATTAGGAGCAGACATACTGTTTCAAATTTTATTAACTGGTTATATTAAATTAGATACAAATAATTTAATATTACAAAATACACAATTTGGTTTCATAGTCAGTGGCTCAATACCGAGTAATTCACAAAAAGATTATGCTAATAACAACCATTTTGAATCTATTTCAATGCATTCTATTGCAGAGAATGACAAATTGGAAAATATTTTAAATCGCTTTTGGGAAACTGAAAAGGTTCCAGAAACGTACAAAGAATTTACTACTGAACAGGAAGCTTGTGAACAGAATTTTCAAAATTCTAAAGAACAAATCAATAATAGATTTCGAATAAAACGTTCATTAAAAGGTGAATTATCACAATTAAACTTAGAAAATTCCTTTTCAGTAGCTATAAAACGATTCCATAATATAGAAAAAATATTGTTATCAAACCCATTATTATTTGAGAACTACTCAAATTTTATTTTTTATCCCTTGTTGGATAGTGAAGGCATTTTGCGTGTGTTTGGCAGGCTGCATAATGCTAAAATATCATTTGCACAAAAACATCCTATGATTTTGCTTAAAAATAATCACATAACTGATTTAATTATTAAAAGTCAACATGTACTATTATTATATGCTGATCAAAAACAAGTTTTAATGAATAGTAAAACTTATATATTCCCTATTTCAAATAAAAAATTTAATTTCATAATTTATGGAATCATTATAAATAATTTGTGTTTATTGCATGTATCTAATACAATTTTATTTTTTATGTTTGTATTCAAATTATCGTAACTTTGTTATAATGTTGCTAGTGTTATAATATTTATCATTAGTTATTAAATTAGGTAAAGCAGAGCATTTGTTCTTGCTGGTCTCATGAACATTTGATCATGTAGGCCGCCTAGCATTTATTTAAATGCACCTATCATTCATTTGATTGATAATATTCATACGGTTTAGCAGAATTCTGTTCCTCCGGTATTTTAACGTAACTTTGTTACAATTTTGCTAATGTTATAATATTTATCATTAGTTATTTAATTAGGTAAAGCAGAGCATTTGTTCTTGCTGGTCTCATGAACATTTGATCATGTAGACCGCCTAGCATTTATTTAAATGCACCTATCAATCATTTGATTAATAATATTCATACGGTTTAGCAGAAATCTGTTCTCACCGGTCTTTTAATTTAACTTAGTTTGTATCTGTTATTTAATAAAAATTACAATTGTGCTAATGTTATAATATTTATCATTAGTTATTTAATTAGGTTTAGCAGAGCATTTGTTCTTGCCGGTCTCATGAACATTTGATCATGTAGATCGCCTAGCATTTTTTTAAATGCACCTATCAATCATTTGATTGATAATATTCATACGGTTTAGCAGAATTCTGTTCCTCCGGTATTTTAACGTAACTTTGTTACAATTTTGCTAATGATATAATGTTTTATTATTAGTAATTTAATTAGGTATAGCAGAGCAATTGTTCTTGCCGGTCACATGAACATTTGATCATGTCGACCGCCTAACATTTAAATGTATCATTCAATTGATTGATAATATCCATACGGCATAGCAGAATTCTGTTCCTCCGGTCTTTTAACTTAACTTTTGTTGTCGGCCGCCTAGCATGTTGGAAACATTATTCCAACATTGTCTAGGTAGCTTTGAACAATAAAAAATATAGTTGTTATTTTTAAAACAAAACAAATCAATGTAAAATATTTTATATTCAAGAGACACAATTGTGTCATACATTATTGTAAATATTCAATAAATACCCTCATTTGAGGAGTTAAAAGTATTTGGCATTTAGTTAATACAAAAACTTACTTACAGTGACAAAAAATATAGAACCAGTGATTAAAAAAATAAATACCGTGTTGATGCAATTGCTCTAACAACATATGGAACACCTTTGAGAAGATACCTTAGTTTATCAGAGTTTGTAGTGAGCATCCCAGAGATCCAAATCGTCTCGGTTTACCCTCTGTATTATTAACCTGTAGCATTTTTCTCCTTATTTTTTTTAGCAACTACTTGCCTTACTTCTCTTTTCTTATTACTACGTAACTTTTTTTAAAGAGGCTATTGGCCAATGCCTATTATTTGGACAGTTGGAATTAAATTCTTGTGATATTTTATTCCATAACATATTTTTCTGTTAAAGCGTAACACCAACATATTTCTTATATTTTTTTAAATAAAAAAATATAAACACAACTAAATAACCGTATCTTGGAGGGTCAGTTTATTTAACTCTGGAATTTGGATAGCTAAAAAATGAATATCTACTTCGTCAGTTAGTTCCAAATTCCAAGCTAGTGAACAAAAGTTCACACAGTCAAGGAGATTGAATGATTTTAAATAGTTTTCTTCTCGACTATCATCTTCTAAAATTCTGAAGAGTAATCGGTTTCGATATCATTTCTTGAATTTTTCTATTATTCCTTGATTCAAAGGTGGTAAAAGAAAGAATAGAACACGTATATAAAAATCATAGCTTGTTTTTGCGGTATGGGACCAGTTATCGGAAATTCTGTAGAACGGTGTTGTACAAACCAAGAATAAAGGTGTTTTTCAAATATTTTTTCTCTATACCTTCTATGGTAAATACTTCGTGATAATTTTTCGCATTCAGAATTGCACTGAAAGGAAAATTTCATTTTCTGTAAATATGAGTCCTAAAGCTGGTAATCCTCCTTTGTTTCATATAATTTCTTGAATAAGTTCTGATTGTTTTAAGGCAAAAAAAATCTTTCCACAAAATGTACCTACAGGGTGTCCCAGGACTGTGTCAAAGCTCAATATTTCATTTATCATAAGAATTGAGAGAAAACTTTAAATGCAAAAGTTGTCAGGCTAGAGGAGCGGCATAATTTAAAAATAGTTACATTTATTACAAGGCTGGATTTAGGTATAGAACATGGTTTGTAAAATGTATTGAGAATTGAACAGGCAATTCGAAAATGTAAAAATATATAGGGTGTTCCATTTGAAAATTTTGAAAAAAACTAAGTTCAGTGTTTTGATACACTCTGTACAAATAATACAATTTTTTAAATGTTTGACATAATATCGCAATAATAGAGAATATGCCAAAAATACTTTCAGCACAGAACAAATTTTTTTTGTTGTAATTAGAAAATTACAAGGTGTTGAATATGTTCATATTTTCTTACAAAATTGGTCATTATTTCTAAACCCCTCTGTATAATCCCATACTTGACACATCAAAATACTCAGAAAAATTAATGCGTTTAGATTATCAAATAAAAATATATAGTTTGTATTTAAAAAAACATAACTTTGGTTTGTAACGCAGTTATGGGACACTCTGTATAAACGTAACTATTTTTAAATTATGCCGCTCCTCTAGCCTGACAACTTTTGCATTTAAAGTTTTCTCCCAATTCTTATGATAAATGAAATATTGAGCTTTGACACAGTCCTGGGACACCCTGTATGTATAGTAAGTAGATACTAAATTTAACAGTTGTTGAAACTCAGGAAGAACTTCTTTTAAATATTTTAGTGCAGATTCCAAATTTGAGTCTGCGTATATAAAAAATTTTAGGTTAGTATTTTTGTAAAGATTTTATTTTATTATCAAGAAAATCATTCTAAAATAAATTGTTTTTTGAAATATTTATATATACTAATGATAAAAAATAGTTTTTTTTTAAACAGAATATCTATTGTTCTATTGAATAGTAATATTGTCCAAAATATAATATAAAAGTTATATTTTTTCAATTATGTCAGATGTATCGTCAGCTTGTATGGAAAATATGTAGATCTGAAGCTAATATTTCGTTTGTAATATTTTCTAATAAATATTCTTAAGCACATTATCATTTTGTGTTGTGTTAGATAGGTCTATAAAAACATGGTCTGTGCAATGCATATGATCAGAATTGTTTATTTTTACTAAAATATCTTAAAATTCCCTTTATTTATAGAATATTCCTGTTACATAAAGCATACTTAACACAATCTACTGGTAAGCCTATTTCATTATGAATCTTCGTTTGAATGGCATGTGTAGTTCTTTGAATCAAAGATTTTTCTTCTACAGTTAGCGTCTAATTATACTTTTGCAGTGGCAGTTTATATGCTAGATAAAGTAAAGTTATTCCTGGTGTAGATTTATTAATTTTACTTTTTTTTTAAATTCTCTCCTATTTTTATTTTTATTCGATTCGCCCTGAGATACAATTCGCTTCGGTTTACCCTACAACAGCTTCCTTGTTGTAGAACTAAATTTAATCTATGGGCGTAGCAATTGATAGCATTTTTTTGCTGTCCATTTATTTCTCCTGATATAACACATGCCCCATTGTAACATTGTGCTAGAAGTCTTTCTTTTAAACTAAATGGCTATAGAAAATAATAAATTAATTAATAATGTAATTAATAATTTACATTATTTTCTTTTTATTGATATTTTTAATTCCCGTGTAAAATAGTTGGAATGTTTTGCTATCCGATATTTGCATTGCGGGCACGCATTAAAATCAAAATACATAGATTTACATTTATCTGTTAAGAATAACAATTGCCTTTTTATTTATAGGTGTGTTCATGACTAACTCTAAATTGCTCGTTACTTTTTGAAAATTGCTCGTTACTTTTTGAAAAGCATTGCATATGGGACATCTTTGAGAAGATACTGTGTTTATCAGAGTTTGTAGAGAGCATGCTGTGTTGAAGTTTTGTTATTTGTTTCTTTAAGCGAATTTTATTGCTAGACAGAGTTCTGTTGACGATGGATTTTTGTTACGCCAAAACTCCATTGTTATATTTTCTTCATTAAAGCACTATTGCCTTCTAAACAACTAAGATAAGTAAACGCTTGTCTATATTGGGTAAATCCTGATCCATCACATCTAACAATTTTGATATCAACTGTAAAACAAGTTTCTTGTTTCACTACTAATTAATTTTATTTGTTAGATTCACTGCAGTATACTCTGCTGTTGGTATTGGGAAATGTTCACTATTTGTCGCTATATCTTGGGTCGAGAAATACATAAGTGCAAAACAGCATTTTTCTCGGTAACAATTGTTAAAGGACTTATCCACTCCGTTGGGTTGTTTACCTTTTTAATAAAACGCCTTGTTTCTAATTATTTGAGTTTGGTTTTTAATTTACTTTGTAAGGTAAGTGGTGTGATTCTTGCTGTTTGAAGTTTTGGTGATAGATTTTCATCAATTTTTATTTGATATTTTTTTTTGATATTTACCCAACCTTTCATTGAATACTGACTCAATACTTTCTATTCTTTTGAATTGGCTGCTTATGTCATTTATTTGTCGTACCATAAATACATAAACATTTTGTTTTTTCACTAGGTACAAAAGTTAAGTATAGAATAATTCAAAATTATAGATAATGAAAATCATATCCTCACTTTCTATACAAGGTTCCTCATTAATAATACTCGATATTGACACTCCAGTTTTATTTTTTTAAATGACCTTTTTTGTTTATTATTACTTTCATGTATTTTTAAAAGAATATCTAGTACATAATCATAGTCTAGTGCATAGGTGTCCAACCTTTTGACTCTCGTGGGCCGCAGAGTGCAAAAAATAGCGAAAAAATTTGTTAAGGCCCGCAAAAAAATTTGAAGAGCTTTTTTTTTACTTGATTAATTTATTTATATCTCTGTAGTATGTACACTATCTATACTACTTTATAACACAAAAAATCTGAAGACCTTTTTTTATTTGATATCGTTAATTATTTTCATATTTTACTTTTTTTTAATCTTTATATTATATTTTTTATGTTTATATTGTATATTAAATCTTATGTGGGCCGCACGAAATGTGCTCGGGGGCCGCGGGTTGGACAAGCCTGGTCTAGTGGATCTTTTAAATTATCAGGTGATTGTATATTTTGTTGTCTTTCTTTTTACTGTTAGAATATTCATCCACACATTTGTTAAGTGGATTTTGGCTTTACATTTTCTTCATAAAAGTATCTTCATATTTTTAACTATTTGCGCATGTTTCACGGCAAACGGTGTTGTAACTTTATTTGTCTCCGAGTGACATTTTAACCACGCACCATTGTAAGATTGTAGATATAATACGGCAACAATATGTAAAAGTAAAACAAATATTGTTAAAAAACTATCAAACCCAAAATTTTAAAAACCATTCGATTATGGTAATATAAGAGAATTAGTGTACAGAGCAAAACGTGAAGCCAACGGTGAACGGAACTGTGGTATTTATTACCACACACCGGAAGGGTTGAATACATAATTTGTCAGAATTAAAATTCATACAAAAGAAAGTATTGCAGAATTTTACTATACGGATGCTTCAAATTACACAAAAAAGTACACATAAACGTTCCTTAAAAAATCTATATCAGTAAATAGCCATTTTTGGTTTCGTTTTTTACTCAATGTAACAATAAAACAAATTGTATTATTAAAATTTTCAAAAAAATCATTAAAAAATTGGGAATATAAGTATGTAGTTTCTAAGATCACAAGAAAATTATCAACTTATGCATTGTTTTCAAATTTAATTGTAGCAAAGTTTTAAATTCAATTGTAGCAAAGTTTTAAATCCAATTGTAGTAAAGTTTTGAATTTATTGTTGTTTATTATAAGTCGTGGAAGTCTTTTTACTTCTCTTTTATTTATACGGGCCAATATTAGTATTAACCAATAATGTTTTTCATTACCTGGACTTCTTTCTTAGGCCCGGTTTCTCAATATTAGTTTAAAAATAAGATTACGTTTATCAGTTAATCTTCACCCTAGATATGAACCTCACTCAAAATGTGTTTGTTGATATAAATTGTAAACAATCAAAAATAAATAATGTTTCGTATTATCTAACTTCTTTTACATTCTATAGTAGCACTATACTCTTTTATTAATTCTGGTAATGTACCCTGTTCTCTTTAACTGAAATTAACTCGTTTTTTATCACATTTAATATAATAATTTCAGGTTAATTTTTAATTTGACACATGAAGGTTTGACATAAAAGCCGCCATTTAAACTTATATTGAGTGAGGTTCATATCTACGGTGAAGATTAACTGATAAACGTTAATCTGAAGTTTAAACTCATATTGAGAAACCGGGCCTTATAATATATTGAAAATTAATCGTAAACATCGATATCTTGCAGAAGGTAGACTTCGTCGATTTCTTCGACTTCTTTTATTTCTTCTTTCACGTGAAACATTTTTATAATATACTAAATACGTACTTATACAGTGTGTTCGGGATAAATTTTACAGTTTCGTAAGGAAAAAGGAAATCTTTGTAACTACTAAATTTAATGAAATTAATGAAGTGCAAGCTTCATAGTGGAGGATGAAACATTCATTTCACGTGACAAAGCCCGAATTTCAATGCTAGGGTTCTTCAACACCTTTTCCTGCAGATCTTCGAGGAATTCTGCTGTACGAACGCAATCAGATCGTCTTTTATGGATCTTTCTTCTTGCTACAGCCTCGTAGTCACCATTGCAAGTCTCTAGTTCATGCCTGATTATTTTTATTGTGTTCAGGGAGCATTGGGCAGCAGTCATAATATCCTTATTTTGATGGCCGACACGAATCATCATGTTGCAAGTTATTCTCTTCCATGATTCAGGTGGGTTCCAGTCATCCATCCTCTCTAACATCTTGTATATGAATATATGCGGACCTATTGTAATCAGCTTTATGTATTGGTGGATTGAATCCTAGAGCTGCATTCTTTTTTCGGTGCTTGATAATGCTGATTCCGCTATATTCGATCCGAAAAACGTCCCCAGATGAATCATTAGATTGAATTGTTAGTGCAAAATTTTATATTAGTTAATTTTATACCGTTTTTTCATGTTACTGTTTCACACATCGTATGATAATTTTGTCTCTTCAGAATAAGAACCGTTAAAGTTGCAATACACCAATATCCGTGATAACGGTGATCCTATCGGCGTCCCTTTCGTTTGTTTATAGAATCTGTTGTCGTATATGAAGTATGTAGAGTTGATTGCAGGATTCTATAAGTTTTAGGCAATCTTCGGCGATGTTTGTTTTTCAATATATTCAAATTATTTTTTACTAGTAAATTATTATTCTAAATAACAGATTTATTGTACCTGATTATATAAAACCAATAAAAATTAACCCGGAGAGTTTGAACATAACTGGCCTTCGTAAAGCGACTACTTTGAATGGCGATCAAATCAAATGTCAAAAAAAAAACTAAAAAAAGCCATCAATAACACTGAATAATATCAGTTATGAAAATAACAACAAAGAAAATGATATTTAAGCATGCAATTAAACAAAGCTACAATATAAATAAGAGTTATCGAAGAGAACAATACAGACAACGTTATTTGCTGAAATCCAAGATCAGAGACTACGTTTGATAAACCGATGCTCAAACGCCAGAAAGAAATTACCTTGAGTGACTCCACAAATGAATTATTTAGTTCCCAATTGAAACACCAGAAACTAAATGAAGAATCAAAATGAAACAATCAAAGTCAGTATACCGGAAAGCACTATAATGTCAACTAATGAAAAACAACAAAAATCAATACTGAGGAAAGAATCTCTCAATGGAGTATCTTCATCGTCAAGTAAGTTTAGTAATAAACTATTGAATTAATAGCAGCGTTGAATCCTTGATGTTCTTTGTCTACAAGCTGTTTAGTTTCTGTAAGCAACTGTTTTATTTTAGTAACCGATACTGGTCAGTTTAACAATACAGTCGATAGCAATTTAATGTCCGGTTCGATTTGTGTAGTGCTTAAACGCAATTTTTGTTTTTGAAAATGTTTATTATTTCTTCTAAAGATCTCACGGGCCGAAGGGTGTTGCCAACCGTTGCTCAAGAGTACAGTGTAGCGTACTATATAACATGAAAACGTAACAACACAGAACAAATATTTTTTACTGCCTACATCTTTCATGAAAAAATTCCTCGCATATACCACGACATAATATTTAGAGGCCATGAAATGAAATCCTTCTCAAATTGTCCGTGTAAACAGTTTCTTCTATGTCACTCAAAAAAGACTAGTTATGAGTGATGTAAATAAATATGTTATTATTTATTTGTTATTTTCTTATTTAATATACTTTCATTGTGTTTTTTTTTGCTGTTGATTTCTTGCCGGTGAATACGACGGTGTTTTCTACATATTTTCTTTTATATTTATCTCTTGATAATCTAACTATCCAGTACTCAATTCAGACACACAAACAAGCTGTAATGATTAGTATTCTCTTTTGCTGAAATTTATAAACATTTAGGAATATTAGTGACTAAACGTTTGTGTTCAGTGTCATCGATAAGAAACGACAGTTATTCAGTCGAACCAAGCACTTCGATAAATGAAGATGATGAAGTTGAGGACGATAGTAATGAAAAATGGTTTTTCGATTTCTGTCAAAGATACAGAAAGTCAAGTACAATACGAAGCAAGTGTGACCTAGAAGCGTTCATGATCGAATTAAACAAGTAAATATAAACGATTCAACATAATAAATTTAGCCATTGATACACTATTAATTTTAATTAAAATTGGTAAATTTTTCTCAAAATTACAATTTTGAAGAAAAATATATTTTTTTTATATAAAAAGAGTAAGTCTGTCATCATCAACTGTTGTATGTGCATTAATATTCTATTCACGGGGTGAGATAATCTAACAACCATGCTGTACTTCAGACTATTTTTGTATGCGGAAGATGAGTTACTCTTATTGATCGATTCATGAGTCACTGGTAAAACATGTCCTTATTTTAAGCTCGTGCTATCAGTGCATCTTGCATCACTACGCTTACTGCCGATTATAGAGCTACAGACATAAATGCAACTGTTATGATTTTGTTTAGATCTATCGGAAACGAGTTTGCGGACCTATTGTAATCAGCTTTATGTATTGGATCCTAGAGCTGCATTTTTTTTTCGGTGCTTGATAATGCTGATTCCGCTATATTCGATCCGAAAAACGTTCCCGATGAATCATTACATTGAATTGTTAGTGCAAAATTTTATATTGGTGAATTTTATACCGTTTTTCCATGTTACTGTTTCACACATCGTATGATAATTTTGTCTCTTCAGAATAAGAACCGTTCAAGTTGCAATACACCAATATCCATGATAACGGTGATCCTATCGGCGTCCTTTTCGTTTGTTTATAGAATCTTTATCGTATGTGAAATATGTAGAGTTGATTGCAGAATTCTATAAGTTTAAGGCAATCTTCGGCGATGTTGTGTGGTTTTTTCAATATATTTAAATTATTTTTTACTAGTAAATTATTATTATAAATGACGGATTTATAGTACCTGATTATATAAAACCAATAAAAATTAACCCGGAGAGTTTGAAGCGTAGAAAAGCGACTACTTTGAATGGTGATCAAATCAAATGTCAAAAAAAACTAAAAAAGCCATCGATAACACTGAATAATATCAACAAAGAAAATGATATTTAAGCATGCAGTTAAACAAAGCTACAATATAAATAAGAGTTATCGAAGAGAACAATACAGACAACGTTATTTGCTGAAATCCAAGATCAGAGACTACGTTTGATAAACCAATGCTCAAACGCCAGAAAAAAATTACCTTGAGTGACTCCACAAATGAATTATTTAGTTCCCAATTGAAACACCAGAAACTAAATGAAGAATCAAAATGAAACAATCAAAGTCAGTATACCGGAAAGCACTATAATGTCAACTAATGAAAACCAATAAAAATCAATACTGAGGAAAGAATCTCTCAATGGAGTATCTTCATCGTCATGTAAGTTTAGTAATAAACTATTGAATTAATAGCAGCGTTGAATCCTTGATATTCTTTGTCTACATACTGTTTAGTTTCTGTAAGCAACTGTTTTATTTTAGTAACCAATACTGGTCAGTTTAACAATACAGTCGATAGCAATTTAATGTCCAGTTCGATTTGTGTAGTGCTTAAACACAATTTTTGTTTTTGAAAATGTTTATTATTTCTTCTAAAGATCTCACGGGCCGAAGGGTGTTGCCCACCGTTGCTCCAGAGTACAGTGTAGCGTACTATATATTACATGAAAACGTAACAACACAACAAATATTTTTACTGCCTACATCTTTCATGAAAATAAATAATGATATTTCAAGCATGCAGTTAAACAAAGCTATAATAGAAATAGTATAGAAATAATACAGTATAAAATACATGTAAATGACATGTATTTTCTTTACATGTTATTTATAAAGTATATTAAAATATTAAATTAAAATATTTGTTTTAAAATCGATGGTCTAATTATTTATTAAATTTTTTATTTTTATTGTATTTTCCTAATATATTTTTAATTATTAAATTATAAGAATTAAAATGTTGCCACAATTCTCAACGATCGGCTTCTTGAGATATCCTACTGATTCCGAAATAGATGATACAAAACATCCAGATGAGCAAAACATACAGCATAAAACACCTACTGAAGTAATTGATCTCACTGAAGATGATAACGAGTTAACTGGCACACAATTCTCAACGACTGACTTCTTGAGTAGTTCGACTGATTCCAAAATAGATGATATAAAACATACAGTTTGAAGTTGGTATTAGCACGAATCTATCTCATTATCTCTCGTATCCATTTGGTTCACGAAGGTTTTCAACCGTCTACCATTTGTAGCGTCTACTACAACGTTATTTGCTGAAATCCAAGATCAGAGACTACGTTTGATAAACCGATGCTCAAATGCCAGAAAGAAATTACCTTGAGTGACTCCACAAATGAATTATTTAGTTCCCAATTGAAACACAAGAAACTAAATGAAGAATCAAAATGAAACAATCAAAGTCAGTATACCGGAAAGCACTATAATGTCTGTTGGAAACATTATTCCAACATTGTCTAGGTAGCTTTGAACAATAAAAAATATAGTTGTTATTTTTAAAACAAAACAAATCAATGTTAAATATTTTATATTCAAGAGACACAATTGTGTCATAAATTATTGTAAATATTCAATAAATACCCTCATTTGAGGAGTTAAAAGTATTTGGCATTTAGTTGAATACAAAAACTTACTTACAGTGGCAAAAAATATAGAACCAGTGAATAAAAATAAATACCGTGTTGATGCAATTGCTCTAACAATGTCAACTAATGAAAAACAACAAAAATCAATACTGAGGAAAGAATCTCTCAATGGAGTATCTTCATCGTCAAGTAAGTTTAGTAATAAACTATTGAATTAATAGCAGCTTTGAATCCTGTTCATGTTCTTTGTCTACAAGCTGTTTAGTTTCTGTAAGCAACTGTTTTATTTTAGTAACCAATACTGGTCAGTTTAACAATACAGTCGATAGCAATTTAACGTCCAGTTCGATTTGTGTAGTGTTTAAACGCAATTTTTGTTTTTGAAAATGTTTATTATTTCTTCTAAAGACCTCACGGGCCGAAGGGTGTTGCCCACCGTTGCTCCAGAGTACAGTGTAGTGTACAATATTACATGAAAACGTAACAACACAGAACAAATATTTTTTACTGCCTACATCTTTCATGAAAAAATTCCTCGCATATACCACGACATAATATTTAGAGGCCATGAAATGAAATCCTTCTCAATATGTCCGTGTAAACAGTTTCTTCTATGTCACTCAAAAAAGACTAGTTATGAGTGATGTAAATAAATATGTTATTATTTATTTGTTATTTTCTTATTTAATATACTTTCATTGTGTTTTTTTTTGCTGTTGATTTCTTGCCGGTGAATACGACGGTGTTTTCTACATATTTTCTTTTATATTTATCTCTTGATAATCTAACTATCCAGTACTCAATTCAGACACACAAACAAGCTGTAATGATTAGTATTCTCTTTTGCTGAAATTTATAAACATTTAGGAATATTAGTGACTAAACGTTTGTGTTCAGTGTCATCGATAAGAAACGACAGTTATTCAGTCGAACCAAGCACTTCGATAAATGAAGATGATGAAGTTGAGGACGATAGTAATGAAAAATGGTTTTTCGATTTCTGTCAAAGATACAGAAAGTCAAGTACAATACGAAGCAAGTGTGACCTAGAAGCGTTCATGATCGAATTAAACAAGTAAATATAAACGATTCAACATAATAAATTTAGCCATTGATACACTATTAATTTTAATTAAAATTGGTAAATTTTTCTCAAAATTACAATTTTGAAGAAAAATATATTTTTTTTATATAAAAAGAGTAAGTCTGTCATCATCAACTGTTGTATGTGCATTAATATTCTATTCACGGGGTGAGATAATCTAACAACCATGCTGTACTTCAGACTATTTTTGTATGCGGAAGATGAGTTACTCTTATTGATCGATTCATGAGTCACTGGTAAAACATGTCCTTATTTTAAGCTCATGCTATCAGTGCATCTTGCATCACTACGCTTACTGCCGATTATAGAGCTACAGACATAAATGCAACTGTTATGATTTTGTTTAGATCTATCGGAAACGAGTTTGCGGACCTATTGTAATCAGCTTTATGTATTGGATCCTAGAGCTGCATTTTTTTTTCGGTGCTTGATAATGCTGATTCCGCTATATTCGATCCGAAAAACGTTCCCGATGAATCATTACATTGAATTGTTAGTGCAAAATTTTATATTGGTGAATTTTATACCGTTTTTCCATGTTACTGTTTCACACATCGTATGATAATTTTGTCTCTTCAGAATAAGAACCGTTCAAGTTGCAATACACCAATATCCATGATAACGGTGATCCTATCGGCGTCCTTTTCGTTTGTTTATAGAATCTTTATCGTATGTGAAATATGTAGAGTTGATTGCAGAATTCTATAAGTTTAAGGCAATCTTCGGCGATGTTGTGTGGTTTTTTCAATATATTTAAATTATTTTTTACTAGTAAATTATTATTATAAATGACGGATTTATAGTACCTGATTATATAAAACCAATAAAAATTAACCCGGAGAGTTTGAAGCGTAGAAAAGCGACTACTTTGAATGGTGATCAAATCAAATGTAAAAAAAAACTAAAAAAGCCATCGATAACACTGAATAATATCAACAAAGAAAATGATATTTAAGCATGCAGTTAAACAAAGCTACAATATAAATAAGAGTTATCGAAGAGAACAATACAGACAACGTTATTTGCTGAAATCCAAGATCAGAGACTACGTTTGATAAACCAATGCTCAAACGCCAGAAAGAAATTACCTTGAGTGACTCCACAAATGAATTATTTAGTTCCCAATTGAAACACCAGAAACTAAATGAAGAATCAAAATGAAACAATCAAAGTCAGTATACCGGAAAGCACTATAATGTCAACTAATGAAAACCAATAAAAATCAATACTGAGGAAAGAATCTCTCAATGGAGTATCTTCATCGTCATGTAAGTTTAGTAATAAACTATTGAATTAATAGCAGCGTTGAATCCTTGATATTCTTTGTCTACATACTGTTTAGTTTCTGTAAGCAACTGTTTTATTTTAGTAACCAATACTGGTCAGTTTAACAATACAGTCGATAGCAATTTAATGTCCAGTTCGATTTGTGTAGTGCTTAAACACAATTTTTGTTTTTGAAAATGTTTATTATTTCTTCTAAAGATCTCACGGGCCGAAGGGTGTTGCCCACCGTTGCTCCAGAGTACAGTGTAGCGTACTATATATTACATGAAAACGTAACAACACAACAAATATTTTTACTGCCTACATCTTTCATGAAAATAAATAATGATATTTCAAGCATGCAGTTAAACAAAGCTATAATAGAAATAGTATAGAAATAATACAGTATAAAATACATGTAAATGACATGTATTTTCTTTACATGTTATTTATAAAGTATATTAAAATATTAAATTAAAATATTTGTTTTAAAATCGATGGTCTAATTATTTATTAAATTTTTTATTTTTATTGTATTTTCCTAATATATTTTTAATTATTAAATTATAAGAATTAAAATGTTGCCACAATTCTCAACGATCGGCTTCTTGAGATATCCTACTGATTCCGAAATAGATGATACAAAACATCCAGATGAGCAAAACATACAGCATAAAACACCTACTGAAGTAATTGATCTCACTGAAGATGATAACGAGTTAACTGGCACACAATTCTCAACGACTGACTTCTTGAGTAGTTCGACTGATTCCAAAATAGATGATATAAAACATACAGTTTGAAGTTGGTATTAGCACGAATCTATCTCATTATCTCTCGTATCCATTTGGTTCACGAAGGTTTTCAACCGTCTACCATTTGTAGCGTCTACTACAACGTTATTTGCTGAAATCCAAGATCAGAGACTACGTTTGATAAACCGATGCTCAAATGCCAGAAAGAAATTACCTTGAGTGACTCCACAAATGAATTATTTAGTTCCCAATTGAAACACAAGAAACTAAATGAAGAATCAAAATGAAACAATCAAAGTCAGTATACCGGAAAGCACTATAATGTCTGTTGGAAACATTATTCCAACATTGTCTAGGTAGCTTTGAACAATAAAAAATATAGTTGTTATTTTTAAAACAAAACAAATCAATGTTAAATATTTTATATTCAAGAGACACAATTGTGTCATAAATTATTGTAAATATTCAATAAATACCCTCATTTGAGGAGTTAAAAGTATTTGGCATTTAGTTGAATACAAAAACTTACTTACAGTGGCAAAAAATATAGAACCAGTGAATAAAAATAAATACCGTGTTGATGCAATTGCTCTAACAATGTCAACTAATGAAAAACAACAAAAATCAATACTGAGGAAAGAATCTCTCAATGGAGTATCTTCATCGTCAAGTAAGTTTAGTAATAAACTATTGAATTAATAGCAGCTTTGAATCCTGTTCATGTTCTTTGTCTACAAGCTGTTTAGTTTCTGTAAGCAACTGTTTTATTTTAGTAACCAATACTGGTCAGTTTAACAATACAGTCGATAGCAATTTAACGTCCAGTTCGATTTGTGTAGTGTTTAAACGCAATTTTTGTTTTTGAAAATGTTTATTATTTCTTCTAAAGACCTCACGGGCCGAAGGGTGTTGCCCACCGTTGCTCCAGAGTACAGTGTAGTGTACAATATTACATGAAAACGTAACAACACAGAACAAATATTTTTTACTGCCTACATCTTTCATGAAAAAATTCCTCGCATATACCACGACATAATATTTAGAGGCCATGAAATGAAATCCTTCTCAATATGTCCGTGTAAACAGTTTCTTCTATGTCACTCAAAAAAGACTAGTTATGAGTGATGTAAATAAATATGTTATTATTTATTTGTTATTTTCTTATTTAATATACTTTCATTGTGTTTTTTTTTGCTGTTGATTTCTTGCCGGTGAATACGACGGTGTTTTCTACATATTTTCTTTTATATTTATCTCTTGATAATCTAACTATCCAGTACTCAATTCAGACACACAAACAAGCTGTAATGATTAGTATTCTCTTTTGCTGAAATTTATAAACATTTAGGAATATTAGTGACTAAACGTTTGTGTTCAGTGTCATCGATAAGAAACGACAGTTATTCAGTCGAACCAAGCACTTCGATAAATGAAGATGATGAAGTTGAGGACGATAGTAATGAAAAATGGTTTTTCGATTTCTGTCAAAGATACAGAAAGTCAAGTACAATACGAAGCAAGTGTGACCTAGAAGCGTTCATGATCGAATTAAACAAGTAAATATAAACGATTCAACATAATAAATTTAGCCATTGATACACTATTAATTTTAATTAAAATTGGTAAATTTTTCTCAAAATTACAATTTTGAAGAAAAATATATTTTTTTTATATAAAAAGAGTAAGTCTGTCATCATCAACTGTTGTATGTATTGGTGGATTGAATCCTAGAGCTGCATTCTTTTTTCGGTGCTTAATAATGCTGATTCCGCTATATTCGACCCGAAAAACGTCCCCCGATGAATCATTACATTGAATTGTTAGTGCAAAATTTTATATTGGTTAATTTTATACCGTTTTTCCATGTTACTGTTTCACACATCGTATGATAATTTTGTCTCTTCAGAATATGAACCGTTCATGTTGCAATACACCAATATATTTATATGTATATATTTTCAATATATTCAAATTATTTTTTACTAGTAAATTATTATTCTAAATAACGGATTTATCGGATAGCGCTATCATCTATCGATAGTAAAGTGTGTGCAGTCGATTGGATCGACTAAACTAAAATCGAGATTGTTATTTTAAATAATGGAAATAATTTCAATTATAAGAACATCTCGCAATTGTATGTCGCTATAGTTGTTTTTAACAATCGAGCATTTCGATTGTAAAATCGAAAGGCGAGATAATTGCTAACTCGATTATTATTTTAGTAGATGGCGGATTGTTTTAATTGTAAGAACTACCCGCAATCGCCCATTACTATTATATTTAACAATTATATCTTAGTGTTTGAAAAAGAAATTGATTTGTATACATACATTATTTAATATCTTAACTATAGATGAATTGTTGTGTAAGAATAAGAGGTAAATTTCGTAAAGAGCTCAATATAAGTCTATAGAACACAATAAAGCACATGGCATTTTTACTTTATTATTTTTTATAATTATTTAAACCTACCGACTTGTTCTATGGAATCTTTGACCTATTAACGTTAAGGTTTTTGAAAATTGAAAAGTGTACGGTAATCAATTTAATAATAAAAATATTATATGCATTTTTTAATTTGTACTTACGCTTCAGCAAAAAAAACCTTCATGAAAAAAGATTCAATGTGATTCGTTGATCCAATAATAAAATGTGTATATGTTTACGCAATAATAATATAAGTACACCGCCAATCAGATCCCTTTTAACATGGTTTACATTGATTGAATTGAAAGTGTCATTTGATTCGCTGTTTTAAATTTTCTTATACCCGTGTATATAAATAATAATTTAAATAAAATGAATATTTTATATTTGGATTGGATTAGGTTGTGATTGATGATGAGGGTTAGATGCCTCTAACACTGCAGCCTTTGGCTTATTGTGTTCTTCACTCATTCAGTGAAAAGGTTTGCCGTTCTTATCAGGTTTAACATCCTTTCCACCAAGTTTTCTCTTGTTAGAGCTTCTCGATAGTTGTCTCCTGCTAGGAGTGCATGTCTCCATTGAGCAAGAGCTTCACAGTCGAATATAATATGGGAGGCTGTTTCGTCCTCTTCATTACACAGTCTGCAGATGGGTTCTTCATCATAGATTCCCATTGTTTGCATGTGTTTCCGTAGGTTACAGTGACCGGTTATCATTCCTGTCACTAGCCTAATTTGTTGTCTACTTAGTTGTAGTATTTCATCCGTTAATTTTCTGGATGGTTTATTTAGCATAGTTTTGCTGTGTTTTTGGCCTTCTACATTATTCCAGTGGTTTTGATGTTGTCTTTTTGTCCAATCAGCTAGCCAGCTGCGAATAGTGTTTTTGGTAATTCCAAATACTGGTTCAGGGCCTGTAAATGTTGTTCTTGAGCCCCTTTTTGCCAGAGCATCAGCTTTTTCATTGCCTGCTATCCCTCTATGTCCTGGCACCCACATAACGGTTACCCTATTGTGGTTTGCCAGGTTAGTTATTTTATATTTAAGATAAATTATAAGTGAAAAAAGAATGTATAACATTGTAAGTCAAATTCAGAAAAAGAACATTGTCTGTAACTATTGATTTTTGTAGTACCTTCTAAAAATTTGTGACGTAATAATTCCACAATTTAAAAACACATAATTTTACCACACAGTGATAAAGTACCACATAACAAATTATATTGTGTATTCATTAAATGACTGGTGAGATGTTTGTTGCAGCGATGACATAATAATAAAGTTGTGTTACATGTCAATTCTTGATATAAGAATGTAGCGTTTACTAAATTCACTTTGTAAACTACGATTTAGTTGGATAACGTATCAGTATTCTCTCTACCGGTATTTCTAACTTGTGAATGTATCCTCGATCTGGTTTTACCTCAACTTATTACATAGCTTTATCCAAGAGTTTCAGTTGCTCTGACTTAAATCATATGCATCCGTGCACTTTCATTTCGAACATCGCGTTATCTAGGAGTTTCAGCTACTCTGACTTGGATCATATGTGATTGTGCACTCTACTTGGATCATATGTGATCGTGCACTATCATTTCGAACATCGCGTTCTTCGGAAGTTTCAGTGACTCTCACCTGCAAACTATGTCTACATTAACTTTCTAATCGAGTATTGCGTTGCAATTGAGTTTTCGGTTGCTTTAATCTGCGATATGTGTTGGGACTTTAGCGTTTTTATGTTGGTTCAAAAATTTATTTAAAGTACCGCAACATATTGAACAAAAATTGTCTGTAACAAGGCACATTCGTCCTGTAGATTCTTCCATTTATCAGTGATGTCATCCGCGAGAATTTCATCCCAGTCTAAAGGGATAGTCCACATTCGACGTATTGACAATTGAATCAGCAAGATAACTGGACTTACAAACTCACAAGCGTCAAACAACACGTTGCGTTTAGTGCACTCCTGAAATTCCGATTGTATACGAAATGTAAAAATGCCTGTGTGAGGAAACCATTTAACCTATCTAACTGTTTTTGGTAAATAATCGCTGTCTGGAATATCTACATTTTTCTAACTTCGATTGTGGATTTCGATCGTAAACATTTATTTATTTATACTAAACAAGACAATAGTGGAACACGGACGTAGCCAAAAATTGCTAGTACTAAAAATTTAGAAAATAAATTTGTAGAAAAAAAAATGTTTCTTACATAAAGTGTCGACATAAACTTACAGTAAATATGGATTTAAAAAGATTTATTTGAACGTACTGACAATAAATATATATTTGTTTGCCTCATTTTTCATATGCAGTCATTTGAATTGATTTTTAAAAAACGTAAATTACGAAGATTTAAAAACTGATGCAATATGAACACATATTTTGATACATAGAAAAGTATACCTGCTTCCAAACTTTAGAATAGTAGTGTATACATAATTTTTTTTTGTAAAAATTACATATTATTTTTAGCGAAACTTTTAGGTTGATTAGAAAATCGTCTATATTGCTTAATAAAATTTCAGAATTCAATCAAAAACGAAAGTGAAATCAATGACTTTTTTATATATTTTATTGTAATCTGTTAATCTAAATTTATATCTAATTAGTCGTTTTCGTTTTCTCGGTTCTTTGGGTTCATCCAAGTTGAAAATTTCCATTCTTTTTTTTCACTCTTCCCATATCGAACGAAAGTGTTCTTAATGTATTAACAATAGTTACGCTTGGTTTCAAATGCAGACTCTTTTTATCCATTTGATTCGACACAATACCCAACCTACCCTCAGTTTATCAAATGTCAGAATATTTTCTGTCATTAGGAGTAACAGTTTGACTCGGGCCGTTTGTGTCCACTTTTTCAGAAATGGCGGCCTCGTCTTAGTCTCGGATATCTAGATCTGTCATCGGTGTCCGGTCCCAGACCTCATCCTTATTGGCGAGTGAGATCTTGAGCTTTTGTCCGCATTCCTCCGTTTCCACCAAGTGTCAGGAGTAGATCTCCAATCGCCGTACCTCATTGCTGAGTTATCATTTGTGTCATAATATGTTCTAATTTTGTTAGCAAAAACTGATGATTGACAGTGTCGAAGGTTGATTGAGATTGAAGAATGCTACATATTTTGCAGTCGTTGTTGATATTTTATTTTGTTTTATTTTAATTTAAGGACTATCCATTGAATTGCGAGACCCATTTAGACAGCCTTTATAAATTCAAAAACTGCATTGAAAGTTATGTTTATTTTTTTTAATGTATATTGTATATTATTCGAATTACCCTATTTGACAAAAAAATCAGTTGCACAATATAACATTTAAAGACTAAATGCATTTAAGTATATATTTAAATGTCCTGTGCGTCACACAGAAAATTGGCGTAATCAAACATTTATCAATTTTATCTTAACCTTCATCTCATCCTCAGAAAAACTTACGTTGTCTACCCTCATGTGTAGATTTCTACACATATGGAATTTCAGTGTATTTTTAATGGTTAACTACTTTTTTGGGATTTAAATGAAAAAGTAACTGATTTTATAATTTTATTTTAATAAAAAAAAGATTCAAATCAATTTTTTTTCGATACATTTTACACAATACATTACGATTATGTTGTTTTTTACAAGCAGCTTTTACATAAAAATAACAAATTGTTTCATATACATTATTTTTTGTAGTAGAATTTTCTTCGATTGCGATATGGAACGCTTCTCGATCTTTTTGGTGGAATTGATGATGAATGTGTTAAAGGTGAAGAATTCACAATATTCACTAAATTTTTGTAATTCACGAACGAAAATAAAAAAGCGCCCCCACACGAAAACTAAAAGTTTAAAATTTAATTGTTGTTCATATCAATGCAATATTGTCTGTTGAAAATACGTGATTTTTATATTATTTATGGCAATAAAAAACGTAATGTCACAAATTTTAATGAAATTGAAATATATTGCTAAAACTGCTATATCTTCAAAATTTTCATATAATCGAGGGTTCGATATACAAAAAAAAATGCAAACATATACATTTATAAATATCGATCTTATCTATAAATTAAACTTGGTTAAGTAGGACTTGGATAAGTGAGAATCTTCTATAACTAGAATTCATACTGAGGTCCCGTCACATCTGGAAATATGTTTGCGAAACTGGATAAATGGGACATCTCTTTGAGTGGGATAAACTAACTTGAGATTTCAGTTATCCATGTTTCACTGTATATATAGTTCAATGAAAAAAGTAATACAAAATTACTAACCAATTTAATTATACCAGTGACGTAGATAGGGGGGGGGGGGATTAAGGGGATCAATCCCCTCCCCCATGAGTCCAATTTTTGTACTTTACACCAGATAAAAGATAATTTTCATAATGAAAAACATATCTTTGAGATTTAATACTGTCATATCCCCCCCCCCCCCATCGCAAAAAACTATCTACGCCACTGAATTATACATTATAAATCCAACAATCCAATATATAGTATAAATAAATAAACTGTCATCGTACAGTTCGGAAAAAAGTGAACTAAAAGAACTAGAATGTTTATTAAATAACACTATAAATCCGTATGTGTAGAAATCTACACATAGGGAGAACAACGTAACTTTTAAAATTACGGCTACAGAAGAATGTAATTTTTATCGAAAAACATTTTTATTTTCTTAGAATGGTGGTAGAAACAAAGTCACGAAACCCCATTAGCTTTAAATTAGCGGTTTTTGAAAAAAATTAAAAAAAGAGCGGTATTTGTGTAGTTTTCTACACAAGGATGAGATGAAGGTTAACTGTATAATTATTCACTTAATTTTAATGTGTATCGTTCAAATGGACAACTTTGATATTATAAACAAAAATTTAAATCTTAATCACACCCTTGGTAAAAATTCTATCCATTCCATTATTCAAGAATATTACTAACATTTTGAAGAAAAATTGTTCTTAAAAATATTATCTCTGGTGTAAAATTTCGCAACAAGAGAAATTTACATGCTTTTTTAAAAGTATATTTTTATTTAAAATAAATATCTTACATAAAAGAAATAAACTGAAACATAATATGCGCATTTTTAAATATACTTTTAATGCAGTACTTTAGACAAAAATATTAACATTCTATAAATTTTGTGGATATATTTGTGCATACAAAATGAATACATAGTGTAAGTTATCTCTGTACATCCCGGCAAGCAGTCGCAGGATTGACTACGAATAAATATAACTTATATGTTAAACACATTTCTTGTCAAACCAAACACAATTACATTAACACTCGTACACAACTAATTACAATTATAATATTAATAATAACGTAAATGACTCTAATCTGTCTCGTATTCGTAAAAAGACTCGTAAAATAAAACGTGGTTATTTAATATCATCTATGTCAGACAAACTCTCATCTGAAGCTGGACGCGTTTTACGCGCGCTCTGCCATCTTGTACTTGAAGTTAGCAACGATGAAATTAACCAATCGATGCTGTTAACCTAAAATGACATTTATTCAGTGGTGCCCAAAATGTTCTGCAGAGTGCCGCGGATTTGCAAATTTATACATTTAATGTAAATTAATGAATTTATTCAATAATATAGTTGTTACTTTTGTTCATTACAATTTATAGTTATGCTTTGTCTTACAGAAGGGCGCCATAAGAAAATATTATTTAAAAACTTTGAACAGTTCTAATTATACAATCGACTCTCGATCATTTAAACGCAAGGGACTAGAGAAAAAGTTAAAATTACCGAGAGTTCAAAATAATAAGATTACAAATAACCAAGAGGGCGTTAATAAACAAGAGTTTGACTAAAAGTACGTACATATGTACAACGTGGTCGTTATTTAAGAAGTAATACATACATTTTGAATAATAAGCGATTCAAAAGACTTAAAATTATAGTGTTGGCGAGCAAGATGTCGTTACTAAAACTGTAAATTACCGATGGGACGATAATACATGGATTTTTTCAATTTATCGGGTGTTTTTTAAGGGGCTAGAACAAAACTTCAAACTATTGAGAGATTCAAACTATCGAAAGTCGACTGTAGTCTATTTCATTTAAGATTGCAGCGGTAACTAATATAGGAAGCATAAATCGCGCTTAAGCAAAACACCAAGCAGATTTACAAGAACACAATTTTCATTGACGCAATACATCTACTAATTCATGTTGCCTTGGAAAAAAATGCAATTAAATTCAAATTGTCAGATTAGTTCTTCTTAAAATATGTATTATGTTATACAAGTCTTGTTTCTGGGTGTAAGTTGCGTTTATTTGGTCGTGTTATCGGCCAACGTTTCATCACACATGACAGTGGATATCTTCAGGGCTCTTCTAAAAGTGTTTTTTGTTATCGAAATTAAGATATTAGAAAACTAATATTCAAAATATTGTTTATTTTTATTTTATTTTATACCCATGGAGTAAATGTAAAAATGATTGCCAGTTTTTTTTAGTGGAATCTAAAATGAAACAGACTAAAGTAACGTTTTTAATTTTATTACTGTACGTAATTTTTTTCGTTACAGTTGTAGGTATATGATAGCGTAACCGATTTTTTTGTATTTACTTAATTTGTTATTTAACTTACCTTTGTGTTAATTGAAGCTTATATGAGAAAATAATAAAAATATTAAAAATTCGATTATCAATATCCAGATATAAACTGGCCTTCAGTCAGAAGGAGCAAGATAAGCAAATAATTACCCCCTGAATTTTTAATTGTCATGTAATTATGAGCTGATCGAATCAAAAATGCGTTGTAAACTAGATAGCGCTATGTATCATTCCATGTTCCTAATCCACACATAAAATGTTGAGAACCCATACTGGAATGCCTTTTTATTTATAGGTTTGTTCATGACTAACTTCTAAATTGTTCGTTACATTTTGAAGAGCATTACATATGTTGGAAACATTATTCCAACATTGTCTAGGTAGCTTTGAACAATAAAAAATATAGTTGTTATTTTTAAAACAAAACAAATCAATGTAAAATATTTTATATTCAAGAGACACAATTGTGTCATACATTATTGTAAATATTCAATAAATACCCTCATTTGAGGAGTTAAAAGTATTTGGCATTTAGTTGAATACAAAAACTTACTTACAGTGACAAAAAATATAGAACCAGTGAATAAAAAAATAAATACCGTGTTGATGCAATTGCTCTAACATTTGGTCCTTCGAACCGGATAACATTTGTTCATTCGAACCGAGATATCACTGTAAGGAAGAAAATAAGGTCCTTCGATTCAATGAACTAAATAACAAAACGTCAAGTGAATAATTGTGTTAAACTTTAACAATATTAAAACTCTTTGTGGCATCTTATATATACATCATCATTATGGCAGAAATTAAGAAACTCAAATCCAAAAGAACGCAAATCAAGACTAGAATATCAAGAATAGAAACGTTTGTCAATGAAAATTGCGAATTGAACGAAAACTTGACAGAAGAATTCAACATACGAAGAGATATGGTGAAAGAACTGTTTAATAAATATCAAGATATTCAAGTGGAAATATTAAGCTTCGATGAAAATGATGGCGAAGATATGGATTTGGTAGAAGATAAATATATAAACATTTTGGTGAAAATTAGTTCTAGTCTTAAAAAGATAAATAAAACAAATTCTTTTAATGACAGCATTAAGCCAGAGAGTTCTTCTAATACGGTAAATAGTACATCAAATTCTAAATTGCCCAATATAGACATACCATATTATGATGGTAAAGAAATAAATTTATTTAAGCCATTTAAAGATATGTTTACAGCAGTTATTCATAACAATTCTAAATTATCTGACGTTCAAAAATTATTTTATTTACGTAAATTTTTACGTGGCGAAGCACTTGCTTTGATCAATAATTTACCACTAGTGAATGAATCATATGATGAATCACTAGAAATTTTAAATAAAAGATTTGACAATATAACATTATTAGTCAATTCTCATATATATTTAATATTGGACACTCCAGCTTTGCAAAATGGAAGTGCATCAAATTTAAGAGAATTTGTTTCTAAAATAAAGCAACAAATTAGTGCTTTAAAAAATTTAAAACAACCTATTGAGTTTTGGGACTCAATACTTGTATGCATTTTGTGCAAAAAACTTGATAAATATACTAATAGAGCATATCAGCTGGACAAATGTTCCACTGAGCTTCCAAAACTAGATGATTTAATAAATTTCTTAGAAAACAGAGCGACTGCATTAGAGTCAGCTACTGTACCTTTAGTAAAAATAACTAAAGAAAACCAAAAAGTATCTAATTTAGCTACTAATAATGAAAAATATATAAATAAATCTAAATGTTTATTTTGTAACTTTCCTGGACACAAACTCTATAATTGTTCAAACTTTAAATCAATTTCAGTTTGTGATCGTGTTGAATTTATTAAAAATAAAAATATTTGTCAACTTTGTTTAAATAACCATCCAGGAAAATGTTCATCAACGTTTAAATGCCCAATATGCAAACAAGAACATAATTATTTGTTACATAATAATGACGTTTCATCAAATAATGAAACAGATGTTATTTCAACGCACCAGTTGACATTTATGCCAAACAAAAATATTTCTAATAATGTATTGCTTCCTACAACTAAAGTCAAATTAGTAGGCCCTAATAAGACAATTGTCGTAAAGGCTTTGTTGGATAGTGGCAACCAAACATCATTTATTGTTGACAGTTTAGTTCAACAATTGAATATTCGATCATTTGATGATAATTTAAATGTTATAGGAATTTCAGATACAAATACCAAAATAACAAAGTCAGTAAATTTGGAAATTCATTCATTGGTTTCCGACTTTAAAATCAATGTCAATAACTGTGCTGTAGTAAAGAAGATAACGTCTTATTTACCTCAATGTTATTTTGATATTTCAAAAATGACTATACCAAAAAATGTATCAATGGCTGATGACAGTTTTAATATACCAGAAAAAATTTCTTTATTATTAGGAGCAGACATACTGTTTCAAATTTTATTAACTGGTTATATTAAATTAGATACAAATAATTTAATATTACAAAATACACAATTTGGTTTCATAGTCAGTGGCTCAATACCGAGTAATTCACAAAAAGATTATGCTAATAACAACCATTTTGAATCTATTTCAATGCATTCTATTGCAGAGAATGACAAATTGGAAAATATTTTAAATCGCTTTTGGGAAACTGAAAAGGTTCCAGAAACGTACAAAGAATTTACTACTGAACAGGAAGCTTGTGAACAGAATTTTCAAAATTCTAAAGAACAAATCAATAATAGATTTCGAATAAAACGTTCATTAAAAGGTGAATTATCACAATTAAACTTAGAAAATTCCTTTTCAGTAGCTATAAAACGATTCCATAATATAGAAAAAATATTGTTATCAAACCCATTATTATTTGAGAACTACTCAAATTTTATTTTTTATCCCTTGTTGGATAGTGAAGGCATTTTGCGTGTGTTTGGCAGGCTGCATAATGCTAAAATATCATTTGCACAAAAACATCCTATGATTTTGCTTAAAAATAATCACATAACTGATTTAATTATTAAAAGTCAACATGTACTATTATTATATGCTGATCAAAAACAAGTTTTAATGAATAGTAAAACTTATATATTCCCTATTTCAAATAAAAAATTTAATTTCATAATTTATGGAATCATTATAAATAATTTGTGTTTATTGCATGTATCTAATACAATTTTATTTTTTATGTTTGTATTCAAATTATCGTAACTTTGTTATAATGTTGCTAGTGTTATAATATTTATCATTAGTTATTAAATTAGGTAAAGCAGAGCATTTGTTCTTGCTGGTCTCATGAACATTTGATCATGTAGGCCGCCTAGCATTTATTTAAATGCACCTATCATTCATTTGATTGATAATATTCATACGGTTTAGCAGAATTCTGTTCCTCCGGTATTTTAACGTAACTTTGTTACAATTTTGCTAATGTTATAATATTTATCATTAGTTATTTAATTAGGTAAAGCAGAGCATTTGTTCTTGCTGGTCTCATGAACATTTGATCATGTAGACCGCCTAGCATTTATTTAAATGCACCTATCAATCATTTAATTTGATTAATAATATTCATACGGTTTAGCAGAAATCTGTTCTCACCGGTCTTTTAATTTAACTTAGTTTGTATCTATGTTATTTAATAAAAATTACAATTGTGCTAATGTTATAATATTTATCATTAGTTATTTAATTAGGTTTAGCAGAGCATTTGTTCTTGCCGGTCTCATGAACATTTGATCATGTAGATCGCCTAGCATTTTTTTAAATGCACCTATCAATCATTTGATTGATAATATTCATACGGTTTAGCAGAATTCTGTTCCTCCGGTATTTTAACGTAACTTTGTTACAATTTTGCTAATGATATAATGTTTTATTATTAGTAATTTAATTAGGTATAGCAGAGCAATTGTTCTTGCCGGTCACATGAACATTTGATCATGTCGACCGCCTAACATTTAAATGTATCATTCAATTGATTGATAATATCCATACGGCATAGCAGAATTCTGTTCCTCCGGTCTTTTAACTTAACTTTTGTTGTCGGCCGCCTAGCATGTTGGAAACATTATTCCAACATTGTCTAGGTAGCTTTGAACAATAAAAAATATAGTTGTTATTTTTAAAACAAAACAAATCAATGTAAAATATTTTATATTCAAGAGACACAATTGTGTCATACATTATTGTAAATATTCAATAAATACCCTCATTTGAGGAGTTAAAAGTATTTGGCATTTAGTTGAATACTAAAACTTACTTACAGTGACAAAAAATATAGAACCAGTGAATAAAAAAATAAATACCGTGTTGATGCAATTGCTCTAACAACATATGGAACACCTTTGAGAAGATACCTTAGTTTATCAGAGTTTGTAGAGAGCATCCCAGAGATCCAAATCGTCTCGGTTTACCCTCTGTATTATTAACCTGTAGCATTTTTCTCCTTATTTTTTTAGCAACTACTTGCCTTACTTCTCTTTTCTTATTACTACGTAACTTTTTTTAAAGAGGCTATTATTGGCCAATGCCTATTATTTGGACAGTTGGAATTAAATTCTTGTGATATTTTATTCCATAACATATTTTTCTGTTAAAGCGTAACACCAACATATTTCTTATATTTTTTTAAACAAAAAAATATAAACACAACTAAATAACCGTATCTTGGAGGGTCAGTTTATTTAACTATGTAATTTGGATAGCTAAAAAATGAATATCTACTTCGTCAGTTAGTTCCAAATTCCAAGCTAGTGAACAAAAGTTCACACAGTCAAGGAGATCGAATGATTTTAAATAGTTTTCTTCTCGACTACCATCTTCTAAAATTCTGAAGAGTAATCGGTTTCGATATCATTTCTTGAATTTTTCTATTATTCCTTGATTCAAAGGTGGTAAAAGAAAGAATAGAACACGTATATAAAAATCATAGCTTGTTTTTGCGGTATGGGACCAGTTATCGGAAATTCTGTAGAACGGTGTTGTACAAACCAAGAATAAAGGTGTTTTTCAAATATTTTTTCTCTATACCTTCTATGGTAAATACTTCGTGATAATTTTTCGCATTCAGAATTGCACTGAAAGGAAAATTTCATTTTCTGTAAATATGAGTCCTAAAGCTGGTAATCTCCTTTGTTTCATATAATTTCTTGAATAAGTTCTGATTGTTTTAAGGCAAAAAAAATCTTTCCACAAAATGTACCTATGTATAGTAAGTAGATACTAAATTTAACAGTTGTTGAAACTCAGGAAGAACTTCTTTTAAATATTTTAGTGCAGATTCCAAATTTGAGTCTGCGTATATAAAAAATTTTAGGTTAGTATTTTTGTAAAGATTTTATTTTATTATCAAGAAAATCATTCTAAAATAAATTGTTTTTTGAAATATTTATATATACTAATGATAAAAAATAGTTTTTTTTTTTAACAGAATATCTATTGTTCTATTGAATAGTAATATTGTCCAAAATATAATATAAAAGTTATATTTTTTCAATTATGTCAGATGTATCGTCAGCTTGTATGGAAAATATGTAGATCTGAAGCTAATATTTCGTTTGTAATATTTTCTAATAAATATTCTTAAGCACATTATCATTTTGTGTTGTGTTAGATAGGTCTATAAAAACATGGTCTGTGCAATGCATATGATCAGAATTGTTTATTTTTACTAAAATATCTTAAAATTCCCTTTATTTATAGAATATTCCTGTTACATAAAGCATACTTAACACAATCTACTGGTAAGCCTATTTCATTATGAATCTTCGTTTGAATGGCATGTGTAGTTCTTTGAATCAAAGATTTTTCTTCTACAGTTAGCGTCTAATTATACTTTTGCAGTGGCAGTTTATATGCTAGATAAAGTAAAGTTATTCCTGGTGTAGATTTATTAATTTTACTTTTTTTTAAATTCTCTCCTATTTTTATTTTTATTCGATTCGCCCTGAGATACAATTCGCTTCGGTTTACCCTACAACAGCTTCCTTGTTGTAGAACTAAATTTAATCTATGGGCGTAGCAATTGATAGCATTTTTTTGCTGTCCATTTATTTCTCCTGATATAACACATGTCCCATTGTAACATTGTGCTAGAAGTCTTTCTTTTAAACTAAATGGCTATAGAAAATAATAAATTAATTAATAATGTAATTAATAATTTACATTATTTTCTTTTTAATGATATTTTTAATTCCCGTGTAAAATAGTTGGGATGTTTTGCTATCCGATATTTGCATTACGGACACGCATTAAAATCAAAATACGTAGATTTACATTTAATTTACATTATTTTCTTTTTAATGATATTTTTAATTCTCTTGCATAATAGTTGGGATGTTTTGCTATCCGATTTTTGCATTGAGGGCACGCATTGAAATCAAAATACATAGATTTTCATTTATCTGTTAAGAATAACAATTGCCTTTTTATTTATAGGTGTGTTCATGACTAACTCTAAATTGCTCGTTACTTTTTGAAAAGCATTGCAAATGGGACACCTTTGATAAACTGTGTTTATCAGAGTTTGTAGAGAGCATGCTGTGTTGAAGTATTGTTATTTGTTTCTTTAAGCGAATTTTATTGCTAGACAGAGTTCTGTTGACGATGGATTTTTTTACGCCAAAACTCAATTGTTATATTTTCTTCATTAAAGCACTATTGCCTTCTAAACAACTAATTGTAAGATAAGTGAACGTTGTATATATTGGGTAAATCCTGATCCATCACATCTAACAATTTTGATATCAACTGTAAAACAAGTTTCTTGTTTCTCTACTAATTAATTTTATTTGTTAGATTCACTGCAGTATACTCTGCTGTTGGTATTGGGAAATGTTCACTATTTGTCGCTATATCTTGGGTTGAGAAATACATAAGTGCAAAACAGCATTTTTCTCGGTAACAACTTATCCACTCCGTTGGGTTGTTTACCTTTTTAATAAAACGTCTTGTTTCTAATTAATTGAGTTTGGTTTTTAATTTACTTTGTAAGGTAAGGTGTATGATTCTTGCTGTTTGAAGTTTTGGTGATAGATTTTCATCAATTTTTATTTGATATTTTTTTTGGATATTTACCCAACCTTTCATTGAATACTGACTCAATACTTTCTATTCTTTTGAATTGGCTGCTTATGTCATTTATTTGTCGTACCATAAATACATAAACATTTTGTTTTTCACTAGGTACAAAAGTTAAGTATAAAATTCAAAATAATGGATAATGAAAATCATATCCTCACTTTCTATATAAGGTTCCTCATTAATAATACTCGATATTGACACTCCAGTTTTATTTTTTTAAATGACCTTTTTTGTTTATTATTACTTTCATGTATTTTTAAAAGAATATCTAGTACATAATCATAGTCTAGTGCATAGGTGTCCAACCTTTTGACCCTCGTGGGCCGCAGAGTGCAAAAAAATAGCGAAAAAATTTGAAGAGCTTTTTTTTTACTTGATTAATTTATTTATATCTCTGTAGTAGTATGTACACTATCTATACTACTTTATAACACAAAAAATCTGAAGACCTTTTTTTATTTGATATCGTTAATTATTTTCATATTTTACTTTTTTTTAATCTTTATACTATATTTTTTATCTTTATATTGTATATTAAATCTTATGTGGGCCGCACGAAATGTGCTCGGGGGCCGCGGGTTGGACAAGCCTGGTCTAGTGGATCTTTTAAATTATCAAGTGATTGTATATTTTGTTGTCTTTCTTTTTACTGTTAGAATATTCATCCACACATTTGTTAAGTGGATTTTGGCTTTACATTTTCTTCATAAAAGTATCTTCATATTTTTAACTATTTGCGCATGTTTCACGGCAAACGGTGTTGTAACTTTATTTGTCTCCAAGTGACATTTTAACCACGCACCATTGTAAGATTGTAGATATAATACGGCAACAATATGTAAAAGTAAAACAAATATTGTTAAAAAACTATCAAACCCAAAATTTTAAAAACCATTCGATTATGGTAATATAAGAGAATTAGTGTACATAGCAAAACGTGAAGCCAACGGTGAACGGAACTGTGGTATTTATTACCACACACCGGAAGGGTTGAATATTACATAATTTGTCAGAATTAAAATTCATACAAAAGAAAGTATTGCAGAATTTTACTATACGGATGCTTCAAATTACACAAAAAAGTACACATAAACGTTCCTTAAAAAATGTATATCAGTAAATAGCCATTTTTGGTTTCGTTTTTTACTCAATGTAACAATAAAACAAATTGTATTATTAAAATTTTCAAAAAAATCATTAGAAAATTGGGAATATAAGTATGTAGTTTCTAAGATCACAAGAAAATTATATCAACTTATGCATTGTGTTGAAATTTAATTGTAGCAAAGTTTTAAATTCAATTGTAGCAAAGTTTTAAATCCAATTGCAGTAAAGTTTTGAATTTATTGTTGTTTATTATAAGTCGTGGAAGTCTTTTTACTTCTCTTTTATTTATACGGGCCAATGTATAACTCAGTATTAACCAATAATGTTTTTCATTACCTGGACTTCTTTCTTATAATATATTGAAAATTAATCGTAAACATCGATATCTTGCAGAAGGTAGACTTCGTCGATTTCTTCGACTTCTTTTATTTCTTCTTTCACGTGAAACATTTTTATAATATACTAAAGTACGTATGTACATATACAGTGTGTTCGGGGTAAATTTTAAAGTTTCGTAAGGAAAAAGGAAATCTTTGTAACTACTAAATTTAATGAATTTAATGAAGTGCAAGCTTCATAGTGGAGGATGAAACATTCATTTCACGTGACAAAGCCCGAATTTCAATGCTAGGGTTCTTCAACACCTTTTCCTGCAGATCTTCGAGGAATTCTGCTGTACGAACGCAATCAGATCGTCTTTTATGGATCGTTCTTCTTGCTACAGCCTCGTAGTCACCATTGCAAGTCTCTAGTTCATGCCTGATTATTTTTACTGTGTTCAGGGAGCATTGGGCAGCACTCATAATATCCTTATTTTGATGGCCGGCACGTATCATCATGTTGCAAGTTATTCTCCATGATTCAGGTGGGTTCCAGTCATCCATCCTCTCTAACATCTTGTATATGAATGAAGAAGGGTCCAAACTTTAAATGATGAGTAGTGTGGGTTATATTCTCTAACCTGCGGAAAAACAAAATCAATTATAAATATGTCAAATTTATCCCAAACACCTTATATGTATTTTCGATTTTCAAATTTACTCTTGCATCGTGTATAAGCCATCAAAAATATACACTCGGTGCTCAAACGACAATAAATTGACGTTAAAGTCTTATATGGACATGTGTGGTGGTAAGGGACCCCTCTAGCCGTCGTTGTTAGGATCGGTTGAATTACCGATGCTATCGTTGTTCTGATTGGTGAGTGTAAGTTTAAAATGTAAGAGCTCAAGTGGCGCCATCTGATGATGCGACTGAATAATACATGATGGTAAATGGCATCCTATTTGAACCCAGCAGTTCCCAAACATGCAACTTTACTAAAGATCCACAGCAGGAGTTTACTTACAGGGTTTGACCAAGTTTGTCTAACAGTATTTTGGGGGCTATTTTTTGTGAAATGTTCAGTGCACTTTGGTATTTGAGGTTATAAGCTCATAAAATAGATCACGCTCTCATTAGACTTTTCTATATATTGCTCATTCCAAGTGTAGAAATTAAAATACATTAACCTAGAATGAAGAACATGGACATATTTCGAGATATTCGAAGCATCTATATTAAGTAATAAAAAATTATAAAAAAAACTTTTTTAAAAAACAATTTGCCTTTGAAAAACCAACTAAAAAGATGAAAATAAAATCAGGTTAAAAAAAGTTGATTTTATTTTCATCTTTTTAGTTGGTTTTCCAAAGGCAAATTGTTTTTTAAAAAAGTTTTTTTTATAATTTTTTATTTTTGAGTTTTTAATTAAACACATACAAAGAACAAAATTTAAAAAAAAATTATGTTAACATACCTCCTGAATCTTTACCAACAAATAATCATTTTTAATTTCATTTTTATATCACGTTAGTACTGATCATTATACAGTTATATTTTTTCTATATATTAATTATCACTAAAACACATCACGTATATTATGGTACATATATTAATATTTATTGATTTGAATAGATTTACTTCTATTTCTATCGTTGTCTAATGTCAATAATAAAAAATATTTTCAACTGACAGTAGTGACAGAGGGTATTTTTAAAACATGTAGCTATGGAAATGGGATATTTCGGTTGTAACTTAACTCTCGTTATCACTGTATTTTCTAATTGTATTGGTATATATAGATGATTCGTTGCCACAAACATATAAAGAAATAAATAAATAAATAAATTATAAATAAATTAAAAATAAATATCGCGGTGAGTTAAATAAGGCAAATTTAAAAACGAAATAAATTATAGTGATCGAAGAACAGGCAGTTGTGAACTTTATTGAATGTGCAACAAATTCCACCATCTGTTAAAGTTGGGTTAAAAATATCCTCGCAGCTCTTGTTGGTCTGTTTCCACAGGCATATCCTCAACATCTCTGTACAAGACTGACTCATCTGTAAAATTGATTGAAACAAAATTAAAAAAGTACAACTCAATAAAAAAATAATAGGTTGAAACACAATTGATCGAAACTTTTATGTTGCACGTACCCTGATCATGAACTTTTGGATAGTGTCCCAATCTCCTGGACTATGGTCCAGCGTCGCATTTGGGTCGAAAGAGTCATTAGCGCTGCATATATCGTCCAGTAAATAATAATTAACAAAAAAAAACAAAACACTGTGATCAAATAAATTAGAGCACTGTTTCAATGGGCTTATAACTCATTTTTTTTAAAGCATCTATAAATCCAATACAAAAATTTACCCTAAGATACCGCAAACATTAAGGTCCTGTCTACAAAAAAATGTATGGTCATTTAAAGGAGTTCGGAATATTTAGTTATACTTCTTTGGCGTATTGAATTTAGCGTGCAAATACAAAATGAAAAACATATTTTACCGTCTATCGTTGCAGAAATCTGGATTATCTACATCTAACCTATCTTCATGGTGTTAGATTGTTTCCGTTGCATTACAAAATTTGCCCCAGAACACGCTTTCAGAAGTAGAAGTAACATAAAACTTGGTTGGTAAAGTTATCACAAAACTTCAAGAGAACTGTCATAAGTTTGATATCTCATTTGAGAGTGCTAGTAAGCTTGCAAAGCTAGCTCCTTTATAATACCGGACATTAATCCAAAAAATCCTATGCTGCTTTGTAAATAAAATGATGCAAATTTTAATAAAATTGTTCGTGTAGTTTTCATAATAATAATTCCAAGAGGTTCAAAGAAGATGTTTCGAAAAAAGCAAAACGAAAAAAAAATATCACTTCATCGTCTTACAATATAAGATTATCTAAGTAATCTAGAAGCAGTTATATACGATATATTAAAATAGTGTTATTAAAAACTGGATTGAAGAATTTAATTCAATAATACTTATTTGCGAGTCATCCATATCCAACTAATGGCTATAGCTAATGTAATTTTTCAGATTTTTTTAAATGTCAAATTGATGTAACCCCCTAATTGCGGCTTTCAAAACAATTTTTTTTTCTAACTGGGATTCACGTTGGAAGAAGACCGACAAAAACTTTGACGAAACAAAACTTTATGTATTAAGTACCACATTGTTAACTTACAGGGTTTGAACGTATTGACGTTTATAATTTAACACTTGGTATTTTGTTCTAGTTTTCTTTGGAACGTAGTTTTTAAAACTACTTATTTGAAAGTGTTCCGAACGAAGCACATACATACTAACGTGACAATGTTAGAGCTAGGGTTGCATGTCTCTAGGTGACGATAATACAGTAATGTACACTGACATAAGGCAAACATTGCGAGTTCTATAATTCATGAAACAATTTAATCTTGTTACATCAGTGTGTGTGTACTCTTTAGTGGCGCACAATCTATAATACACAAGGGGTAAAAATATACATATGTAGTTTTCATGTATAAGACATACATTTTCAGCTAATATGCAGCAATAGTGTGAAGTGTGCCATGTTAGATTGTGACAAGTGTGACAAGTTAGATTGTTCGTATAAAGATAAAATTCGAACCAGATTAGTAAGGTGTTTTTTCACAAGTCATATTAAAGAAATTTTATTTGTTCCACAGACCTACATTTTTTCTATGAATATATAAAAAAAAAACTCAAAATTAATGAAATATTGTGGAATAATTTCACAGTGCTTCACCGTATTAAGTTCACTTAACCTTCATCTCATCCTCAGAAAAACTTACGTTGTCTACCCTCATGTGTAGATTTCTACACATATGGAATTTCAGTGTATTTTCAATGGTTAACTACTTTTTTGGAATTGAAATGAAAAAGTAACTGATTTTATAATTTTATTTTAATAAAAAAAATATTCAAATCATTTTTTTTTTCGATGCATTTTACACCGTAGGGTCAACTGGGGTAAATATGAAACACGAAAAAAAGGGGTAAAAGTGAAACAAGCTTCTAACTAAAAAACTAATTTCTTTACAGAAGAATTATAAAAACTAATATGATCTTTAAAGATTTGTTAAAGCGATCTGAAAATATAAATCGCCTAGTAAGTGATATGTCCCCCCTACAGACTTTTCTGTTAGACGATGGCAAAACGTGTGAATTAAATTTTAATTCTTTGCACATAACTTTCTGCATAACTCAGGTATAAATTAAAATTACGAATTTCACATTGCTATGCCACAAAGAAAATAAATCAAAGTTGCCTTTGTAGTTTTTCTTTTAATTTTTCGATAAGTATTTTCCATCTAATTAAGATTTAAAAATTCGGGAAAAAGTGAAACAGAAATATGGGAAAATATGAAACACAGCCGGGGATAATCTGAACCAGTTTTTGCAAGTCTGGACAAGTCACACATGTTACAGTTAAAGTCAGTTTGAGTGCAGATTTCAGAGTGGGCGCATCATTTTGGTTGCAGTCTTCAAAATGCCACGAAATTACGTTAAAAAGGTCCTAAATAAGGCTGTACCGGAATTCCGGTCCTATGGAAGTTTGAAAGGGGTCAATAGTCAATAGTACATCAGGGGTCTATGGAACAATTTGTATGTTTTGAAAATCGATGTTTTTTATGCAATGCAAGAGTTTAAAAACAGTTAAAAGAGCACAAAAAAATGTTTCACTTTTACCCCATTATTTTTAAAAAATTCATTTTCGGTTTAAATATTTATCTGATATTTTTCAAACTTTGCAGATGTATTTAGGATGAAATTAAGAGTACACATTGTATGTGATATATTAGCAAGAACGAATATTCTTTTTAAAAAAATACATTATTCGCAAGCATATTCTAAGTTTTATTGTAATTTCCATAACCTTTAAATATATTTCATTACCTGCTGGTTAGACATTTATAACCTAGCAAGGTGCGACACATGTTTCCTATGCAGTTTTTCCCACTTATTTCATTTTTACCCAGCAAATATAAATATAACGCTTTATATGAAAGTTAGAAGCCTGTTTCATTTTTACCCTTACCTGTTTCACTTTTTCCCAAACTAGAGGTTAAAAATGAAACACACATTTTTCATTTTTTAAATCTGTGTTGTTTGGTACAGTTCAAATGACGTAGGTATTTGAAAGGGTTATTCATAGACAAATCTAGTAGAAAAAATTAAAATATGAATTTGTATCGTTAACTGCCAAAAAAAATGAAAGATTTGTATTTTGTTTCACTTTTACCCCAGTTGACCCTACATTACGATTATGTTGTTTTTCACAAGCAGCTTTTACATAAAAATAACAAATTGTTTCATATACATTATTTTTTGAGGTAGAATTTTCTTCGATTGCGATATGCGAAGAATTCACAATATTCACTAAATTTTTGTAATTCACGAACGAAAATAAAGAGCGCCCCCACACGAAAACTAAAAGTTTAAATTTTAATTGTTCATATCAATGCAATATTGTCTGTTGAAAATACGTGATTTTTATATTATTTATGGCAATAAAAAACGTAATATCACAATTTTTAATGAAATTGAAATATATTGCTAAAATTGCTATATCTTCAAAATTTTCATATATATCGAGGGTTCGTTATACAAAAAAAAATGCAAATATATACATTTATAAATATCGATCTTATCTATAAATTAAACTTGGTTAAGTAGGACTTGGCTAAGTAGGAAACTTCTATAACTAGAATTCATACTGAGGTCCCGTCACATCTGGAAATATGTTTGGGAAACTGGATAAATGGGACATCTCTTTAAGTGGGATAAACTAACTGGTCCCTTGAGATTTCAGTTATCCATGTTTCACTGTATATATAGTTCAATGAAAAAAGTAATACAAAATTACTAACCAATTTAATTATACCAGTGGCGTAGATAGGGGGGGGGGGGCTTAAGGGGATCAATCCCCCCCATGAGTCCAATTTTTCTACTTTACACCAGATAAAAGATAATTTTCATAATGAAAAATATAACTTTGAGATTTAATACTGTCATATCCCCCCCCCCCCCCATCGCAAAAAGCTATCTACGCCACTGAATTATACATTATAAATCCAACAATCCAATATATAGTATAAATAAATAAACTGTTATCGTACAGTCCGGAAAAAAGTGAACTAAAAGAACTAGAATGTCCATTAAATAACACTATAAGTCCATATGTGTAGAAATCTACACATAGGGGGAACAACGTAACTTTTAAAATTACGGCTACAGAAGAATGTAATTTTTATCGAAAAACATTTTTATTTTCTTAGAATGATGGTAAAAACAAAGTCACGAAACCCCATTAGCTTTAAACTAGCGGTTTTTGAAAAAAATTAAAAAAAGAGCGGTATTTGTGTAGTTTTCTACACAAGGATGAGATGAAGGTTAACTGTATAATTATTCACTTAATTTTAATGTGTATCGTTCAAATGGACAACTTTGATATTATAAACAAAAATTTAAATCTTAATCACACCCTTGGTAAAAATTCTATCCATTCCATTATTCAAGAATATTACTAACATTTTGAAGAAAAATTGTTCTTAAAAATATTATCTCTGGTGTAAAATTTCGCAACAAGAGAAATTTACATGCTTTTTTAAAAGTATATTTTTATTTAAAATAAATATCTTACATAAAAGAAATAAACTGAAACATAATATGCGCATTTTTAAATATACTTTTAATGCAGTACTTTAGACAAAAATATTAACATTCTATAAATTTTGTGGATATATTTGTGCATACAAAATGAATACATAGTGTAAGTTATCTCTGTACATCCCGGCAAGCAGTCGCAGGATTGACTACGAATAAATATAACTTATATATGTTAAACACATTTCTTGTCAAACCAAACACAATTACATTAACACTCGTACACAACTAATTACAATTATAATATTGATAATAACGTAAATGACTCTAATCTGTCTCGTATTCGTAAAAAGACTCGTAAAATAAAACGTGGTTATTTAATATCATCTATGTCAGACAAACTCTCATCTGAAGCCGGACGCGTTTTACGCGCGCTCTGCCATCTTGTACTTGAAGTTAGCAACGATGAAATTAACCGATGCAATCGATGCTGTTAACCTAAAATGACATTTATTCAGTGGTGCCCAAAATGTTCTGCAGAGTGCCGCGGATTTGCAAATTTATACATTTAATGTAAATTAATGAATTTATTCAATAATATAGTTGTTACTTTTGTTCATTACAATTTATAGTTATGCTTTGCCTTACAGAAGGGCGCCATAAGAAAATATTATTTAAAAACTTTGAACAGTTCTAACTATACAGTCGACTCTCGATCATTTAAACGCAATGGACCAGAGAAAAAGTTAAAATTACCGAGTTCAAAATAATAAGATTACAAATAACCAAGAGGAAGTTAATAAACAAGAGTTTGACTAAAAGTACGTACATATGTACATATGTACAACATGGTCGTTAATAGAATAATAGAATAAATAGAATGGTATAATAAATATAATACGTACAATATAACAGAAAATAATTACAATAGTTAATTAGGGATTTGTAAATTCTCTAACTGTATAATGACAGTTACTAAACAGCATATTTTTCATTACTTCCTTGAATTGCTTCAAGTGCAGAGATTTTATGTTTTTCGGTACACAGTTGTATATTTTGATTATAGAGTTTGTGAAATTTTTTTGTACCAGTGTTAGATTTGTTTGTGGTGGGACTAAGTTGTTTTTGCACCTTGTGCTATAATTATGGCTATGCATGTAGTTTTTAAATAGTGTATAATTCTTTTTTACGAATAATGCACACTCATCGATATAGGTATCTGCTAATGTTAAAACTTTATATTTTTTTAATATTTCTTTACAGCTATCTCTAGATCCTATATTTGCCACTAGCCTTATACAGCGTTTCTGCACTTTAAATAAATCTATTAGTACAATATCCAGGGCACCCTTTTCTGCAGGAATGTTTTTTTAATGAAAGTAAATTTAAATGAAAGATTGATAACAATATAATACATTACTACTTAGAATGTATAGACCAATTGGTGCAGAATTAATTTCATTTTCTTTCATCCAGTGCTCGAACAAACATAGTATATCAACATTGTGGCTTATTATGTTTAAGTAGGTATACTTCTAGTAGTGCATATTTTTATCTCAAACATTGTATGTTGAGGTGTAATATTTTTAGATTAGAATTTATTGGTGATGATCTAAAAAAATTTGTCTATTCCTGCCGGCCAAAATTCAACTGAATTAATAATATTGTAAATTTCTTCTATTACTGAGTTTAAAGGAGTTGTAGTCTCCCAAGGTTCACGGAGAGAAAAATCACATAATTTTAATAGAGAAAATCTTATAAAAATTACCATGCTCTCTAATAATACGTGCGCAATCGACGACAACAGTAAAAAATATTATACATCCATATAAAAATTATTAAAGTGAGAAGGAAAAATTACTGTGCTGGCACAGCAATTTTTAGAATGCTGTATCAGAAAACGTCCTTACCATGTATGAATTTTTCTATAGCTTATAATATGACGTAAAAATTTGAATTTTTTTTGGATTCATGGAAATTAAGGAATTGATTGTATTTAAATAATAAGTAATACATAATTTTTCTGTGATAAATTTTATTTTATATTAACTAAAACCAATTTAAAAAAATACATTTCGCACCATTAGATGTTTGTACACGGTTTATGATCTTAAAGCTAAATAGTTCATCTAAATCTAATACATCCCATGTATACTGGTTAGTTATTAATTATTTATTATTATTCTTAAGTAATAATCACAACTAACCTCAAACAAATGTGTGTTACCAAGCTTGTTTATGCATAGGTATATTGTAAACACACTTATCGTATAAAATCATAATAAATGAAAATAAGTAAAAAATCATAAATAATTAAAAAGTCATTACAACTATACTTGTAATGACACAATTTTTTAAACTTATTTCGATATGTAACTGTCACTCTGTCACAGTACATAATGAGAAACATTGAAATGTATTCGCCCGCGGCGCCGTCTTCTATCTTATTTCTTCTGTGGTTGAAAAATGTGCATTGTTTTTTAACTTTATTAGAATATATCTAAAACCAGGAATCTGAGATCTATACATTATGTGTATGATTTTTAGATAATCGTTTTACAAACAAAATAAACCCATACATACCTCTAAACGATTAGCAGTTAAGGAAATATTCTTGTTTTAGTTTTTGTGTAGGTACTGTTATACTCAACAAAATTGGTACCTTCTGTCTTTTTTCTGTAATGGATAGTATGAACAAACTTACAGAACAGCACAGTAATTTTAATTCGACAGTCTAAGATTTTATAGCCGCTTAAATAGTATTTTTTTTAAGAAAAACAATTAAAAATTATTATTATTTTGTCGAGAATGGAACTTTTTACTGGCTGTTTTACAAATTTTGCTGGGCTGTATTTTATATTTTATATTAAGTATTATAATTTTTCTTATTTTACCATAGAAAATTGACTATATTCGACACTCGCACATCGTTTATAGTGCAGAGCACAGTAATTTTTATAATTTTTTTCTCTCCGTGTTAGCTTTTCACATGTTACATTTTCTACATCTATGGACTTGTCCATATAATTTTATATTTATTTAGATAACCGGTCACTGTTGTATAAATAACTTTTTCAAAAATATTATCAATATAAGTCAGTAACGCTATTGGTCTATAGTTTTCATAACAATATTTTTAATCATATTGATAAACAGGCTTAGTAATAAACAGTTTTAGTTTATCAGGAAATACACCGTTATTTAGGCAGTTATTTATGATGAAACATAGAAGGGAAACTAGTTTGCAAAAATGTGCTTTAATACCTAGTATCATTTGGAATTTATTTTTGTAAGATTTGCAAAAATTTTACACAAATTCATTCACAGGATACAAAAATAAGGTATTGACTGGGACTTGCAAAAACCGATAAAATTTCAAAAACCAGTTTTCGGTTTTTCACTAAAATGAAAACCGGTTTTTAATCGGTTTTTTCAATTAAATATTAAAAAAATGAGTATTACTTTAAAAATTCAATAAAATCTATCTTAAATATAGGGGAGCTGTAAACCAAAATAAATAAAAATATACAACACAAAATTTAGCATTTAGAATTATTTTTTACTTAAGAATTAAGTATGTTTTACTTCCGTATCAACACGGTGAAGTTAATTTTGTGGGTTCTCATATATATGTTGTGATTGTATAATCATTTACAGTCATTCAACGGAATTTCAGATAATTTTATTATTTTCTTTATTTTTTATGCTTAAAATACTAAAATTTGTATGTATTTATCTGTGACAAAAATATAGACGGGTTAGGATATTTATGAAATAAAAACAAAACAAGTATAATTAATGAGTGGATCCTCCATTTTTATTTATTACTTCAAATATTCTTTTTGGCATTGAATTGTACAATCTATTTATATACATTTGGTGAATTTTACCCCATTTTCGTACAATTGCTTCCTTGAGATCAGCTACTGATGAAAATTGACGGCCTTCCGCGTAAACCCGTTGAGATAGGTAGGCCCAAACATTCTCGATTATATTCAAGTCAGGTGATCTTGGTGGCCACTCAAGAGTTTGAACTTCTTGATCTTTAAACCACGACATAATTATTTTGGCTTTGTGTAAAGGGGCATTATCTTGCTGGAAAATATATTTCTGACCCGACCAAGTTCGTCCATTTATCAATAACTCTTCTGACAATATTTTCTTATAGTAATACGGCTGTCATTTTTGAAGTTAAAAATCGAATACAACTTTTATTTTTTATAACCTATGGCTGCCCAAACCATTACTGAACCTCCTCCCATTTGACGTGACAGTCTAATCCTTTCTTCTTTTCTGCTGTCGTGAAAATAATAGCTGTATCCGTCAGGACCATCCAGGTTAAACTTTTTTTTTGTCCGAAAATATAACTTTCTGCCATTGTTTTGTCCATGCCATATGTTTTTCTGCAAATTGTAGTCTAGTGTCTTTATGTTTCTTTGTAAGAGGTGGTTTTTTAGCTTTTTCTTACGTTTTATCACATTTGAAGTTTTTAAAATCCGCTGAACGTTTCAAATATTGGTTTTTACACCTGCTTTTTTAGCAATAACTCTCGCTGTAGCCGATGAATTAGAAGCAGTTTTCAAAATTAATCTTCTGTCGCGATCGCTGACTGCTTTGTGATGCCCTCGTCCTTTTTACTTTCGATAACTTTCCGGATTTTTTAAGAAATTCCGCACAGAATGGTCACTTCGATTTATTCTTGCAATTTCCATTTTGCTTACGCCGTCTTGATGCCAAGCTAATATTTTTCCACGTTCTTCTAAACTTAGTTACTTTGCTGTTCCCATATTGTAAATGTAAAAATCAAACCAAAACTAAATCACACTAAACACTGGCAATAACAGTACTCTATAACAGCACGTTAGAATATAAACAGATTCTAACATTTAAACATGCTATTTATACCCCCGTCTATTTTATTGTCGCAGGTAGAAATACCGAAATTCAGGAAAATAAGGATTGAAAACAAAGCATTCCGGTGATCTGGAACTACCGTTAAATAAGTAGAACTGATGGTACCAACAAACCCTGTTTCCGCAGTGTATATGAAAAAATAATATGAAAAAAAATATAAAAATAACATAACTTATAAATCTTGTTTCTTAATAAAATTTAATATTTTCGCAGTTGTTATAATACAAAATCTGTATTCACGGTATAAAAAATATTCTCTCTCTTTTTAAATCTATTACAGTGTTTTTCGTTTTGGTTTCTGGTTTGTCGCGACAATTAAAATTATTTGAATACTTAAAAAAAATTATTTTACACATTGCCCGTTTGTGCATAGATGTCACGCAATGTATTTTTATTTGAATTTAAATAAATTCGCAACATAAATTGTTCATATTTAACAGTAGAAACATAAAATAATTTATTACTAGAAAATGGCTTTCAGTTTTTGGGGAAAACCCAGTTTGACGGTTTTGGAAAATTTAAACAAAAAACTAGTTAATCGGTTTCGGTTTAAACCGGTTTGCAAGCCCTAGTACTGGCACCAGTCTTGAACAATATTCCAGTGTTGGAAATTTTTAATTAAGGTTGTTGTTCACTGAAAGTCGTGGCATCTAGCGGAATTTAACATGAACTACAGGGTTTTGCTATGTTGGTAATAAAGAACAAATAGATCTGCCAACAATTTACAATATTAGACAAGAATAGAAGATTTATTTTTAACAATATTATAATTATTACTATTGCTGACAATCGTAATAATTATAATAACAATAGTAACTATTATTATTATAAATAAAAACATTAAATGTAATCAATAATCACTTGCTATTTACAACGCGCGTCAGTTGTCAATACCACGTTTTTATATTTCAAAGAGCGCGCCGAATGCGCTGTTGCCATATCGTATATTTACGTCATGTGTTCGGGAATTTATCAAAGTTAAAAATTAATAATTATTTACGGAGATGGTAAATCATTCCAAATTTTATATACACATTCCTTAATTACCAATCCATAACATATCCGTTTTTGGTTAAAATCTGACGTTTAGTTTTAATACACGAATTAAACGAATATTGAATTCCAAGTGGATCCCTATGCTTGCAATGTATAAGAGGCCAACTTTGCACGTTTATAATTAATAAACGAAATGGTAAACTGACCTGAAATTTTTTTTACAAATGCGAACTAGCTTACTTAACACAATATTAAAATTTTACAAAAATTTTTTACAAAATAAAAGGCTATAATTTAAAAAAAAAAAAAACTATATTAGCGGATTTTGGAAATTAAATTGATTTAATACAGATGTAGTTTTATTAGTAATATATGTTCATGACAATTATAAAAAAGATGTCCATCAATCCTAAAAACCAGTATACTTTTTCTTAAAGCGTTCAAGATAATAATTTATATGAATATTATATCTATTTTTTTGGTGTTCAGATAGGTTCTACTTGTCTGTGTTGAGATATGCCATTTTATACGTTGGCGTCTTATATATTTTATTTTTACTACCACAGCTGTTAAAAGATTTAACAATGTGGTCGTTTGCTTAACCTGCTTTTTAAAAATGTTTTCTAATTTTGTAAATTGTTGTTGTATTGCTGTTAATATGATATGTTATTTAAATTGCCAGCTTACGAATTTTCTTTAAGATCTCTGGTGTTTGATTGCTTGAAAGAGAAGGGCCAATGGCGCTCCGAAGATACAAAATATTGTTTATATGGCATTCGGTCTTGCCTCGTCTGTGAACCATATGCCGGGTTGTTCTGTCTGTGCGTACAATCTATTTGCGACTTCTTCGGCTCTCTCTGGGTCTTTTTCATGTTGATATATAGCATATCTTTAAAAAATAATACGTTTTTACAGTTAAAACTGTTTCTTTAATAATTATTATACTAATAGATAAAGTAATTATTAGAAATACGTACCACAAATCATAATCTTTTGCATGGACTTGTTCTTCTTCTGGTTGTTCATCTTTATTCAATATGTCGCATTCTATTTGTGCAATTTGTTCAATTTCAGCATTGCGTTACAAATTGATATATAGTATACCTTAAAAATGAAAAAACTATGAAGTTAAATTGGCGGATAAGTAAACAATTAAGTTCGGGTCTTCTTCATGTTGATATATTGCATACCTTTAATTTATAATATCATTTAAATAATAAATTATTTTGATAGACTCATATAAATCTAAAATTTCCATCCGGATTGGATTGCAAATTTATAAGATCAACCTGGTATCGTACAAGTTTCTTTGAGTGAATTCGTATTTTTTTTTGCGTAGTAAGAAAAATAACGAAATTATCTTCAAATTACGATAAAATTGAAACCACTTCAGTCTTGATTTTATCAAAATTAAAATAAATAAATAAAATTTCTTACATCATTAACCACAGTACAATCGTAACTATGCTGGTACATTCCGTTCTTCAGAGAATGGACATTTCATTATTTTTTTACGTTCTTGTTTGTGTTTACGTTCCGTCCCTTCTGTTGTAAACAGGAAGAAGTGTACAGATAACGGCCACCTTTACATGGTGGTAAATCTCCACCTTAACCCGCAACTACTACGGACACATAAATAAAACGTAAGTACTACATATGGGTAAAAATGACCCGTTTATTAATTATTTCAAAAATAGAACAAAATATTAATTTTTACAATAAAAAAATATTAATTCTTATCAGTTAACTAATTTAACATCATTTAATACTGATTTTATTGGTCAAAACAGTCTGGGCAGATTTTTTTTTGAGCAAGTAGTACAAACTGTTTTTTGCATGTGTCACAAATAGTGGTACCAGATTTCATATTATTTAAACCCTGATTTTAGATTATGCCAACTCTGACAAACCCTGAGAAAAAAAATTGCCCGTGTTAATACAAAAAATACTACTTTTTTTAATATACTCAGCAAATTCTGATGAAAATGAGTACCTACCTTTTTTTCGCAAATATTTTTTATTTTTACTGTTACGCCTTTTGATTATGTCGTTTTTTTAGTTCTCATTTTTTACCTAACCCGGAGAAATTGTAATGAACCCCGGAGCCTGGAGAAACAGTATATAAATCCTGAGACTCTGGATCAAAACCTGAAACCTCGTCACCCTAGTCACAAAACGTTACTGTTTTCTTATCGCTCTTGCTTGGGCAAAAAACACCTCTTCCTTTTCGATGTAGGAATCCGTTCATTAGGTTGTGTTTCAACAGGCATTTATTATATTTGCAATCAGAATTCTAAGATTACGGGGAATCTTTTGGTTGTATATTGCAAGAACGTAATTACTATAGACGGGTCACTTTGACCCGAAATGCACTCTGCAACAAAATAAGAACCTCTCGCCGCGATGGCTTTGCTTCTACTGAAAAGTGCACGAGAAAAAAATGGAATAGCTAGAAAGTCAACTCCCACCATTAAATTATATTAGAATGCGAATGAAAACAAATACCAGATGGGTCACTCTGACCCATCCATAGTACTTACGGGTTAACACTGAACGAAACATCTTTCTTGCTACTACGTTTTTTCGACGTGAATTTTGTATTGATACAGTTGATATGTAAGTAAATAATAAATAGCTAATTTAACATTGTTGAAAACAAAATAAAAATATAGTTGTTTTTATTATTCTAAATTAAAAATAACATCTTGCTTTGTTATTGAAAATTCATTGTTACAAAAATTAGCCTGATCAAAAACTTATTTTTTTTATAATTCATTAACACTACTGTTTCTGTTTCTTTTATGGTATGATTTATTTCTTTAAACATACAAAATGTGTAGAAAAAATAAAAAACAGAAAGTAACAAAAGTACATTACAATTATAAAATAATTAAACACCTCAAAATCAGAGAGGGGCCAGCGTCAACTAAAGTCTCTGCAGTTTTTTTTCATCTGGGATGAGACTCTATTGTAATAGATATTTTGTTAAAGATTCTTCCCCATTTTTTTGAATCGTCCATGCAGAAATAACAATTCCTTTGATATTGCGTTTTTTCCAAATAGCCGGTACTGTAAAATTTTAAGCTTTCATTATTCTCACTATCTTCGCATTTGTAAAACATTGTATGACAAGTGGGGCATATAATATGAGGAACCCAACTTTCACCTCAATTTGGAACCTTGACTTTAAAGTATTTTGTATACTTTTCCCCAATATTCTCAGTCATTTTCTTCCGATACATTGGGACTTCGTATTTCGTACAAATGTTACAATATTGGTCATGATTGTTTAAACAAAAGAAGTTCACACTTGATATGTATTTTTCTTTAAAACACGGAGTAAATAGCTTAATTTAGATATAGTTTATATGAGTTTTCCAACTCAGATTTTCAATGTAAAGACCCAAAAATTGGATATGTACAAATGTAACAATATTGGTCATGATTGTTTAAACAAAAGAAGTTCACACTTGATATGTATTTTTCTTTAAAACACGGAGTAAATAGCTTAATTTAGATACTTAATAGTTTATATGAGTTTTCCAACTCAGATTTTTATCAATGTAAAGACCCAAAAATTGGATATGTTCAAATTCAATTTTATAATTTGAAGTTAGCTGTAGGTTGTTGTCAATTTCCCCATACTCTCCGAATTTAATGAGTTTTGTTTTTTCCACATTTAATTTTAAACTGTTATTTTTGAACCATTTAAGTTATTTAGTGCACAATTTATAGAGTTAATTAGTTGATATTCATTATTAGCACTATAAAAAATATTTGTATCATCTGCGTAGAGTGAAATATTATCTTTAAATAACAGAAAGATCGCTGATGTAGATTAAAAATAGTAAAGACTCCAGGACCGACCCCTGGGGTACACCCCTGTTTACAGTTTTAAAATTGGAATTTTGCATTCCTATTTGAACACCGTTATGTTGCTTAAATACGAGTTAAGTAAATCTAAAACATTTACAAGTATACAATTAATAACTTTCTCAAAAATTTTAGAAAAATTATTTATAAGTGAAATTGGTGTGTAATTAATTTTTTATCTCCATTTTTGTAGAGAGGTTTTATTATAGCAGACTTTTATCAGGATAGATACCATCGATGATGCAGATATTTATTATGTATATAACTATCTTAATAATAATAACTTTATATTATTTTGTACATAGTGAATGAATACTGACAATGAATATTATAATTCACTATGCTGCTCTTTTGCTGTCCATTTACCGAAGATATCTTGCGTGCAATAGTATTTTCCGACATAACTTTCTCAGAACTGGCCACTTGATTGTCTTTATACATAGTTCGATTGTTGTTTAGGGTAATACGGATAATCAAAATTATCCAGATAATCAGTGTCATATTCTATTGGATGTTTTTTACGTGTAGCCTCATAAGCTTGTTTTATTTCTTTTTATACTTACATTCTCTTTTACGAGTGTTGTTTTCTGTCAAAGGACCCCGCACTTATCTTATGGAAATAGGGTTTCAGCAAAATGGTCTGAATTTTTTATATGTAATAGCCCTGATCATCCCGGCCATATCTTTTAGGAGTGTCACCTTGTCGTCGTGGGGAGTCTGGTCGGGACAGTCAGCCAGGAAGTTGATTGGATTGGGTTTAACCCTGCGTCTCCTTAGTATGATTGCGGAATGAATCAGTGTTGCGAAAAACATATCTGAGTTGAGTTAGGTTCAATCAGATGACATCCCGTAGAAGTTTAACCTAGAAAATCGGCAGTGCTATAGACTGACACGATCTGTGGGCCTCGGTGGCCCTCATGATTTAATAGGGGCTAAAGGTTTAATCACCGGAAGCTACCCTCGTCATATTTAGGAGTCGAAGGCTTAATTTCCGGGAGCTACCCTCTTTGGGCCAAACGATATATGCGGGAGATAGTCTGGTTGTTCATAAAGTGCTCTGATGGATTGCCACTCTACTATGGAGCTCCTAGGGAGCAGCAATACCTATGATAACACTCCCCGAAGCAGGAGGCAAAGAGTTTGCCTTCGCTCGTCTAGAGCGGGATAGATATGTGTTGCCAAGCAACTAGACCTGCATACACAAGCGGAAGTGACAAACTTATGCACACTCCGGGTCCTCCAGAGTGCAAATCTGCTTAAACCATGGCGCCGAATCGACGTCACCAACAGTATCTATAAACACAGTTTGGATACGATTATTTTTATGTTAGGGGTTAAATATTTGGAACAATGTTAGGAACAACTAGCACAATTTAGCACAATTTTCAAAATTTTGAAATTCAACAAAAGGGGGGCTAACTTCACACTAAAAAAACGTTTTTTTAGTTTTATTAGAGTAGTTTTTATTTTACGGGTGAAATATTTGGGAACAATGTTAGGAACAACTAGCACAAGTTAACACACCTTTCAAAATTTTGAAATTTAACAAAAGGGGGCTGGTGAAAAAAGTATTTTTGTTCTGGAGGGCCGAAATATTATATTAGAGTATTGATGGTTTGGAACAACTAGTACAATTTAGCATAACTTTTAAAAATTTGAATTTCAAAAAGGGGGGTTACTGAAAAAAAATGTTTTTTGAGTTTTTCGTATGTTGTTTTTAATTTAGGGGGGAAATATTTTGGAACAATGTAGAACAAGTATAGCACAATTCAGCACAACTTTCAAAATTTTAAAATTCAACAAAAGGGGGCTAACTTCACACAGGTTACATTAAAATGGACATAATAACAATATAAGTGCCCCTACAGTTGAAAGTAGGGGAATGTGTTCGGTTGTGGGCACCCTTTTGTTTTTGGCTCATAACTTTTGACCAAGTGCATATTATTCGGACATGTGGGTATCTATGGAAAGCTAGAGACCTTAGCTAACTAGTAATGAAAGAACTAAACCGATTCCGTCAAATAGTTTTATTTTTTTTTTTTTTTTTGTAAAGTGGTCATTTTTGGCGAATTTTTTTTTGGTTCGGTTGTGGGCACCCTTGGAAAATCTGCTGAAAATGGGAAAATATGAAGAAAAACCACCACGAATATAGAAAAAAAATGATTTATTTATAGTTTATTTATTCTGGAAGCCTTTATTGGGATTACTCATCATCTGAAGCACAATGTTCACATGTGAATTAGCTGGCGTTCATATCAGCACACTTTAAATGGACGCGCCGATCGCATTCGTTGCAATTGATGGTGTTGGCGGTGGTCAATTTGCGTGGCAAGAGCTCCAAACAAATTATGCAGAAGTCCACATCCCCGTCAGATGGCGAATACTCCTTTGCCTTGACGCGCTTGGCCGGAGATGGCTTGGCGCACTTAGCCAATGGTTTGACTGCAGTTGGATTGGCGCGCTTAGCTGGTGTCGCTTTCTTGGCTGACTTGGTGCGCATTAAAATCAATATTGGGCGATTTTTTTATTTATCCTCGGACATGGCTAAAAAATTCGAAACATGCATAAAAACACCATTAAAATTGAAAAATTGTATAAAAACAAAATTAATATACACAGTAAGCAAGCTCGATAACTGTAGTCGACTATCTCGCACTCACAGCTGCCCTATACACCGAGCTCTTGTTTGTTTATTTTTAAATTTTAATTCGGATATTAGAATATTTTGGTAAAAAGGGCTTTAAATTTACCTTAAGGGGTTAGGTGTACTCAGAATTTTCAAGAAATCGATTTTTGTTTTTTTGCATTTTTGGAAGCTGCTACAACGGCTGAGGAACTATTTTATGGTCCAGGAATAGTTGACTCGGTGTAAGTAATTAAATAATACGTATATTATTTTACGTAAATTGAGTGTAAAACTTTAAATGCGTTTTTCTCAAAACTATGTTTTTTGAATTGGTGACCACTGTAGCTCGAAAACCGCTAATTAACTTTTATTTTTGAACTATTTTATATATTTTTAATAAATATTATTTAAAAAATTATATTAATTTTTAAAATAACATGTTTAAAGTTTCATCAAAAAGATTTAGTTGAGATACCTACCTACAAAAACTCAATATGGAAAATTGTATATAAACAGAGGAAGGATAGTTTTTTTTGTATATCATTTTAAATATATATATGGGATCGTAGTATATACGCGGAAATATACTAAAACGAAGATTATTATATCTCTTATTTTTATAATTCGATGATTATGAAATAATACTTTTCTCGTGATGAAGATCATGAATGTAACTCAGTCCTGAATGGAAGTACAACAGCGAAGTGGTAAAACGACTTCCAACTTTTTACCAAAAATCTTCAAATACTGCGTAGTTTCATTTGAACATAGGCGCCGTCTTTTCATTTCACCAGGGGGGCGAGATTTTCATATTTTTTTTCGTAATAACGACCAAATGAACACAATGAAATTTAAAAAGAGGAAATAAAGCTTTAAATCTACCTTAAGATTCTTAAAAAAATTATTTTCATTTGCATTTTAACTAGTTACTTTTACTTGAAAAACGGAGAAACTGTGGTTTCTTAGTCACTTAAACTAAAAATACACCTTAACCACAAAATTTATGTCACTCGACACGTGTTTCGACTTCACAAGAAGTCCTCATCAGGAGCCTAACGATTCCAGTCTGGAATCGTTAGGCTCCTGATGAGGACTTCTTGTGAAGTCGAAACACGTGTCGAGTGACATAAATTTTGTGGTTAAGGTGTATTTTTAGTTTAAGTAGTTACTTTTAACTAAAATTTTTTTTGTGCCAAAAATTTTCAGAAATACAATTAATGGTGCGTGTAGTATAAGAAAATTACAATTTAAAAAAATCAAACTATTGAAGTTTGCTGCTAAAATATCGTAAAACGGACCATGCAACATCCACTTGAATAACGCTAATGCTGACGATACAACATTTATTATTTGGAGTGTAGTTTCGGTAAAGACCGATCAAATATTAATTATTTCAAATTACTGAAAAGCGGATATTTGCCTTCGAATTTTTTTTAATTTTTACAGTAGTTTTTTTCACGAAGCGAAAACGACGATTTTAACTGAAAACTTAAGTTACTTGGTGGAGAAAAATCGTCGATTTTTTTTAATGCTGATGGTCTAACTAAGCTTTGTAAAGGAAACAAAAAAGATGTTTCAAATGTTAATTTCTCTTTTTTAAGATATTTTTAGTGATCATGTTTACAAGTGACAAGTATTTGATTATTGCACCTTTTTTTAAGAAAAAAATCTTATTGACAAATGTATCTTTAATTTAAAAGAAACTAGTGTACAGCTTCACAGGGGGGGGGGGGGGGGGCGAAGCCCCCCTGGTATAATATATAGAGAGGCGATTGCCCCCCCCCCCCCATAATCGGCGCCAGTGCATTTGAACATAAAAAATTCAGAATATCCTTTTTCATTGCTGTTACTTTTGACCAAAATAAATATAACTAATAGTTGAAGTAAATATAAAGCTTGTAATAAATTGAAGTTGTACAAATGAATACATGCGAGATAGTAATGTGAGTTAAAAATAATATTTTAAATTTCTCGTGATGAAGGCCATGAATGTAACTCATTGTCAGTCATGAATGGAAGTACAACGAAGTGGTAAAATGACTTCCGACTTTTTACCAAAAATATTCAAATACTGTGTAGTTTCATTTGAACATAAAAAATTCATGATATATCACCTTATTTAACATGAATTGAGGTTTGTAATACATTTATTTAAAATAGAAATTTAAGGTTGCTGTTCACTAAAATCGATCACTACAGAATTTGTTAAAATTTTAATATTGTGTTAAGTAAGCTAGTTCGCATTTGTAAACAAATTTTCAGGTCAGTTTACCATTTCGTTTATTAATTGTAAACGTGCAAAGTTGGCCTCTTATACATTGCAAGAATAGGGATCCACTTTGAATTTGATATTCGTTTAATTCGTGTATTAAAACTAAACGTCAGATTTTAACCAAAAACGGATATGTTATAGATGGGTAATTAAAGAATGTTTATATAAAATTCTAGAATGATTTACCATCTACTTAAATAATTATTAATTTTTAACTTTGATAAATTCCCGAACACATTAGGTAAATATACGATATGGCAACATCGCATTCGGCGCGCTCTTCGAAATGTAAAAACGTGCTATTGACAACTGACGCGCGTTGTAAATAGTAAGTTATTATTATTAACATTTAAAATTTGTATTTATAATAATAATAGTTACTATTGTTATTATAATTATTACCATTGTCAGCAATAGTAATAGTTATAATATTGTTAAAAATAAATCTTCTATTCTTGTCTAATATTGTAAATTGTTGCCAGATCTATTTGTTATTTTTTACCGACATGTCAAAACCCTGTAGTTCATGCTAAATTCCGCTAGATACCACGACTTTCAGCGAACAACAACCTTAACATTTTATAAACTCATCATTGGTCAAAAGTCTGTTGCACATATTAAGCGATCGTACTTAAGGTAGGTGACCCAAATAAGGCCTACCTTAATTTTGTTATTACCTTACTCGCAGGTTTATAATAAAAATGCACTGGTAATTTGAAATACTTATATTTATTTATTAAATTTTGTAATAAATGAAACAAAATTGCTTTAGAAACAAAAATCACACTTTTGTGAACACAAATAACTAAAATGTCACTTTGGCCTTATTGGGAACCCTGTGTCTTAATAAAGCCTTAATAAAAACAAGTAAGCATTCAACTTCTTAATTAATACAAAACGTTGTCAATACTTATATTAAATCCTATTAATTACTTTTGGTCATTTTAGATCAGACTTAACGAGTTTCTCATCACCTGTGCCGTTATAAGGCCTATACATTTTTGTATAGGCTTTATTAGGGCATGGCACATGGGTAAACAAAACAACAATTGTATGGAATACACCGATATTACAGCTTTTTCACTTATGTGAGGAGATGGCTAAACGTATAATTATCCTATAGACAAAACACAGTACCGTGTACGAATAAAAATGAAAATACTTACTGTTTACTCTGCCAGAATTTTAACCGCGTCGTGGTTGTTTTCCACTGCAGGTTCCAACACGCTCGCGGCACGGGCCGCTTGCTGTGCTTGTGTGCGTTAGTTAATGTACACGCACACTTCTACAAACATTGGAGGCCATTTAAAATCGTGAAGCGGGAGATTAAAAAAATAGGCCTTATTAGGACGTAGGCTTTATTTGGGTCACCCACCTTATAACAACGACATCGTTAGTATCAGAAACTTGATGCATGAATATGTAACGTTGAGATGGAGGATTGTGCGAGTTAACTCCACAAAGAGACGCTCATGTACATGAGCGACCAAGATGCACAAGAAAGATTACGGAGCTATATATTGAGCATGGTGAGTTTATCTCGCATCTGAAGAGGATGGGCAAGGCAGATAGTCGCCCGCCAGAATTGCCGGTCCTCTGAAGATACTCCCATCCACCGATTCGAAGATGCTAGGCGGAGATTGAACGAGGTGATTGATGTCGAAATTAATGAGATCCGTCTTCATGCGTGATTCATTCGAGCTGTTCTGGATGCCCTGGTTCTGCTCGCGGACTCGCTGCCGACCGACCAAGACGAAGAGAAAAGTGATCGTGTATGAGATCACGAAGAAAGAAGACCCAAAGATCCCCCCCCCCCCTCCCCTTGGTGTTCACTATTTTATTGGGCACAACATTATCATTACTATATTAAATTATGTATTATAAATTATTTGTAAATATTGCAATGAGATGTATTATTATTTTGTCCTAAGATGAGTTAAGAGACCGACAGTATACATGTAGTATAAAAATAAAATGTATGTATTTAATCATTAATAAAACTAATAAAACATTAGTAAAACACATAACAACTGGTCACCCTGGTACCCCCCCCCCCCCCCCCTAAAGCCGTCACTGATTTTTATATTTGTTTAGAGCATAAATATATAAATGCACTCAAATGTCGGATTAGAAGCATCTATAAAAACGTTAGTTGTTGATTTAAAAAAATATATGAGAGGCAGCGGTCTAAAGAAAATATATACAGAAAATATGTATTTTTTCGATCTTCGGCATCTTATATTCTACGTCAAAAATAACTCCTGTAAATATGCAAGAAATTGTTGATAGCATTTCGGAACTTTTTGAATGCAGTTTTGAACTAATTCATAATTTTTTGATAGTAAAAATATCAATGATAGTAAAGTTCTCTAATTATATAATAGCACTAACCACTATTCGTAAAACTTCAAACAATGTCGAAACTCTAGATATAATAAATGCAACTAACCAATTCATTTCATTGACGAAAATAAAAAAAATCCTTAGAACTATCAAATGTTAATAATTTTATTACGGCTCATATTACTGAATTACAATTGTAATGTTTTCGTAGTAAAATTTTGATTATGGTGTTCATCCCTTAAAAGGATTTATCGCCATTTTTGGGCCATAAAGTTCTGGTTAAATAAATAAATGATAGTTTGAATGCACTGAATTAAATAAGAGAATACATTAATTTGTTCTATATTACAGTCCAACTGCAGCGTAGTCTGTATCGGCGTTGTCCGTTTAACGTTGTTGTCCCACCCCTTACTTTGGCGTAGTCCGTTCCTTATCACCTTCTCCTGATTTTTTGTCGACCAATCATCAAGTAATATTCGGTGGGTTTGCGCATTCTACTCTTGATAAATGACAGTTGTGCATACACAACATGTAGATACTTATTGCCATAATCTATACTATATATTAAATGTCAATCTAAAAATAAGAATTTAGGAACGAAATATGTAGGGGAAAGTGGTTACCCTTCGTACACTTTTTAGATTTGTGTTCTTTACTTTATTATTAACCGACTAAATTATCTAGTTTATGCACCTAAGTTTGTTATATATCGTAGTTAATTACAAGGAAGTTTGAAATTATTATGTTAAAAAATTAAAAAGTTTTAACGACTTTTCTAGGATAGGATATTTGTACAAACGTACCCCACATGTGAGGTACCTTCGTACAGCAGATGGGGTACATTCGTACACCATAGGGTAGATTCATACAGGGTAAATAAAAAGTCTATTAAAATAAGCAACTTTTATTAAATCACAAAAAAGTGTACTAATCTGAAAAAGAACATATAAATATTGAACTTAACTCATAGTTAACTTAAATTCTTTTCATAGAAAATTATCTTAATATATAAAACTCTTGGTGCAAATGTATGTACCTATGATCATCAGGCCTAAACCACTGGACGTATCGAAGCCAAATTCACATCATATATTTGTTTAGGCTTCGGGAAGGTTTATAGATTTTTTAAACCCGGTAGGTGACTGGGGGGTCGAGATATTTACGAAAATGAGAAAACCCTTTCAAAGGCTACTATGTTTTTATATAAATAATAGTGACATCATGAAAACAAAACACGCCTTTAAAATAAAATATTTTTTAGTATTTTGACGTTTAAGGAGAACCATACATGACTTGCATGTTCTGTAATGTATTTTACAATAATTTTTAATATAAAACTCACCTTTGTATTATAAATATTAGTTTTCTAATATTCTGTCAGTTGTATAATACACATTTTTGTAGAATAATAATTATGTGACATTTGAATTTAACTGCGTTTGTTTCCATGGCAACATGAATTAAATTAAAATTTTGAGGGTGGTTTTCACCCCTTCAGTGGCTTTTTCGGCACGTTTATGAAAAATTGCCCCTTAGATTGGATTAAACTACAAGTGTACCAAATCTTATCAAATTTGGTGAGATAATACTCACTTTTTAAACAATAATAGGTAAAATTTTTTGAATATTTCCGAAACCCCTAATCCGATTAGCACCAAAATCAATAGGTCTGGATTACTCACTGAGGCAAACATTTTCTCCAAAAATAATTCAAACCGGTGCATATTTACAGTAGTTATCGTGAACGGAAGAAAATTCGACATCCAGACACACACACACGCACAGCCGCCATGCGGATATTAACTTTTCTTTACGTTTTGAAGTTAGTACAATCAGAATCTGCTCTTATCTCGGACACGATTTTTTGACGGTGTTACAATACTTCCATTTCTTCAAACATGGAAGTAAAATTGAAATCGGTATGTTTTGTTGTATTTCTTAAATTCGATTGTGTTTAATTTAAACAGGTATACTACGTAATTTTATTATTTTATTTTATTTTATCTATTCGGTACGTGAGACACGTGTTTTTAACATAACCTACGATACAGTTTATTTATATTCTTAAAATATAGTGAAATTTTACACGTTTAAACATCGGTCGAAATACTCAAAATAGTCAAAATACACAATATAACCCTAACAAATTTAACACCATAACAATGAGAAAGAAAGATCATGCTAATTATCTTTTGGCGAAACAACGTTTGCCGGGGCAGCTAGTATAAATTAAAAATCTTAATTCTAGTCTTTACAAATAGTAAATAGTCTGTCAATTTAAACTTACTTCTCTAGGAAATTAAACATTTGGTTGTTACTTTGGAAGTTATTGCAAAATAAAATTTTTATAAATTTATTTCATAAAAATCGCCCCCTGTAGTACTGTCCGAATGTACCCCAGGCCTTACACAAAATTAAATTACAACTTTATATAATTTCGAATTTAATATGAAAAATATTAGTCATTAAAACCTAAAATAGACAATGTTAACATGAACTCATCATTATTTTGTCAAAAACATAAAAATTCTACTTACAATGCGATCATAAACTTTAGTAAAAAAATTACTCACTGCGCGCGAAAACACGTTGCGTCTTGCCAATTCACACAGAGTGACGCGTCTGGCACGATGTTCGTTAAGTAACATGGCGGCCGGTATGTCTACCCACACAAGTAACCGTGGGTTTGTGTGCTGTTAAGTTATTCTCTAATACTTACTGTACGAATGTGCCCCATGTACGAAGGGTGACCACTTTCCCCTACGTAGTTTGTGTTTATAAAGTATACATATTATAATTTTTAGTTTAATATACACCTTCTTTCAAAGACACGTACTATTATGTTTTAAGTTTTATTTTTAAATGATCTAAAATAATATGCAAATAAATTAAAAATACTTCTTTTCGACATTTTATGAATTTAATATAAAAATACAAAAAATAATTTGAATTGCATAGATATAACATCAATAAACGTCAAATTACATTTTTGAATAAATGAATCCTGGTCTTACGTGGTATCAACTCTATTCTAAGTAAGTATGTGATTTTTGACAGTAGTGATAGCTTGTACCCCTACATATTCTCCATATCAACCCAAACATGTGCTGTTACACTATCTGGAAATCTACGAGATTGAATTTAAAATATGAACTTAGCGAAGCACCCAAAAACTAGAGAAAAAATTGAGCAACAAAATCAAAATCAGCGTAACTAATTAGCAACTAAATAGCAACAAATAATCCACCTTATTTCGTTTTGATTTGCAATAGGTGCTTCGCTAAGTTCTTGGTCATTCAAATATGCCATAGCCAACTTAGCGGCCCATAAGAAAAACAGAAGTTAGGGCTTATATCTCGGAAACTAAAAGTGATATAAAAATTCTAAATACACCAATCAATTCTACACAAAAAAGTGCTTTAAGAAACCGCAAACAAAAAGTACCTATCTATTTTAACAAAAAAGTTATAGCCATTTAAAGAAATTCCGAATTTTCAGTTTTTTTAGTATACCGCCTAAACCACATAGAATTATGAATATTTTTTTGTGTAATAATACTCACCCCTTTCATACATATAATTCATCCCATTTAACCAAACCTGTATCTCTTATAGATACTGAGATCCCCATGCTGGAAAAGTTATCTGGGACACCCGGTATGTGCTTAAAATATATAAACTAACTATTAATTAAAAATATATAGAAATATCAAAAATTTTAATAAAATATATAATAATAATAATAATAGTACTTTATTTCATAATACCAAATGAATGGTGTAAAATGAGTCATCATAAAATTGAAACATTAAAACTAGAGTAAAAAACTTACAAAATAAGATATATATAAGATTAGATAAAATGTAAAAGTATAATATAAAATAAAAGGTATAATATAAAATATTCAGGTATAGTAATGTGTGATTTTAACTGATGTATTCCTTGAAATTATAATGTGTTTTATTTAAAAGATATGTTTTTAGTTCTTTTTTGAATTTAGGGCCTGTGTGTTGTTTGATGTTTGATGGTAGTTTGTTGTAGACTCTGATGATGGAGTTCACAACTCCTTGGTTAATAAGTTGTAGTCTTGTTTGAGTTGTGATAAATTCGTCCTTGCGACGTGTGTTATAAGTATGGTCGGGTAAATGGTTTTTGAAGATTTCGTAATTAGATTTAAGAAAAACTGCGCATTCATAGATGTAAATGTCGGTTAATGTAAGTGTCTTTAATTGTTTGAAGAGTGGTCTACATGATTCTTTCGGATGTTTATTTAAGATGAAGCGTATGCAACGTTTTTGTACTAGAAATAGTTCGTTGGCTGTTGTGGATTTTCCCCAGAAGATTATACCATATTTTAAATTAGAATATATAAAGGCGTAGTATACTGATAGTAGAACATTGACTGGCATAAATTTAGATAGGTAGTTTAAAAAAAATGAATATTTTGATAGTTTTTTGACTAGGTGTTCAATGTGGAATTTCCAGTTTAAGTTCTTGTCGATGTGTAAACCTAGGAATTTGACGTTGTCTGAAATGTGAAAATTTTGATTGTTATGTTTTCGAGTGTTTCGCCATAGGTTCCAAATTTAAGGATTTGGGTTTTTTCTAGGTTAAGTTTGAGACCATTGTTGCTGAACCATTGAGTCATGTCATTAGTGGTTTTATTTACGTTTTCAAGGAGTTGCTGTCGATTTTTGGCATTGTACAGTAAGGTGGTATCGTCAGCAAAAAGTACTGTTTTGGTGTTAGTTATGTTGGGTAGATCATTGATATATAATGAAAAAAGGATCGCTGCTAGTACTGATCCTTGAGGTACACCCTTCGTAATTTTCTCATTATTGGATAGAACTTTGTTTTCAATATTGTTTTTTAATTCTTTTAATTCGACTTGTTGGGAACGGTTTGTCATGTAAGAGTCTAATAATTTGAGAGCTGGTCCTCTTATACCGTACGTTGATAGTTTATTTTTTAAGACGTTTTTGTCTACACAATCGAAGGCTTTTGACAGATCGATAAATGTGGCTACCGACAGCAACCCTTGGTTCCATGAGTTCATGATTTCAGATACTGTGTCGAAAATAGCTAGAGTGGTTGAGCGGCCTTTCATAAAACCGTATTGTTCTTTCGCGATTATGTTATGTTTAGTAATGAAATTTGTTAGTCTTAATAGTATTACTTCTTCGAATATTTTTGAGAAGTTGGATAGTTGTGATATGGGTCTGTAGTTGTTTAATGAATTTGTATTGCCTTTTTTGAATAGGGGTTTTATGATCGCGTGTTTAAGATAATTTGGAAAAGTTCCGGTATTGAGCATAATGTTAATGACATGACTCAGCGGGTAACAAATGGTGGCTGCACTACTTTTGAGAATTCTTATAGGGATATTGTCGAAGCCGGAAGATTTTTTATTTTTTAGTTTGGTGATGGTTTTATATATTTCTAACGGGCTACAAGGGAACAAGAAAATACTGTAATCGTTTTTTTTTAATAGAGTTTTCGCAGTTGTCAATATTAGGCAGGGTTGGCAAAAACCCGGGTTTTTTTAAAAAAGCCCAGCCCAGCGGGTTTTATTGGGTTTTAAAACCGGGTTTTTTTGGGTTTTATTGGGTTTTTTAAATTAAGTAAAGACATATAAAATAAATATTTTAAACACAAAAAAAAAGTATTCAAATGATGTTGATTGATGTAATTGCGCCTAAAAAAAGGAAAATTATCCTCCGTATTTTCATTATATAAAAAAGGTCCTTCGAATTTCCAAGTATAGTTTTCCATAATATATGTATCTTTTTTTAATTGCCTAGTAACAAAATTAAAAAAAATACTATTTTTAATATGTTAATTATCTGTTCGAAATGGTTTCCGGTTTTTTCAAGACCTATTTTGAAACTCGACAAACATAATTAAATGTGTATCTGATAATGCCCAGTATAATTGAATAAAAGATTTAGCAATAAATACGTAAAAATATTTAAATAATTTAATTTTAATTTAATATTTTGTCTGGAAGACAAAAAATAATTAAGAGAACCATACATGACCTTCATGTTCCATAATATTTTTCTTATACTATTTAAAATATTTTTAAAAATATTAGTTCTGTAATATCCTCAATAACATTAAACAAAAATGTAGAAAAAGAATCTAAAAATTTGAATTAAGTTGCATTAGGAAACGTGATATAGAAAATTTAAAATTTTATTTTAAAAATTAAATTTTGAGCATGTTTCTCTCTCTTTTTAATAGCTGCTTTCGATTTATAAATAAATAAATGTTCTTTAGGTTCAATTGAATTATCAGTTCAATATTAGATACAAAATTTTAAATATTTCCAAAACCCCTAATCCGATAATCCCCAAAATCAATAGGTCTAAAGTACTTACTAAGACAAACATTTTCCCCAAAAGTAATTAAAATTTTTATAATATACTTATCGTGAAAATTCTTCACCCAGACCAGTGGTTCTCAAACTCTTTTGGCCCACGGACCTCTTTTCATAGTCAAAACTTGCCCACAGACCCCTTTTCATAGTCAAAACTTGCCCACAGACCCCTTTTCATAGTCAAAACTTTCCCACGAACCTTAAGTGAAAAACTACATAAATGAATAATAGAAAAATAAAAAATTTAACTTTGATGTCTTGAATGGTAAATGGTGACGTAAAAATAAAATATAAATAAAACATTTTGTTGTAGAAGTATTTATTGAAATTATAACTTTTGTTTTAAAATACAAAAAAAATTAATGACTTGGATGAACTTGAGGGGATGTTATGTTTTTAAATCTCAAACTCGACTCACCACGATGCCTGTTATTTCTTGTATTTTATGCACCTGTCTATATTTATATTTTACTTAGGACGTAAAAATCGCTAATAATTTATTCATTGTTATTTATTTTAACTTCCATATTAATAAAAATGTGCGCGGACCCCCTGACGTTGTTCAGGGACCCCCAAATCGATTTTAATTTTCCAAAGACCCCTTGAACGATGCCAGGGACCCCTTGGGGTCCGTAGCGACCACTTTGGGAACCACTGACCCAGACAGACACATGCATAGCCGCCATACGGAAATATCAGTTCTTTACATTGAATTTATATGTATAGTACAATCAAAATCTCGGACACAATTTTTCGACGGTATTACAATATACTTCCATTTCTTACAGAGTAAAAAATATTTAAATACTTTATTCGAGAATGTTGGTTATTTTTAGAGAAATTATTTAAAATATTTATTTATCATTAGTTTTAAAACAGACACTGTTTATTTTTGAGAAATAAATGAACATTTGTCACTACAGTTTTTTTTATTAATCCAAAATTATCCATCCCAATTGTAGTAAAGAGGGTTAGTATTAAAAAAATGGGGTTGCCGTCATTCTAAATCTTCTCTCATATTGTCGAAACGAGTGATATTTGCTAACTTTTTTAAGTCTAGACAAAAAGTTATTTGTTTTAAACTTTTCAAATCACAGAGTCTGTATGTATAGGTATAATTAGTTATTACCACTGTTATTTTAATTACAAATAAAATATATATATCTGGAATGATTGTATTATAATTATTTCGTTACAAAACAAAATATTTCATTCAAATATACCCTAAAATAATGAAATTTAAAAAAACCCACTGGGTTTTTTTAAGTCAAGTTGCCCAAAAAAACCCGGGTGGGTTTTTTTGGGTTACCCAGTGGGGAGCCAACCCTGATATTAGGTGTGTTTATGTTTAAAAATTTACTTGTATTAATGAAGAACTGGTTAAATAAAGTGGCTGTTTCTGTGGAGTCTACTGTCAGTCTGTTGTTGTGTAATATTTGTATGTTATTGTTATTGCTAGTACTTTTATTAGAGTGAGAGTTAATAATTCTCCAGATTTCGTTAGGTTTGTTTTCGGCTTCTTTTATCGTTTTTTCGTGGTGTTTTATTTTTTCATTATAGACTTCTTTTTTAATTAATTTATTGAGTTGTTTAAATTGTGCTCTTAAGATATTTGTATCATAATGGTGTTTTTCTAAATCAGTTATAAGGTTGAATAGATTGCGTTTATAGTTTGAGAGGTGTTTTATGTATGGTTTAACCCAGTTTTTCTTGTTATTGTTATTTTTGTGATTGTTTTTTTTAAGTATTGTGGGAAAGCTACTTTCGAAACAGTGAGAGAAGGATTCGATATAGTTAAATAGAACAAAACTATACTGTTATATATGCTTAAAATATATAAAATATATAAACTATTAATTAAAAATATATAAAAATATCAATAAATGTAATAAAATATATAGTTAAATAGAACAAAAATATACTTTTATATTTCTTTCTTTCTTGTAGTATACCTAGAACCTATTTGCCGCTTACTCTTCACATTTCTGTAAATTTTGAAGCATCGTAGGGTCACTGAAACTCTGGCTTTGATACCACAATATGTACTTCTTCATCGACTGCAGAGCTTCGATTGAGGATATATTAGTATCAGTACAATCCTCGTTGGTAATGTTGGTGTTATCAGTGGCGACATCGGCGGCAGTAATACTATCATCATTTCGTCAACCATATTATTATTAGTATCGTTGAACAGAATGCTGTTATCAGATGGTATTTGCCATCCGATGTCGTCACTGTCAATTTGCAGCCACAAAATCGTATCTTGGAGGGTGAGTGTACTCAGTTCAGGAATCTGAATAACTAGTAAATGAATTTCCTCTTCATTTATACATTGATATATATATATATGTCTCTTCAAAGTTAATTAATTTTCTCCAACAATTTTTGATGTCTTCTGGTGTGACTTCACTCCAGGCTTGTGAATAAAAGTTCACACAGTCCAGAAGATTTAATGATTTTGTGAAATTTTCTCCCCCTTTACTTACATCTTCTGCTAATATTCTTATTAACAGTCCGTTTCTGTAGCATTTTTAAAAAATTTCTATAATACCTTGGTCTAACGGTTGGATAAGACATGTAACGTTCGGGGGTAAAAACACTATAGTACAAAAACTACAAGCTTCATCAAAAACTTCTTTTGGCGGATGGCATGGAGCGTTGTCAATTATTAATAATATTTTTTTATCTGGATTATTTTCCAGATCGTGTTTATTTTTTACCTCGGGAATGAATACTGTCTTGAACCATGTCATCATTAATTGTTGGTTCATCCAGGCATTATCTTGATGTTTGTATATTACAGGTAAGTTACTCATATTTTTAAAACAATGAGGATGTTGTGATTTGCCTATAATGAATAACTTTACTTTATGTGTACCCGTTGCGTTGGTACACGTCATAACAGTTACCCTATTCTTCGGTTTTTTCCTTCCTTTCGCAGATTTTTCATTTCTGGAAACAAAAGTTCTGTTTGGCATAAACTTCCAAAATAACCTGGTTTCATCGCAGTTATATATTTGGATTGGAGGAATTTCTGTTTCAGCCATTATACTAGCCAACTTTGTCTTAAATTCTTCACTAGCAACTGGATCGGCTGACAACTTCTCTCCTTGTATTGCGAAATATCTGATTCCATGTCGCTTTTTAAAGTTATGCAACCACCCACTAGTGGCTTTAAAATTTTCTTGCTCTCCAAGCCGTTCATTAAAGATCAGAGCCTGTTTCTGTAGTATGGGACCCGTTATGGGAAATCCCGTAGAACGGCGTTGTATGAACCACGTATAAAGTTGTTTTTCAAACGGGTTTTCTTCAGTTCCTTTATACCTTTTCTTTGTTATGTTGCCCTCGCAACTTTCCAAAACATTTTTTGCATTAAAAATATTTTCTTTGCGGCTTTTTATTTTATAAATTGCTGGAGACATTTAATTCTTCGGCTAACTTGACAGGTGCTTTACCTGCTTCTAACCGCTCCAAAATATTACATCGTTCATGTAACGTTAAAATTTTTCTCTTTTCCTACAAGTTACATTTGTATTGATTAAATATACATTCCAAATTACCTTGGTTAAACACACATGCACACACAATTTGTCTCTATAATATTAGTTTAAATCACAGAATAAAGATACTGTATAAATAATGTCTAATTATTTATACTAATATTATTATTATATACTATTTATTACTATGTAACAAATTATTTAATAAGTTTATACTATTTACCTTATTCTTTTCTATACATATGAACGGACAACACTGACGATATCCTGGCCCGACGTGCGGACAACACTACTGTTGGACTGTATTTTCAAGACTCTCGAGTAGAGGTGTAAAAGTAACGAAAAAAAGCGTTTCCGTATGTATTCGTTACTATAACAACTAGTAGTCGTTACTTTCGTATCGTTACGTTACTCGTTACTTCTGATACCTCATAACATGCTATATTATGTTAGAGCAACGAACCGAGTAGTATGCGTACGCGTACACAGAACCGGCGCTAGGCCGTGTACATTTTGCGAGGCCTTGGCGGTAAAAAACTTTACACTGACAAAAAAAAAATAAAAAAAGTCAATAATAAAATTATATGTCTGCAATCTGCAAAAAAGCAAAAATATCTACTAGGTGCGAAAAATGTGAGTAACGAAATGTATTTGTGTGTAACGTTTCGTTACTCGGTACTAGATGGCGCATCCGTTACTCAGTACCGAATACATACAGTTTGCTACAGCTCTACTCTCGAGACTAACCTTCTACATTCTTCATTAAAAAAGATAGAATTACAAGTGAAATTTATCAAGAAAAATTCATTCTAATGATCATACATGGTTAGCTGTACTTATATTAATCAAAATTATGGAAATAGTGTATTTACCGCACATCATGTATGTAATACTCCTATAGCCAGCCGAGAGAGAAGTCCAAAAAATTTACCAGAGTGCAGACAATCGTTTTTCACTCGCACAGAGGTAGCCGCGCATCCTTCTGCCCAGCTTTTGACAGTTTTCGTGTTTACTAATTTAACGTCCTGACAGACGACTTGTACACAAAAGGTCTTTTGTAACACCAGAAAAAATGTTTCAGGCAGCTGAAACTATATTTATGTACCCATTAACGCCCGCCGTACACATTTGTATACTCTTTATAATTAGTGCTGCTGTCTATGGATATTAATTCACTATATTTCCTTAAAAGTCAGTTAGTAGAAGTGCAACAAACAAAATTTGTTAACTTTATTAGTTTCATAAGTGTTCAAACGTGCTTTAATTGTTCTGAATAATTGTTATATGAGATATACTAATATATTTTATCCAACTAGAGCATGTGATTTCGAATTTTGTTCAAATCATATGAAATAACTTAAATATACATACTAGTGATGTAACGAATATTCGCATTCGCATTCGCGAATATTCGCACATTTTTAAACATTCGTATTCGCATTCGCAGGTAAAGTTGCGAATATTTTTGCGAATATATTATGATGTATTAATATATAAAAATGGTTAAATATTGTTGTAGTGCTCCAAATTATTTCATTGAAAATCTGTTTTATTTTAATATCTAGCTATAATCTATGGATACTGACAAGAAATTGCAAGAAATATTGTAATAGATCCGATTAAAAAGTATTTAAAAAAAAAATTATAACAATTAAAAATAATAAAAAGGATTGTTTAGCTTTGTTTATTTAAAACTGTGCATAACTTTTATCATAAATATTAAAAATAAATTGTTTTTGTAAGTAAATAATAGTTTAAACCACGAAATATAAAATTATTTTAATTTTTATATAAGTGAAACGACTTTTCGACCAGCTTTATAGCAACTTCTGTTTGTATTTTATCCATAGATAAGAACACATTTAGATATTAAAACAAAATGATTTTTCATAAAATAATTTGGAGCACTAAAACGATAAATAACCATAAAAATATCGTTTTTTAATCAATTTTATTCAGAAAACCTTTTTTTTCTTTTTTTAGCTTTTTTTTACAAAAGGTCAATATTCGCATTCGCGAATATTGACAGCTAATATTCGTATTCGCATTCGCATTCGCGAATGTTTAAAATCATACATTCGTTACATCACTAAATTACATACATATAACATGACTTTAAAATGAAATTTATCTAAATAAAAATGATATCAGAAAAGCAGTTTCACACAACATAGACTATATATGTATCTGCCTAATTTACTCGCTTGATTACACACTGTTATTTTTTTTCTAAATATTTAAAAGAAGTTTGTGTTGTATATTTAATTAAATAAATTGAATATGTAATTCATTTAATTAAAAAATATATTCCGCATGTTTTTGTTTTCTTTTGGGCGTTAACGGGTTAAGAGAAATTCAAAACCGTTTCGGGTCAAAAAACATCAAATCTTTATTGTCAACGAAATTTTCAGAATGATTCGTTTTCTTAAACACAGCCATGAATAGTCATGTTCTTTTTCAAAGTGTAATTGATAGTCATCGAACATAATTATGTAAATTAATTTTAGAAACATTCGTCGATGTAAAACTCCTTTACAAAAGTTCAAAAATGTCTTAAAAAGCATTTACATAATTGTAAGAAATAAGTACACTAAACTAATTTTATTTAACAACCAGTAGTTTTGACAAAAATGCAATTATTCAACTTTGTACAGACTACAAATAATACATATAGTTCATTATTATATTTATTCATATTTTATACTCATTACTTCCATGACTTCATGAGCATATTTTCCAGTTAACAAGTTCAAATCGAATTTAAATCTATGTTTTGATTTCAAATCGTACCGCGCCGCATATCCGCGTTCCTCTTATGAGTTCATGAATAAGTGCCATCTTCCATATTTGCAATTGATAATTATTCATCAATTGCAAATATGGAAGATTTGAGAGTAAAACTATTTCTAACAAGTAGACTGTCCAAGAAATTATTTTCTGGAGCATTATCCTGATTTACTGACGAAATAGAGACCATTAATAAAAGTATAGACATTAAGATTTGTGACCAACCAACCACAAAATATAATTGATCGATATGAATAATATGTAATTTTAGAATTAATTTTATTGTAATTATATTTATTTTTTTACGTTTGTATAATACGTATGTAAAATACGAAGGTGTAAGAAGAGAATGAAATCCAGCAGACAAGAAATCTATATGTATACCAGGTGAGTTTTTTAACTTGAGACTGCTTAATATCTGGAAAACTATGGATTTTTACGGAAAATGTTTGGTACAGAAGTTTCAGGATTTGGAGGGGGAAAACCAATGGAGGTGACAATTTTGATCTTAAGGGGGGGTTTTAAGGTCATTTTGGGGTCAACTATTTTTTTCAAATGGGAATCTATTTATTTTTTTGCAGATTCGTACTTAGCAGAAATAAGGGAACAACTTTGGTCAAATTTTTTTTTTAAAAAACTTAAATTTTAAGGTCATATTTTTTTCAAATGGGAATCTATTTATTTTTTTGCAGATTCGTACTTAGCAGAAATAAGGGAACAACTTTGGTCAAATTTTTTTTTTAAAAAACTTAAATTTTAAGGTCATTAAAATATTAACGTTAAGAAAATATTGTCGACCTTAATACATATAATATGTATTCAAAGTTTTTTAATTTTACCCAAACAAAATACCAACCTATGCGATTTTCGGCACAATAATTCTGAATCTGATGTTCATTTGACGCCACTACTGAATTTCAAATTTTAATTTCATCGAGTACCTATATGGAAATTCTTCCCTATAGCTTTTTCCGTATAATTTCATCGTTACAATAAAAATTAAAGATAATTTTATTTTCATAGGTATTTTCCACTTATTAAATATTACATCGTAACGATTTTGTTCTTAACATGGAGAAGAACAGAAATGAATAAAAAAAACTTTTTTATACGACGCTTGCCGCGACTGCTGTACTCATCCGTATATTACACGAAACACATACAACACATGTATTACACTACAATCGAATCATTCGATTCTTTCTATTTCATTATTCTGCTTCATATGATGTGTAATACACATTGTGTATTGGTAGCGTTATATTACTAATTCTCATAGCCATATGCATCGTAAACTCGTAAACACAGAACAAAGGAAGGAACGAAAGCAGAAGAAAGAAGATGAATCAAAGTTTTTTTTGTTTATTTTTTGTTTTTTCTGTGTGAAGTATTATTCCGTATTCATTTCATGTTGATGAAATTAAGTATTATTCTATTAATTAATTTACAGAAACTGAGTAAAAATAACAGTGCATTTAATATGGAGCCATCAACTTCAACTAACGTTGATACGCGTTATAAGCAAGCGCCATGACCAAATGTTGAATATTTCGATGCACCGTGTAAATAAAATTAAGAATATTTGAATATATATTAAGATATTATATGTTATTGTTTGAGAATTATTTAGATAGAAATAATACGAGCTATAAAATATTTACCCCCAACGTGTTCAATAAAGTGGTTTATATTTGGAAAAAAATACGAATTGAAATTATACAACAGAAGTCAATTGTCAATAAAATGAATGCAATCATGAAATGATGATTATAAAAAAGAACAAAACAATGTTGGTAGAAGTTCTTTTCATAGTTTTGTTGACTCATTGAAAATATTATTTTACATTTCAAAATGCACATGTAATATTCAAATAGCTGAATGCAAGTGTGGCAATATTCCACGTTATCTAAGAAGATTTATACTAGATCAACAAATCGAACGAAAACTAGTGACTTCGTTCTGCCTAAGATGAAATCAACCGCTATTACATCCTTTCCAACAATATTGTCTGCTTTGGATGAAACCTATCAACCAGAAAGTTCTGAAATGATGTCCGTCGATGGCAATACAGACCTGCCTTCTACATTCCAACATACTCTATATGGTCCACTATATAATGTTCCAGCTTTTGCATAGAGTGTGACAGGTTTGGAGTTCATAACAGAGTTGCGGCAAGTCTAGCCTCTGCACTTTTTAAAGATATTGGGTTAACAGATGAACAAGGAAGGATTGTAGTTATAGATAAAAACAAAGTCCGAAGAGAAAGAAACAAAATCAGAGATGACACATTACGCCGACGATATGATAATACTTCTCTAAAAGCATTTTTTTGACAGTAGAAAAGATGACTCTATAACACGAGAGAAAATTGATGAAAAATTGCATCCTTGCATGGTGAAAGAGCCTCATTTGATGATTTTAAAAGAACCCCAGTCGATATTTCTTGGTTACGTTACTTTGCCAAGTGAAACTTCTTCCGTAAAAGCAAAGAAAATCATTGATTTTTTCAATGTAAAAGACAAAACTCTTGAAAATTTAATAGATGTATGCAGCAACGGTGAGCCAGCAAACACAGGCGTAGACAATAGAGTAAGAAATTTAGAATCGGAGTTATTTTATTGATAAAACACATGTAAAATAATTAATTTATCAGACACGCGGTAGCGTGTCAAGCCAAGTTCAAGACAACGCACCATGTGTATATTTACACGAACCATTTGGAGTCACTTTTGACCCCCTCATAACTCAAAAACTATTTCACATCAACATGTCAAATTTGGCTGATATATTGAGACTTGCGAGATATATATGTGCTCCAAATTTCATAAACGTACCTCAAACGGTTATTTAGATATTGACGTCCAAAAATCGTCATTTTTATCAACTAACTATAGATCAAAACTCTTATCAAGTTTCACAATCGTAACTATGGCAGCACTGTCAAATGTCAAATAGAATAGATAACAGTTAATTAATTAATGTTTATTTATTTATTTATTTATTTATTTATTATGAATAAGTACTTACTAATAATTTCTGTACAAAAAGTTATGATATCCTATCAAAAACATAAATGTGAAAAGAGAGCCAAGTTAATTATGATATATGCCTCGGTTGTTGACTTCAACAACAAAAGAAGTGATATCTAAATGGGTGCCAAGTTCAATGGTCAGTCCTGAAATTTATTTATAACAACATAAAATATTTTATAACAACTTAAAATATCATTTCTTCTTATAACTTAGAATAATACATTGAAGTCTAAGGTCTGACTTGGCTAGTTCTTATATATGAATTATTATTAAGTACCTACTAAAACAGTCATGGAAGAGCCCTATGATGGATGGCTAGTTTCTACCAGCAAGCCAAATTTTCGGAAGAATAAAATAAGAACTTAGAGCTTTATAACTTGCAAAAGCTATAATATAATTCGTATATGAAAACTAGCCAAGTCAGACCTTAGGCTTTAATGTATTATTCTAAGTTATAAGAAGAAATGATATTTTAAGTTGTTATAAAATATTTTATGTTGTTATAAATAAATTTCAGGACTGACCATTGAACTTGGCACCCATTTAGATATCACTTCTTTTGTTGTTGAAGTCAACAACCGAGGCATATATCATAATTAACTTGGCTCTCTTTTCACATTTATGTTTTTGATAGGATTATTTCCTACAAAAAGGATGTAAGAAAACTGAATTTCTTAGTGCACATCACGGTTAGTTCAGAGCCATCACGCCTAATATTAAAAGTTCAATTTAATATGGAGTTTTGGTAAGTTTGGATAGACTAACATAAACGTTACTAATTGCCAACGCCGAATAGAGACTACATTTTTTTGCAAATTTATTTTATGGGCGATTCAGCAAGACAAGTCGATCAGCGTTGTGTACACAATAATTCGGTGAAAAGACCAATTGTAGAACAACTCCAAACGTTTTTTCATCAACATAACGAATTGGTTGCATTATTCACGACCGCTTTGGACCGCATGCCGTCTGATAATCACAAAATTGTCATCAAAGCTGATAAGACGCCAGCAGGACAACACGCGAGACGTTTTAATGCGCCAGCAATTGACGAAGTCGCCTTGTCGTCGTGGGTGAAAATTTAGAAAACCGAGATATTGTTTTACATCGGTGTAGCAATCAACTGCAGCGTGTGTCCGAAACACATCGATCATATGATGCGTTACAATATCCTATCTTATTTTGGAAAGGAAGATGAATATCATTTTTCAATGAAGATGATAAATCCAGTTACAGGTTCCGAAACTAACAAAAAAGTTAGTTCAATGAATTATTATTCATACAGACTGATGGTTTGGGAAAATGAGGACAATCATATCTTAAAATGTCGGCGTCTCTTCCACCAATATGCAATCCACAGTGGACAGAAATTCGACAAGAATTATTTCTTGGCCAATCACCCATTGATCGTCACGACATTACCGCAAGGGTGTTCAAAAGAAAGTTAAAATCACTCATGGAATTCATTGTTAAGCATCGCGTATTCGGCGAGACGCGCTGTTGGATGTATTCACAAGGGGACGCTCCCAGAGGTGCATCGAGTTACGGGTTGAGACTTCGCGTGGTTATAGCTTAGGTAAATACTAATTAATCCCCGTTTGGCTTGGGTGCCAATTCGTCCCCGTTTCTGAGAAATCGCGGGTTGAAATTTACCACTCCTTATAAGTGAATATACTGCCTTACTTTCATAATGGCATGAATAGCCAAGCGGTTAGCGCTACGGACTGTCGTCCAAGCGTCCCATGGTTCAAAACCCAGGTAATTTTTTTTTCTCCATTTTCCATTATAATCGAACACAGGACGTTTTTACCATTGATGTAAGTTTTTAAATTGTTTTTTTTTTTTTTTTATAAAATAAAATAAAAAGTACAATAATCGCCTTTTTTACTTGTACATATCAAGATATGTACAAAATATTCAATTTGTTTAAAAAAAAAGTGTGTAGTGTTCACATGTACAATCCCATAAAAGCAAGTGGAAACATGTTTTACAATTGAAGTTTAATTAAAGTTTTTTGTTAATAAAATAAAGCAACCAGCAGGTGCAATAATCTGCTTTATTATTTGAAAAATTGTTTAAAGGTTTGTAGTGTATTATGTATTTTGATACAAAACTACAAACCGTGTAGTTAGATCATTTAAAATAACGTGTCACAACAATAGAACTTTATAATTTTCAAATAAGTGATTATTGCAAATAATAAATAAGTGATTATTGCAAACAACCGCCAAAAAGCACGTTTCTCGTTAGTTGAACGTAACATTCCGAGGTATCAAGTCGTTTTGAAATGGATATCGGTGGAAACAGTTCGCAAATAATAATAAAGATTATTTACTTGTTTTATTTTATAAAAAAAACTTTATTTAAAAACTTACATCAATGGTAAAAACGGTCGTGTGATCGATTATAATGAAAAAAAAAAACTAATCGGGTTTTGAACCATAGGACGCTCGGACGATAGTCCGTAGCGCTGACCGCTTGGCTATTCATTCCATTATGTATATGAGGCAGTATATCACTTATAAGGAGTGGTAAATTTCAACCCGCGATTTCTCGAAAACGGGGACGAATTGGCACCCAAGCCTAACGGGGATTAATTAGTATTTACCTGAGCTATAACTACGCGGAGTCTCGTCCCGTAACTCGATGCACCTCTGGGAGCGTCCGCTGTCAGTCGATTGGCAAAAACTTGGATTGCCACATGCACACATTCTCATTTGGTTGGTAGAGAGGATACAACCGAATGAAATCGATGATGTGATATCTGCGCAAATTCCCGATAATTATGAAGATTCATTGTTACATGAAATTGTAACAAAAAATATGATTCATGGTCCCTGAATCCCTTAGTTTAAGTAAGCAAAGTATGTTTTTGTGTATTTTGTGTCATATAACATTAAATAAGAGCCAAACATTATAAAAAAATTAAAGAACAAAAAATACTAGATAAAAATCGATGGGCCCACTGGCCCCATACATTCCTGGTCTAAATTATAATTGTTTAATACGAGAAATCGATAGCACTTATTATTACTTAACAGAATATCAAATTTAATAATTTTATCACAAAGGGTTCTCTAGATATTAAATAAAAACCCATTTTGACCAGATCTTTGGAGGGCTGTAGTTCCCTAACGAAAAAATTCCGGACACATGTTTGTTGGAAGATTTTTTCTTAACCCTTGGAGTACACACCTATTTTTTCAACCTACTAGTACACTCTGGGTCAATTTGACCCTGCTTATTTTTGATCGCCTATAATTCCGCAACTACGAAACCTTTTGACTTACCAAAATTCAAAGGTATACTTTGATTCATGGTAAATGACTTTATAAGTGTTACAAATACCTTTGAAGTATTCAACATACTTAAAAAAAATCGCGAAAAATTTAAAATACGTAAGCGCTATTCACGATCAAAGTCGGTGTATGGGTCAAATTGACCCATAAGAGGCTCCGAGGGTTAAACTATTTTTCTCAATCTAGTGTTTTCGTCGAGAATTTGCACTAGTTTAACAAAATAGTTTTGTTTCTACTACAAATGAACCATCAAATAATTTAATGGTTTTATCTATGTATGTACATAATGAAAGTATATATTCCTATATATTTTAATGTAAAGTATTACTATTCTGTCCAAATTTATACGGTTTACTCAATATTTACCGAGTAATTTGCGCTGTGTTATTAATAAAGTAATAGCAACTAATTCATATTTTGAACATTCAGAAAACGTTCTACTTTCTATGCTTTTTGATAAAAGGTAATCTATAAGGCAACATTTTTTAAACTGGTGTAGATTAATACTCGAGAACTACTCGACCGATTTCATTCAAATTTACACAAAATCTTCTTTATACAATTGTCTACGATGTAACATAGAATTTATTTAATCAACATTTCATAAGTACTAAAAAAGGAAGAATTGAAATTAAAAACTACTTTCTCTATATTATTATAAACAATTATTACTTATCAAATACAAATCCCCTAACCATAAAAATTGTAAGAGTTTAGACTTACACGTGTTTCAATAGCAATGCTATCATCATCAGAGTCCTAAACTTTTCGTACCAAACTTATTCCACCGTTGAAAGGGGGGCGGCAATTTTCGCAACTGCCTAGGGGCGGAAATTTTTTAAATCCGGGCCTGTGTGCGTGTAATACTTTACAAGGTACATAAAGTAATTTTAAACTGACTCGACTAGGGAGTAGTAACAAAGCAGTAGGGGAACAAGGGCATGATAGAAGGCTAAAAACACAAAAAAATGTAGCACTGAAAGAAGGAATGAACAACTGCAACGATTTACTTACAAAGATTGTTAGGATTGATAAATTATTTAAGGGATTATATACCCAATTTAGCTGAAATCTCAGCTCCATTAAGAAATCTATTAAAAAAGAATATAGAATTTAAATGGGAGGAAAGCGTACAAGGTCAATGCTTAAATAAAATTAAAAATTTAATATAATTCAGCTCTGAGAACTATAGACAACAATAAAAATATTGTAATTCAAACGGATAGTAGAAAAAATGAGATAGGGTGTAGGGTGTACTCTTTTACAAGACGGAGCACCAGTATATGTTTTGCGTCAAAAAGTCTATCTGATAACGAAACCAGATGGGCTCAGATTGGAAAAGAATTTTTGGCAATTTTATATTCTTGTAAACGTTTTTATCATTATATTTATGGTCGTAAATTTGTTGTTATTGAAATAGACCATACGCCTTTAATTTCAATAATGAATAAAGAAATTTATAAAATATTTAAAATAGGGAGATGTGGTGTAATTAATTAGAATTAATAAATTTATATGTTGTGTAATAATTAATTAAGATAAGAATATGTATAATTTATGTTTAGACAGTTTTGTCTAAGATTGTTAAGACGTCTCAGAACTGTAGACATGTAATGATGTGCAGAAGAATTAAGTAATTAAGTTTATTTTAAATACATTTAAAGAGTGTCCAATTAATTGATTAACCTTTAAATATAACAGTCACCGATATCAATTTTTTTTAACTTTTCGTACCCATAGGTGGGCATTAACTCGGGCCTGTGTGCGTGTAATACTTTACAAGGTACATAAAGTAATTTAAACTGACTCGACTAGGGAGTAGTAACAAAGCAGTAGGGGAACTAAGGGCATGAAGTCATCTGAAAATTGAGTAGGATGTCACCTGTGTGGACGTTGGGCTCATTCATACAGCTAGCACTAACTGGTGATGCCACCTATATGTAATATAAATTAATTATTTTTTTTTGTTATTACTCGCAAGACATAAAACTTTTCAAAATGTGTGTAATAGTTTGATTTAATCAGTACAGTTTTAGCATTAACTGAAAACGTGATTAAGTAAGATAGCTAGCCTTCTAGTTATAAATATTTATTTTTACGTTATTCGCATTTAACTATAGAATATAAATTATTATTTTCTATTAACCACACCGCTGTGGTATACCCTGTTATAGATATAAATATTATATTAAGTTAAATTTAAAGTTATTTTTATTTATGTTTATAAAATTGTGTTAAATTGTGTTTCCCATGATCCTGAGCCTCTCCGATCCTATAGTGCAGTTTACCAGATATAGGCGAGAATTCATTAAATCAAAAACGTGAGTATTAAATTTAATTATTATAAATTTAAGGTACCATTCCCCGCAAAATACAGTCCACTGCCCTTACACAGGTTAAGGATTATATTACTTTATTAACAATAACTGCTCATATGTGTTTTTTGTGAAAATAAATAAGCTCTTATCAGGAGCAAGATGGTTTTTTCTAGCTTGATAAAAAACAATTAATAATATTATGAAGTGATTTTATAATCTCTCACAATACTATAGGTTTGTTTTTTTTAGCTGAACTGGCTGCACTAGTTCAGAAAGTGTACACTGAAACGTTATTTTTAGGGGAAGTGACGTCAGATGCGGCTGTCCTTTTTAGCAGTGCACTGCCTGCCCTAGGTCATGAGGTAGTGCAACAATGTAATTCAATATGGCGTCGTGCACAAAATGACAATTGCTTGTTGTATGTTTAATGCGATAGTTATATTTTATACATAATATTTTTTTACAAAAATTGAAACCGGATATATCTCAAGAAATGCAGCAGGCGAAATTTTAATAAATGATGATGGAAACGTAACATGGATCACTGAAGGTAGTCAATCTATTACCAATGTATATAATGTATAATAATACATAAATAATAATATATGTGTAGGTGGTTTAAGTTTCCAAATTGCATTTAAAGACATTGATTTCAATTGCGAAACCCTTCAGTGTACTCTTGCATGATGATAAATCCGTGTTTGTGAATTTACATTGAAGTGAAGTGGATAAGGAAAACAATAATTCGAATTTAAACAAAACTTTTATGTGGCCAGACAGTAGTATAAGATTACTTTTAGATGTGTACAAAGAAAAAAGAGAACTGTTAGTAAATCGAAAAATTAAAACTAAAAAAATGTTATGGCAAACAATTTGCGATATCATGAAAACTCGTGGATTTGATCTGAGTATTGTTCAAATCGAAAATAAATGGAAGTCATTAGAAAGATCATACAAAAATATGATGTTTAATAACAAACAAACAGGCAGAAGTCGTGCTACATGTGTTTATGAGACGTAAATATGAATTTATATTATTTAAATTTGTACATAAGTAGGTATATATTAAAATATAAATATAACAAATATAAAATATATTACTTAATAAGATTTACTTATTTTTATTACACAGATAATTAACAGAATTACTGAGCAACAAACATAATATAGAACCGTTGGTAGTGTCAGGCAAAGAAGGCACTGTAGCAAGAACTGATCGAATGAGCATATCTTCGACAGAGACAAGAGAAGATGTTTGATAGAAAAAATTGATTTTTTTTTTATTTAAAAAATAATATGAAGCTGCTACTTGTTAACACGTTCCAACTTGTTACGATTTGCAGAAATTGATGCCGGTCGGCATCAACCATCCAATCCAATTCCAATAAATTGCTACAATGTCCTGTTTACACGCAACGATAAATCATAATAAATCGATCGTTACAATAAATCGTTACGATTTAGCGTAACGTGTAAACCAGGCTTTATTCTATATACTACATTCCTCGATAACCTGAAGTGCATGATGAAATCGATATTATTATAATTCTGTACAATATTTTCTACATAATTATTAATCCTCACGTGGTCTACTCTTTGGATAATTACAAAAATTGCATGGAATATTTTCAATTCGTTAAGATCTGATGACATTAGAATAGGTTAGTTTTTTCTCACTATTATATAAATAACACAGGCCGACAAAAAAAATTTATTATTTGCTGCAAGGCATAACAACTTTTTAAGGGTAATTTAGACACGCAGAATCCAAAAATGACCACCGTTTTGCTCAATCAGCTCTTGTTTTTGCGGTATAGCAAAAAACATGTTTTTTGCTATATGCAAACATTCAAATTCGTATATATATTTTTTAAATCAATGATTTTAACTAAAGATCTTTCAGAAAGAAGCTATGGGTCCTAATTGAATTAAAGTCTTAAATTATATACATTCATAAAGTTGTTCCCTTCGAAAATCATGTTTTAAACAAAAAAAATAGTTTTTTTAGCAAAAATTCAGCAATTTCAACGTAATCGAATGAAAATTGGCGTAATGGTACTAAAATCAATTACGTTGAAATTTTAACACAATAAAGATATGTAAAGCTACAAATTTAGTGAATAACATCAAAATTGGACAATAATTGTTTGTGTAACAGCGTTTTGAATTTTGAAAATTGTTGAGTTTTTGCTAAAAAAACGATTTTCTTTCGTTTAAAACATGATTTTCGAAGGGAATAACTTTATGAATGTGTATAATTTAAGATTTTTTAGTTCAATTAGGACCCATAGCTTAATTCTGAAAGATCTTTAGTTGAAGTCATTGATTTAAAAATATATATACGAATTTGAATGTTTGCTATACCGCAAAACAAGAGCTGATTGAGCAAAACGGTGGTCATTTTTGGATTCAGCGTGTCCAAATTACCCTTAAAAAGTTTTTGTATGCCCTGCAGCAAAATGGCTGTCGGCCAGTGTAATTGCTTTATTTTAATTGATTATAATTTACTTACCATCATCATCATTTAATATTGGTAACAATAATGGTTCCGGTATTGCAAATAAATCTTCTTCATCAGATGATTCTGCTATTAGCATATTATTTATGTTGTGGTGTGCCATATTAGTTACTGTACTGAACCGTTCTTTTTATTCTTTGTTGCACTCGTGCACTGACTGTTAACTCACCAGTTCCAGTGCAGCACTAGTGCAACACTGGGTCAGTTAAAAAAAAAACAAACCTTATGTCAAATTGTACTTTGATTAATAACTAATGTGACATAAATAAATGAGAATGCTGTGATTATAAATATCGTGTGCTGTTGTTATTTTACCTTAAAATTAGCGTCTCCTTCATGCCCCTAGTTCCCTTAATTGTTTGAGTTTAGCTTCAGATATAAAATAAAAAAAATAATTGGTTATGATTGAATTATTTCAATTCAAAAATAAATAAATAAATCAGTATTTTGATGCCCGGTATTATAAAGAAATTTGCGAATCGCAAATTTGTAATCACAAATTTGCGATCTAGTAAGAGAAAGATATACAGGATTCACTCAATACAAAAAGAAACAGGTATCACTTTATAAAACTATTATATACCCGTTTCTTTTTGTATTGAGTGAATCATGTATATCTTTCTCTTACTAAATCACAAATTTGCGATTCGCAAATTTCTTTATAATACCCGGACATGAAACGAACAAATTCTGAATACTATAGATGTCGTGATGGCTGTCATCATAACGAAGGATTGTCATGTTTAAAGGATTTAGGAATACGTCCAGTAACACATGACACATGTCCCATTCGACTGCATGCATTTAGTTTGTCTTGGAGTCACTAAGAAAATTCTTGAAGCAATAGTAAATGGTAATTATTCTTCGTTTTGTAAATTACCAAAACAGAAAATAACACTTGCATAAGATCGCTTAAAATATCTTCAATCTTACTGATTCATTACTGAATCATTAATTCAATTTTCAAAGTATAAAGCAACCGAATATCGACAGTTATTATTATATCCGTGAATTGTTGTTTTCTCTCTCAATGATGCTTCTTACTTCTTCACTCAGCTAGCGCGTTTTAATCAACTCTTCATCTTCTAACAGACAAATCAGATACGCCAGAACTTGAATGAATGATTTCATTTATATTTGTTCTGATATTTTTGGATTGAAATTTATGTCTTATAATATCTACATCAATGTACTATTAATAAATAATTGAAAACAAATGACAAAAAAGTTAAAATAACTATAAATAGTGCTGTTAGTTATGGGCAGTGATTTAGCTGGAGGTTGGCGAAACAGGCTCTCAACGGGTGCACCAAGCCTAGGGGGGAAGCATAGGAATGAAGTTTATGAGCAAGTCTAGAGGAGGGGGGGGGGGCAAATGGACCAGAATAGCACTGTTGGGATAAATGTGACATGAGGACTAAAAAAAGGTCATCAGAAACTGAAAGAGGGCGCAAAATAAGTTTTAAGGGCAGTAAAATCATGATGACAACGAAAAATAAGTTCTTTAGTTACACCAGAGGGGGGCGTGCTATTTTCAGTTTTCGTCGGGGGCACAGCGACCTCTAGGTAACTTTGACCGCTTGATCAATTTAAACCCTATAGTTGATCAAAGACACCCCGAGCACATTATTCCTTAGCCATGTTGTAATTTTTGAGGTTAAAATTTAAAAAAAAAAATTTATAGCAATGTTTGATAAAGACCTGCTGACATGATGTGCTAACATTATTATGATTATTATAAATAAAAAAGTTATCAGTAAAGTTTTGCAATCTTGAAAATTCATTGTTTACATGCTTTTCATTTTTTTTTCTCAAAAAATATCGGTACATTCGCATGGATTTTCAGGTCGATAATGACGTAACTATCAGTGCTGTCAACTGTAAAAAAAATTGCAAAAGATGTGTTCCGTTTTTCCTTAAACATATTATGTACAACGAGTAGAAGTTGTTATCAATGTCACCCCGTGAGTACTGGCTTTACTTCAGGTATTTTCAAATGCCGTGATTTCAATAACAATTGAATTTAATACCAATAGCTAGAATTCAGAGTAAAGGATTTAGAATGCCTCTTTGGGAAAATTTCAACGAAAATAATAATAATGAAAATATTTTGCTACCCGGATCATATGTAGTAGCAAAACTCTTATAATAAATTAAAGTAGTAAGTAAAACCCCAAATAAACAAAATGGTGTTGGATAAATCATGATGACTTTATTGGACCGGTAACTATTATTGTCAATTTCATTATTCACGTGATTGTAATACAGTAATAATATAAAAATATGCAATAGAAATACTGTCCAAAATTAACGGAATTTATTGTAATATATGCATTAATTATCTCTTCAACATGTTGACTTTTTAGTATACAAATACAAAACGACGACCACGTTCTTCGTTGGATGATGATACATTTCAAGCTGTCCAATCAAAACTACAAATTTCTTTTAATGAAATGAGAAAAGAATTATCACAACCTGTTTCATCAACACCAAAAAACGGGAAATATGGACCATCTAAGCTCCGTAGACTACAACATGAACCTACACAATCGTCAAGTCGCTATTCCACCGATGATGAGACACAACAATTGAATCATGATAATGTTAGCATGCACGAAAATGTTAACTATGATCTTCGCAGATGGTAAAATTCCAATCGTAATGTTCGCAGTCAGGGAAATGCCAACAATGATTAGATGAACGAATCAAGTGATAATGATTTCCGAAGTGGAAGAAGATCGGAGAATGATGAAGCATATGAAGATGAGGACAATAATCCATTAGGCCGTGTCCAAAATATGTTGACGTAAGTAATCAAATATATTCTCTAAAAAGAATAAGTTCGAAAATTATCTAACAAGCTTTGTGTACACATTAATTCATTTATGATATATTTTTATTTTTAAATTATATAATGACTGATAAATTATTTGTAATTTCCTATGCTTAGAATAATGTATCGGCAGATGAAGAACCAAGAAAAAATCCAATTGGAATTGAAAGAACTGAGTAAGACCCAAGCTCACCTAGCAAAAATCGAGGAATTTCTCATCCAGCGTCGAGGAAATGTAAATCGCCCAGTTACTACAAAAACTGAATTCCGATTACGACTTTGGAAGGGTTGGGAGAGTTATTTCTAACACTGAATATAATAAAGTGGTATGTTTCATAACAATCTCTGGGTATTGTTTTTCCAAGTTTCTGGAAACTAAAAAAAATAAACAATAAAATGTATTTTTTTCAATTTACAGGTATCGTATTTTAGTCTACTTCGTGGGTACAGCATGGAAGACTCGGTTTCAATTATGATGAAGGAAAGTCTGAAAGGGCCTTTTATCAAAGAGGTAACGTGGGCGGGAGAGAAAGAGTCCACTGAGAAAAATATTAATTTTAACTTTAAACATTCACCAATGTACTCCAATAAAACATAATTAAGTGCACACCTCTAATAACTTTTTATGGTGAAATGTTATCAAAAAACTTTTCAAATAAAAGTTGTACGGTTTGGAGGGGGACATAGACGTACTCGGATGAATTTTTTTTAGGTGGTGTTTTCAGGGTGATATGAAGGTCAACATCATTTTTTTAAATAGTAAGCTATAGTTTTTATCAAGTAATTTTATTTTGCGTGAAAAAACACGTATCTTTCATTGAAAACTTTTTTTGAACAACATAAACCTTTCCAAGATATCTAACAAAATAATTCGAGATTTTGAACTTTCCATATTTTTTTACTCAGAAACCATCAACTTTAGAGAAAAAGTACAAAATACAAAAAATGTTTATTTTGATCTAACAAGACTTGAAGAATTATTTTTAAAATTTTAAAACTTTTTCAATTTATTTTATATAAGCAAAAAAAATAAAATTGTTAAAATTTTTTTTGAATAATTCTTTAAGTTTTATTAGACCAAAATAAACATTTTTTGTATTTTATACTTTTTCCCTAAACCTGATGGTTTGTGAGTAAAAAAATATTGAAAGTTCAAAATCTCGAATTATTTTGTTAGATATCTTGGAAAGGTTTATGTTGTTCAAAAAAAGTTTTCAATGAAAGATACGTGTTTTTTCACGCAAAATAAAATTACTTGATAAAAACTATAGGTTCCTATTTAAAAAAATAATGTTGACCTTCATATCACCCTGAAAACACCACCTAAAAAAATTTCATCCGAGTACGTCTATGTCCCCCTCCAAACCGTACAACTTTTATTTGAAAAGTTTTTTGATAACATTTCACCATAAAAAGTTATTAGAGGTGTATACTTAAAATGGGCCACCCTGTATATATACATACTAGTGATGTAACGAATATTCGCATTCGCATTCGCATTCGCGAATATTCGCACATTTTTAAACATTCGTATTCGCATTCGCATTAGCACATTTTTAAACATTCGTATTCGCATTCGCATTCGCAGTTAAAGTAGCGAATATTTTTGCGAATATAATATGATGTATAAACAAATAAAAATATCAATTTTAATCAGAAGACCGTTTTTTTTTTTTTTTTTAGCTTTTTTTTCAAAAAGTCAATATTCGCATTCGCATTCGCATTCGCGAATATCGACCAGTCAATATTCGCATTCGCATTCGCATTCGCAAATATCGACAGCTAATATTCGCAATCGCATTCGCATTCGCGAATGTTTAAAATCATACATTCGTTACATCTCTAATACATACTTATACTTTTAAGCTTATTAATTAAGATTGTTTAAACTTACATATAATTTTTACATGTTTTTATCTTTTTATGTAGACAAAGATGTAATAATTTGTACTTTTTTATAATTGTATTTGTTGTTAAAAAATTAAAAAATACGAAAACAATAAAAATAAAGTAATGTTTTTGCAGTTGCTATTCATATACCTGTTACACATTTTTAACATTTGAATACACCCGCCTGGCGACGTCAATTCCTACGCCACCGCTGATTGGTCAACGACCGCATGGCCATACCTCTTATACTCATATACCTTGGTACGAATCCATTTTTTATTATAAGTAGTTAGATCAGCGTTTCTCAACCTTTTAGTATTTGCGACTCAATTTTCAATCACAATTCTTATCCCCCTCCTCATACAATAATTTTCACTGAAATAAATTAAATAAATTGTTTAATCATATTTTTCCTCGATATGCTCGTGCCCCCCATTCAGTTTTATCACGCCCCCTTAGGAGGGCGCGCCCCACAAGTTGAGAATCGCTAAGTTAGATCATACTAATATTATATTTCATGTTTTTGTATCTATTTTCAGTAATATTTAATAAAACTATTGATATATAAACATAATAAAGGTACCATAATATAAATATAAATACTTATTACTGTTTTCAGAAGCAAGAAGCGTTAGAATTGCAATCAATAACAAAAGAAGGTGCAACGACTCCAGTATATGTTGTCTCTGCACAAGATTTTGAAAGTTTCTGTAAGTCAGTAAATGTTTCACCGCAAAGTACATTTGAAACACCTGAAAATAATTAAATTGATTTCAATAATGATGAATGTACAAAATCAATAGAAAAAGGTTGAAACCGAAATAAATGAGAACAATCTAGAAGCAGCAAGCACTAGTTTGTTTATTATTTTTTCTTTGCAAAATGTTATTATGTAAAATTGCATCCTATATCATAATAAAAATTTTCTATTTACAAAAAGAAATCTTCAAGATAATGACTAGGTTCAGATTACTATGAGCGGGATGTTAACAACATAATCGGAAAAGATATTAAAAAACCCAGTTCAAATACATTTTAGTGGAGCTGGACGAAAAGTTAAAGGAGAAGGGAAACGTTTCAAAGAAACGAAAACTTTCCAATGCATGAATGGTATGCATCTACTGTTATAACATCCAAAAAAGATTATTTT